>JAQQAC010025234.1:32186795-32313310 GCA_029783875.1 Phataginus tricuspis | reverse complement strand
TGGGTGGGAAGGGAGGGATAAGAGGGGAAAAGGGGCATTACGATTAGCAGATGTAAGGTAGCGGGGGCACGGGGAGGGCTGTACAACTCAGAGAAGACAAGTAGTGATTCTATAGCATCTCACTACGCTGATGGACAGTGACTGTAATGGGGTTGGTGGGGGGGACCTGATGAAGGGGGTAGTTTAATCACCATAATATTGCACATGTAACTGTAGATTAATGATACCAAAATAAATTTTAAAAGAAAAGAAAAAAGAAAATAACTACAAAATCTCAAGGTCTACCAATGACTCTATACATGACGTCACGGAGCAATTTGAGGCTCTTTACAACGGGACCCTCTAAAGCTCCGCCGTCTGAGGCAGCAGCCATTCACTCTGTGTGGCTTGTGGGCACTTGAAAGTATGGCAAGTATGACTGAAGAGCTCGATTTTTAAAATTTATTTAGTCATAATAATTTAAAATTTGTAAACAGAAGCAATGAAAAATATCTAGAAGTATATTGAAATATTATTTTTTATATATTGGATTAGATAAAACATTTTACTCAAATTAATTTTACTTTTTTTCACTTGGCTACTAGAAAATTGTAAATCACACACATGGTTTGCTTTGTCTCCACTGAACAGTGTTGCCTTGAGAACTGCAGAATCTACCTCAGGGATAGAATCTACCTTAGACCTAAGGGAAGAGTCTACTTTAGATTCCATCAGAAGGTATTAATTTGCCGGAAGGTAGCTTGGCCACCTGGCAACATGGTCACACAACAGGTTGAGAGCCCAGGTTCTAGAAACCCACGGCTGAAGGCTGAATCCCAGCTATGCTTTTTACTAGCCGTGTGATCTTAGGCAAGTTCCTCAGCCATTTAGAGCCCATTACTTTGAGTGTTCAGCTAGTGGATTAAAAATATTTAGCACTTAAATGCTCTGAATACATTAGTTATGCATTACATTTGTTGGTTTTATTGGTAGAAGCTGTGTTATTTGAATATGGTTGAGAGTATCTGAAATCCCAAACATGAACTTAAGAAAAACTGTGATCTTATGGACCACATATATGAATTTTCAAGGGAGTAATCATCAATCCTTTGGCAAACCATCAAATAATAGGAACGTTCAAGACTTGAGAATAGTTCCCTCTTTGTAATGAGGAGTTAATGACATGATGGGAAACCTTTGTCCTTCCTCTGCGTGGTGACTCCATTTCTGGGACACTCTGGACACCAGACAGGAGCAGAGGAGCAGCAGAGGACACGGAGGGGCTTTGTCAACTCCATAGTTCAGCCTAATGCAAATCCTACAAGCAGTATTCAAAGAGAGTGATTTAAACTTATATTATTTTGGCCCCTTCAGCCTATATAATACAAATAAATACCATAAACTCTTAGATGAGAGCCTAGTTAGATGAGACACAGGCAAGGAATTACAATTTAATATGAAATAGCAGTTTGAAATAACATATTATTATATATGAATTTGCCTATCAATATTTCCCCCACTAGCATATAAGCTCCTGAGAGCAGACGTGGTGCTCACCCTTTATGAATATGAATGTCTAGTACTTACAACATATAAGATAGAAGGTAGCCACTCAATAAATATTTATCAAATAAATGAGTGAAGAGAAACCCTCAGTAAGCTAAATAGCTGAAAGCAAGAAATGTATGAGAAAAGGCCGTGAACAGTATACCCCCAGTCATACAGTCAGATATCGCCAAGTATTACATAGTCACCAGACAACAGTGATGTGGATTTAGCAATGAAAACAGAAGAAAGACACTGATAAGAATGTTTTGGGGTTATTAGGTGCCCACAAATCTCCCCACCATCTAGATTAAAGCCCCGCAGCTTAGCACGTCACGTAAGGCTTCTCCCATCTGCCCTCTCCTTAGCTCACTAGATACAGCCGTGGTTCACTGCCCTTAAGTTCCAGCCACGAGGTCCAGACAACAAGCAAGGCTCAGTCTCATTTCCATGCCTTAGCAACTGCTTGTCCTTTTTGCTACAACACTATTCCTTGTACTGACTTGGCTGATAAATTCCTCATTCTTTTTTACTTTGCTTAAGAACTGCCACCGCAGGGAAGACATCCCTGATCACTGCACGCTGAATTACGTACTTCCCCTTCTATTCTGTTCCCAATACCTGTATCATTTCTATATATAAAAGTGTTCTGTATATTCATACCTAATATATCTCTTCAGTAATGTATAAATGATCTGGCTGCATAAATCAAACCATAGATTTATACCTTAGCTGATAGGCATTCCCAAATAAGAAAAGAAAAAAATAATAATAACATGCCTAATTACATCTCTCCTTTTAGGCAGTATCTATGAAATACAGTTCTTACATTTCATACAGTTTTTTTAACTTGATTTTTTTCCCTTCCTAAGTGAAAACTCACTCAACTGACCTAAATCCAATGATATCCGCTTTAGGCTTTTTGCCTCTTTCAGCATACCTAAAGTTTTCCATCTTTGTCTCAATTATATTAAATTTATGAGCTGTATGCTTCTTATCACCAATATCATCACTTCTATTTTCTATTCTCTAGTCATTTTTTATAAGATATTAAGGGTAAGATGCAATAAAGTATTCAAATAATTATTCAAACACTTTGATACTGGCAGGGGTGACGTGAAGCTGACACCGAATTCTCAACTGCAAGTGCATATCATACCTTTCATCCCCGTTGCCCGGAGCATGGAACAGTGCCATGGCTGGTGTTTAGTAGGTGCTTAATAAATCTATGTTGGTGAATGACAGATGTGGTAGGGAAGTGGCACAAAGCATTTGAAAATCCCCCAGTCCCTTTTAACTAGCCATGGCATAGAGGCAGCAAAGCGTACCAGACATGAGCCATGACGCACAGTGGGAAGAAATGAGTCTTAGAACCAAATTTCAAATCTCGGTGCAGATGTCTCCTAGCTTTGGGATCTTAGACTTATTTACTGACTCTTAGCTTCAACTTTTCTTTCTAAAATGAGGATAGTATAGTTCTTGGTGCTTTCGATATGTATGCAGATGATATTTGACCACTCCCAGCTCCTCTCCAACCATCACACCTTCACTGGCCCTCAGCCAGCCTCTTGCGTGGTCATACCCTGAGCTGCCTCATTATTAACGGCTGAAGTCCAGTTTCACACATCCCACCACCTCCTCCTAGCTAACCAGCACTTTTTCCTCCAATACCAGATTGCAACAACACTTTGACTCTCTTGGGACCTTCATCCATTGATCCTGCACCTCCTCCATGCTCTCCCTGCCTTTTAACTCAACTCAAATTCAACAGGCAACCTTTTACAATAACTCCCTGGCATACACCATCAACTCTTCCGCCCCTGCTTTGCAAGACCTCGCTCCTGCTGGTGGGGAGCAAATCTGGGCCCGCTGCCACCTGCAGCCAGGCAGCTGGACGCAGCTGCAGAAAAAGATACCACCATGCTGAATGATTTCACTTGCAATTCCTAGCCACCTGTGTCAAGTGAGTCTTTCCTGCTGCAGGGCAGTAACATACTTCCCTGGTTCATCCCTCTCCCACAGCCCTGGATAACTTTTTATACTGTCTTTTCTATCTTCAAACCTGAAATACTTCCTTCCCTACCCTCAATCGTTCAACTTCTTATTTTACTGAGCAAACAGTAGTAGTCCAAAGAGACATCAATAACTTGTCACCAAAGCATACCAACCACCTGTGTCTGTATATATGTTGTATAACTATTTATGTGTGTGTGTATACATACACCATTACTCTATCTATTATGTATCTATTCCATATTCATATATCCCATTACTATGGAAGAACTGACAAGACTCATAAAGAATAAAGCCCATGTGCTCAATGCCGTTCCTTCTTACTCATTCAAGAATACCACTGTTCTCTCTCCTCTCTCTCCATATTGTCCACTTTCCCTAACCACTGAATCCTTCCGATTTTATATTCCCATACAAATATACTGCTTCTTCTACTACCTTAAAAAAATCCTCTTTTGATGATCTCTTTCTATATTCCTAATTTCTATATTTCACTTCATAGGAAAGATCTATACTCCATGGACAAACCAATGTAACTTAGCAATTGAAAAGCGTTTACAGTCTTCAGAGTCAGAGAGACTTTCCCAGAGTCTGAATCCTGATTTTATTATTTGCTAGCTGTGAACTTGGGTCAGATTCTTACTAGGCCTCAGTTTTCTCATCTGTAAGATGGGAAAAATAATCCTCACCTCCA
This sequence comes from Phataginus tricuspis, assembly GCA_029783875.1. NCBI lineage: Eukaryota > Metazoa > Chordata > Mammalia > Pholidota > Manidae > Phataginus > Phataginus tricuspis. Next base: position 32,309,079 of record JAQQAC010025234.1, on the reverse strand, counting down.
AACATTGTTCTAAAGAGAGAACACTGTAATATCTATAAAGCCCTTATCCCAGCGCCTGCCATGTGACCTGCACTTGGTTAGTGGCATTTATATCTAATTTTAGAAGAGAGTAAACAGCTAAAGGGAGAAAAACAAAAACCATAAGAAATGGGGAAAAGCAAGAGCCCATATGTCCCCATTTCTAGGGTTCCAGGATTTTCATCAGGATTCAGGAGGAAAAGGGGTTAAGAAGGTCAATAGGTTTTAAAACCAAGAATCAATCTAGTTTTTGGTAGTAACCTTGCTGTTTGTAGATGACCCAGGTTCTAAGGTAATGGAAAGCTGTTATTAATCTAAAATACTTAGGTGAAAATTATATTCTGAAGTAACCTTCCACGAATTCAAAACAAGGCGAGCTGCTAAAAGAGGATCTCATTGTCAGTATATTTTATGATTTAAATAGATTCTCAGGTTAGTCATAGGTTCCTGTCTAAATGTTCCTTTTCTCCGGAGACCAACGCCTAACAGGACATCTGAATTAGTCTTGTTCCAGATTACCTCACTTTCAGTTCTGCTACGGATTCTAGCATCAAAATCTGCTAATAGGCCTTTGTATTTTTTACTTTTAAAGATTATATATACATACACATACATACACTTTTTTTTCTTAGGTATTTAGAAAGACAAGGATAAATCCTTCCTTTATTCCATTTCAAATATTTTTGACATCTTTCTGTACTATGAAGCTTTGTGCCTCTTTATATATGTGGTACCTAGGAAATCAAATTCTTAAGAAATAATGCTGTGTAGGAGTCTCGGGAGAAGAGATTGTATCCCAGAAGTTCTGTGTGGGTAACTGAGGACAGATTTACAGATTTCAGACCAATCTGGTTGAATTTTTTTAAAGCTGTACCATGAGAAAATCTTGTTCATAAGGCTTGAAATGTAAAGGGGAAGAGAACAGGGAAATGGGCCCTGCCCAGCACCTTCTGCCGTCCCAGCCCCTGCCGGAGGCTGTAAGTGGGCTCCTGGCTTCATCTGGGGAGGTGGTTCCCTTGAAGTGCTGTTTTTGGCAGTCCAAAAAAGAGAGCACTGCCATCTGCTTTTTCTGTGGTCTGCCCTGACGGGGAGAGTGCAAGCAACTGGGGCTGGAATTCTGCACAAACTATTAGACTGCATAACAGTGCCTGGGGGACAGCTTTAAAGTTCAGCGCCAGCGCCCTCACCCACCCATGGTCTCCATCAGTCCGCCCTCTCACCCCCATTCTCAATACCAACAAATAAACCTTTCTCCGACTTAACACTACTAGGTTTCTCCTACACAGAAATTCTGAAGCAGCCACTCACCCTGACTTTGAGGAGGTTGAACCTCTCTGAGCCCCAGTTCCTACTGTAGAGGTTTCGTGAGGATTACGTGAGAAACACTTGACATGGTGTCTGCCATAGAGTTCAATAGAGGAGAGCTGTGACGATTGCTCACACCTCTACGTGTCTAGGCCACTGCACACCTGTATTTTATTTCTCTGCTCAGGAGGACTTCAGCAGCAAATTAAAGATAGCAATTATTTGATTACATTGCACTGGGTGTTTGGAAGAAAACTTGGTTTTTGCATAAAAGGAAGCAAATTACCAAGGCAAATCATAGACTATAAACAATATGGAAATACAGCTATGATAAAAAGTATTACTGCTTTTTTTATACTAGTATGAGGGATTATTTGCAAACATCCCCAAAATAGATTTTTTTGTTTGCAATTAATGCTTTATGTCAGGATAGAAAGCACCAGAGATTTTACCAGAGTGCTTTAAGCTTTGTGAAGGAAATATATATTTATGCTGACCTAATAGAATAATACACTAACTTTGGGCTCTATTCACAGTATAGAAAATAATTCTAAACTACTAGGTAGAAAGTATATGAAGTTGGTTGTAAAGATCATTTTCCGTGCTTTCTTTCAATAGCAATAATTCCATGGCTTGTGTTGTTACGTGTTTTTTAAAAAAAAAAAGGAAAATGAATAATTAAGCTGTTTCTCTGTAATATACGAAAGATAGAGGAAAGTTCATTTATTTTTGCTCTTTACTTTCTCTAATATTTGCTTTTCTCCAGTTCATCTTTCATTTATACTTGCCCTGAGAACTACATGTAAGTCAAGTGAAAATAAAAGAAGCAGAAAAGAATACACAGCTAAGAACCAAAAATGTAAAAAGATAATTTTTTTAAGGGATGGAAATTCACCATTTGCTCAGAAAGTCTGGGTCGGGTTTCTCAAACAGCTTCCCTGAGCCCTAGGGTTTCCTGGAATTGTACCAAGGGCCACCGGAACAAGGAGAGAATGGGGGAACTGGGAAGAATGTCTCTCTCACACCCAGTTCCCCCTTCAATCAAAACACCACCAACTTTAAAAGATTCTGTATGTCGGTTTCTCCCTAGGACCTCATTGACAGCCTGGAGACTCCAAGAGAGGAAACAGAATTATGACATCATGAGCTCCCTAACCTCCCACGATGCTCTGATTTTATAAGTCAAGTTGGCACTCTTCCTAGCATGAGAGGTACGTGTCAAGCTCCCACCCGGCACTGCAGTTTCTGGGGCTGCAGTGAGGGATTCATTTTTATCCACTTGGCCAGCACCTTCACACCATAACTGTGTGATCGTTAGGCAAGCAGAGGAGACCAAAATATACCCAACATATCTTTGATTCGATTCTACTCGATCTTATGTCATAACGGTGCTACAGCTGCAGGTTACGTTAAAACCAGTTTGCTTCATTTTGACCATTGGTATCTAAATGCCTTCACAGTTTTCTAGATGAGCAGATTTAATCTTTCTAATCTTTCTCTTTTTGGGTGTAGTTACCTTTCGCGAAGACATTCTCTAGATGTTCACTCAAGCTAAGATAAAACCTGTCATAACAGCAGACACCTCATGAAGCACATAGTCCCTTTGTTACGCTGCTTATTGGCTACTCAGTGTCCAGGGCAGCAGCTCAGTAGGTCCACCTTTTCTGTTGTATGCGTGGGGTGCCCAAGGATCAGAGAGGCTAAGCGACTCATCGAAGTAAGGTTCCCCACTCTTGTCTACATCTTTTATCCTCTCTCAGGGGTTGTTGCTTTCTTTTCCCCTCATTCATTTCCACTATAGTAGCTGGAGATTTTTGTTTATGTGTATATATGTACACATATGAAAAAAAAAACCTCACTATCATTCAGAGTGTCCTAGCCTAGTGCTATATAAAATCACTTGCACATTACTGAGTGGTGGTATACTGACTCTAAGACCCAAAGATAATTTCCTAGCAAAATACATAAAACCATTGGAACTCTTATACAAACATGGATACCAACTTTGTAGAACTTTTTCCATTTGACCTAGGATTGGAATATGAGGTTTTAAACAATTCATACTCGTATTTGGCAAATGCACAGTTTAGTATTACCTCTCTGGTGGCCTTTATTAGAAAGGCAGTTTTAGAAGCTACTGTGATCCACTAAGGAAATGTTTTAACAGCCAGAGGCTACTGCTTGCCTGATAGGGCAATCTTAATTGCGTACAGCAGAAAAAATGAAATAAAATAATAAATTAAATAATAAAAATCATACACACACACATACATACACGTATATAAAATCAGTTGCCTTCATCGTGACAGGGAATCCTATTTTAATTTTAAATGTGGGTGGGAAGGATAGAGAAGAATAACTATTGAGGGCCTACCATGCCTCAGGCACTATACTAAGGTGCCAGGGATACATGATCAAAGGACAAATATAGCTCCTACCCGCACAAGGCTTACAGTCTACCGAGAGAGAGGGAGGGAAGGAGAGTGGAAGAGAGAGAATAAACAAGTAAATGAAGCAAATAATTATACATATGAATGATGCTGTGCTGGGAACATGGTGCTGAAGAGAGAGATGAGGAAGACATTGGCTACTTCAGCCACGATGGTACCAGAAGGGCTTTCCAAAGCCAACCGATGGGAGCCTGACTCTGAAGGGTGAGTGAGACGCAGAAAGGTACGGAGCCCAGAAGAGCACTTGGGGAGAGGGAACACTGGGCAACGTGCTGAGACGGGCAACGTGCTGAGACAGGCAACAGACCGGCCTCCTGCAAGAAGAGTCGAAGGCCACATGACCGAGCACTGCGGGGAGAGTGTCTTCAGAAGGCGCTGGAGAGGTGAGCCCACAGAGGGGATTCTAGAAACGTGTGCTATGCCATGTGTGTGTCGTTTCTCTAAGCCCCCCCCAGACTGAAACCAGGGGGTAGCAACCTGGCTTTGGGTGTGACAGTAACCTGGATCAGCTCAACAGATCCATATTCTCCACTTCTTCTTCCAGGTCCAAGCATCTGCCTGTACGATGAACCGAAGAACCTGGAGATGAAGGGCTACGGGCAAGACAAGCTAGTAAGATGGCCTGACCTTGGCCGAATCCTCCCAACACTGTCGTGGGAGAAGCCCCCTCCTTCCCCTTTTACAGATGAGTGTGAGGTGGACAGAAGCTAAGACACTCGCCCCAGTAAGTATGCCCTGATAGGAAGTGACAGGACCGAGGTCTTCATGCAGACAGGGCTGACGCTGTCCATAAACTCAGCCATATTTTCGTTGTCACTCATGGGGTGAATCCATGGTCACAAGTAAACATAAAGTAACACTGGGTACGAATTTCACCCATTTTACATTTCACATTTTCTTTCTTTAAAAATGTGGTGTCATAAATTTATTAGCTCATTCAGCAAATGTTTACTCAGTACTTCCTGTGTGTTCAGTGTGGTGGTAGTTACTGAAAATGAGTGATGCATGTGGTTGACAAAGTAAGTTAGTAATCCTTCGTTAAAATTAAAACCATAATAACGACACAAACCATTTTAAGAATCATTATAAAAGGAGACTACAGACAGAATTATACAGTGTCTTTAAATTCAATTTCTGGTCATCTAAGGCTATCATTTGGCTTCTGACTTCACTCATACACTTTCACAAAACAGACGTTTGAAAAGAGAAGAGAATTAAAGCATTTACAAAGGAAGATATTAGTTCCTGGAGTAACTAAAATCATCCATACAGCTATCACTGGAAAAAGGTAATTAAATGAGATGAAATGATTGCTAATGATTTTGAGGTTCTCCTAAGCTTTCCTAGGATATAACTTTTATGACTCCATTAGCCACCTAGAATCTTAAAGTCAACAAATGCATTAAAGACTTAAGCATTTTCTCTTCTCTAAGCTTTAAAATCTGGTTTAATTTCCTGACACTCCAAGTTCAGATCAGGAGCTCCCTTTCTACTCTCATACCAGTTTGTATTTCCCCAGCATGCTGAATTGAAATTGCCCATTCGCTACTCTAGTCTCTCCCTAAACCATAGGTTCCGTAAGAACACTGACCATATGCTTCCTGTTCACAGGTGAATCTCTGGAATCGCATGCAGTCTCAGGTGCATCGTAGGTGCTCAGTAAATACTTCTAGAAGGAGCCAACCATTGTAGAGATGTCTAGGAACCTAACACACACAAAAGCAAAGGGCATAGCAAGTTTGCAGAGCCTGGCATTTATTCATGCAGCCAGAAGGGAACAGACAGAATTCTGTACAAGTAATTGAGTCTAGACCTAAGTCTGCGTATTAAAGGAGGTCGTTCTGATGAAGAGATGTCAAGATCTGTTAGGAAACAAGATCACACTTCACACAGGATTTTTTTTGTGTGGAAAGATGCTGAGGAAGGAAAGTTTGAAGGGCCTGCAGTTTCCAGTCAATGAGGCCTGTCCTCACTGTGAATCACTTCCTTGGCAGATTGGGGAGTACTAGAAAATCCTTAGCATGAGGACTTTGTGAATTAAGATATTGATTCTTTGCCTACAGATATGATATTTTCTACCCACCTCAACTGGACAATCCTGTTTAAAAAAAAAGGCCTTAATACAAGATTGATCGTCAGTGAGTGTAAAGCAATCACATCTTTTCAAACAAATATTTCACATCACATTTTATTATCTAAAAACTGCCTTTAAAATGTTTAAAGTATCACACCTTCTATCATCAGTCATTACTGCTCCATGCCCCAGGGGTATCTATCCAGAAAAGCCAAAACAAAACTGGTCATTTTCTGAAGGCATACTTTTCTTTTGCAAATAGGAATTAACACCTTTCTATTTCACTGCAGCTTGACAAGTTGTACAACTCTACCCAGGTATTCTTCTCTTTAGAATTAAAAAAAAATGTATTTTACATGGTTGCCTAGAAAGCAAATTAATGAAACTGAATCCTATTTTCCATTTGCATTACAGTGTAAATTTGCAAGCATATGCCCATGGGAAAATGTCTCCACCTGACAAATCTGATTGCTTATGCTACAGAAAGTGAGCTATGACCCCTGACTAGTGTGTGATGTGCTTTGCACCATTGCAGACCAGCCCATTTCAGAACTCTGCAACACTTCTCCAAGTCTAGAGCATTCCCTTGGTTTTGATTTTATGCCTCTATCACACTGTAACATCCATGGACCCCACTTCCCCTAGCTCAATCATTACAATTTCTCTGCTGCTCCAGGGTCCCCTTTGCAGAAAAGTCTCCATTGTGAGAGCCTAGCTCTCCTTTTCCTTATTTAATTGCCTAGTTGTGTTGATCTACCACACCGTCTAAAATACAACATATAACGGCCTGAAAGTCTCTTAAGTGTGCCACCAAATAGGTTGCCTCCTATTTTCATCAGTGTAATTAATTCACAATCACACTGTATCAGATATGCTCAGAATCAAAGGTCACTATAAATTGGGGTGGGGAAATTATTAGAACTTTCTGCTTTGGAATGGAACTGATAAATAACAGTAGAAAAGTGTGAATGTCTTTACATGGGCAGCTTTTGAATGGGTCACAGGGTAACAGCTCCACCCCCCTCCCCCATTAGCACTCTTACTTCCTTTTAATGTCACACAGCATTGCTACTCACAGTGTGAAGCAAATGTCTTGTGTTCCTGTCTGGAGCAATTTAAATAACCCTATTGTCAGTGGCATACTCAATAAGCATTTTCTGTCATCCTGAAGGAGAACACTCTCTAGGCTGAGATTCATAAAAGGTTATTCTAATTCTGCAGTGACTGAATATATAATTTAAATTGGATTCTTCATTTTTCAATTCTGCCACCTCTAGCCTAGGTTCTGAAGAGCCACAGGTAGAAAACAACGTGAGGGAAAAGCCACTTCTGATGCCTTCCTGTGGAACAGCCACAGGGAAGAAAATAACTACTAGAACTTGAAGCCTTTTGAGGGGTTTACTTTTATGTTTATTCAGCGACAACTGAAATAAATAGCTTGAGTTTCCTCTTTAAAAGCCACTTCTAGATGTTTTTTTTGTTTGTTTAACATGCATAGAATCAACAGACTGGGCAAAGTATCCAAGAGGGCCATTGGAAAGAACCCAGGTAAGTTACTTCAAGGCAGCACCAGAGCTGTACCCATGTCAATATTCCCACGGGTCCTTGGAGTTATCTACTGACACCTCTATGGCATCGATGGGGTGCCAGGCACACCATAAGCGCTTTATATACAGCAACCCACTGATTCTCACAGCAACCAGATGAGGCATGTCCATTTTACAGGTGAGTAAACTGAGGCACTGAAATAAAGTAATTTGCTTCAGTGACCACATAGCCTAGAGATTCAGCCTTAGGCACTCTTGGCTCCAAAACCCAGGCTCTTAAACACCATGTTAGGCTGCCTCTGTCATTAAGGAATGGTCACTGAGGTTCATGGGGAGAAGGAAATGGAATACTTAAGCTGTAGGAAAATTAAGAAGGAAACCTGGTCAGTCTCACCACATCCGTTGAATTTCAGTAACTTGTTTTTTCCCTATTGGGCTATTTTCTCAATTTTGCAGCACTTTTCTGAATCCTGAATCCCTTCTGGTTTGTTTCTCAAGCCCTGGCCCCACCCCAGCTTCAATTTGCTCCTGCTTGGGTGAACCAACTAAAAGGAGTCCACAGGAGACCTGGTGCTGCTAAGTGTTCTTCTCAGTTCCCCTGAGCTGGGATCTCAGTGCAGGGGCTTAGAGCAGAACATCTTTCTGTGAGAATTCGATTTGTATGTGAAGTGCTCAGCCCAGTGCCTGAAACACTCCCTGGAAGTTGGGAAATACCATGATTATTAGTTAAAGCACCGTCACACCCTCACTGCTCTCCTGCTGCAAAATAATGTAAGGATTATATTCAAGACCGTGGCCTCTCTGGCCATAATAGAGCTCTACAGTAGGCATTTATTTTTCACTCTTTTGAGAAACATCTATGGAGTATCTACACTTTTGCCAGGCACTATGCCAGGCATTGAGAGGAACAGGAGGGACCTGGGGCCTATCTTCGCAGAGTTTACAGGTGATGTTAAAGAGACAGTTAATAAGCAAGTATAATACAGTATTTATGTCACATGGTAAGGAAAATAGGATTCTATGGGGCCTAGACAAGGCGTGCCTCACATGGGATACATGGGCTGACAAAGGCTTCCCAGGAGAAGTAACCTTCTAGACTGGGACCCAAAACATTGAATCAAAGCAGGTGGAGGCAGAGTCCCAGGCAGAGGGAACATCAGGTTGAAAACTGAAGAAGCAAATGTAGAACAGCATTTGGGAACTGAAAGAGATCGAGTATAGCTAAGTCATGAACGTAAGGGGCAGGATGACCAACAGAAGGTTCTGGAGAGGGAAGCAGAGGTCATTCCATGAAGGCCTGTGATTCACAGGAAAGAGTTTGTATTTAACTGTAAGGGCAGTCATGAGGCAGTGAAGAACTGGGAGCGGAGGAGTAACCTGGTCAGATGCGCATTTCAGAAATCTCACCGTGTTTGCAGCAGGGAAAACAGACTGAAGGGGAAAAACACGGGACATGGGGTAGGGAGGGCAATTTAAATTTCTTTGTACTGACCTAGAAAAGTATCGGGGGAGGTCCTCGAGAGGACGTAACTGCTAGTTGACCCATGAGCTGGACCCAGGCAACTGGGGGCTTCTCACCCCCCACCTCTCCTTGGAATAATGCCTTCTGCTCGCCTCCCCCGTCCCGGAAGCTAACCAAGGACATAGCCTTGGGACAGCGACATGGTGTGGAGACCACCTGTAGGGGATACATGATGGAACCGAGCTACCGGACAATTACAATCTGGCAGGTGGATGTGGAGATCCAGGCAACTTGTGACTGCCTGAGACAAACCTGTGAGCAGGCTCCCTTGCTTAATAAGCCTGCCGCCTACCAATCCGTAGTGGTCTATGTGGGTAAAATTGCAATATTTCCAGAATCTCTCACCTGGCTTAGTATATCTCCATATCAACAGGTGTTTCCAAGAGGTGGAGAGAAGCAGTCCTTCTCCATATCAATACGTAATCACAAGGGTGAGTGAGGGCGTATCTGGACTGGAGAGGTTTGGTGGGGTCCCTTCTTCTGAAGCCAGGTCGCGAGAGATGCGGGCGAGCAGAAGTGTCTGACTGCTTGTAAGCAGTCAACGGGTTTCTCCCACTTTATTTCTCGCTTTGGCTGATTTCAGTTTCAAAGATATTTTGCCCTGGGATTTTCCCCCTGAAGTTACAGTCTGCTTCTCTCCATAGTGTCTCTTTGCCTTCCATGTAAGGGGCTGGCTTGAGATCACACCCAGGAAGCTCAGGGCTAGGAAGTCTGGTCCAGAGCAGTGTCAGAGGAAATGGGAAGAAATGGGTGAACTTGCGAGATGAAGGGTAAGAACCAATAGAACTTGTAGAAGATAACAGAGCGTGGTTGTGCAGAAGGAAGGCTCAGGGATGCCACACAGGTTACCTACTTCCCTGGGCAACTGGGTAACTAATAATGCCATTTCCTGGGCCAAGGAACACAGGGAGAGAAGAATTTGGGAACACAGATGATGAGTTCAGTGGCGCTTCAGCACAATGAAAAGAATCCAAGAATACAGAATTAGAATAGCCAAGAGGCAACCTTTCCCACCCAAAATCATTCTTCCTCCCAATCAACAGGCCCCCAGTGCCCATCTTGGTGGGCTCACGGCACCCCTGATGGTGATCCAGGCTAATGATGAGAATAGCAATAGAATACTAGTTCTTGAATGAGTGTACAGAGAAACAGGGACCTCTCTTATTATCTGCTTTATCATCAGAAACAACTTGGACAATGGAGAGAATAGATCCCAACTGCTACTTATGCATATGATGAACATGATAAAACTTGAACGATAAAAAAATGCCCTTCTCTTTCCTCCACAGCATATGCCATTTCAACCTGCCAAAGAGAAGTGAAAATGGATTTGCCATCCTTAAGATTTCTTGCCAGAAAAACTGAACTTGAACTTGATCAAGACTATAGAGTCTAGAATCAAGATCTCACAAACTTATGGAAACAATAGGGGTGAGAAAAAAAAATGTTAATGACATAGATCATAGATAGGGACCAGCAAAACCAGAATGCTGGACATTTGACACGACAAACAACTTGGTTTCTTCCAACAGATGTTTTTAAAAAGAAAGAGAGAGACAGAGACAGAAAAAGACAAGAGGAGGGAGGGAGGGAAGAAGAGATTAAAAGTGATTTAAGATAAACATTTTGCCACTTCACTGCATATAAATTATACGCATTTTTTTTTGAAACAGAAAAGAAGTAGCAGCCAAAGATAATGGATTGACACCTCATCTGACTCTTAATTCAAACAACCTAACTTTAAGAAAATATTGTAAGAACATCAAAGAAGTTTGAATCCCAGCTAGATACTGGAAAATCTTAAAGAATTATTAATTTTACATGCGATAATGATATTGTTATGTTTTTTCTTAATTCATTTTATTTTAGAAACATAGAGTATACTATTTGTGGATGAACGAAATGATTGCTATCTGATATTTGCTTCAGAATAATCCAGTACAGCCAGAAGGGAAAGTAGGTAGGAACATATAAGAAGCAAGATTTGTCTTAAAATGATATAATTTTGGGAGCTGGGTGTCTGCACATTTGGATGAATTTGAAAATTTCTGTACTGAGTTTTTTAGCCAACCTGCCAAGAAATGCAATATTTGAGGAAAGCTACAGTAAAGAAAAAGAGCAACAGTCAGTTATGATGCAGAAACTGAGCATTCATCTATCAATTTCCAAAGACCTTTTTTTCTATATTTTGGATTGGCACTTTGTTCTACGCATGGTCTCTTCTCTCCATGGTTGGTGTTTGGAGGTGTTCCAAGTGGAGCTTTGTGGCACATTCTCGGCTATTTCCATTTCTGATTTCTTTGATAAGATCTAATCTGCATTACACTGTCAGAAACATTTTGTTCTCTTTCTAGTCACGTTTAATTTTGAACAGATTGAGGCGCTTGAGGGCCATCTCAGAGACCTCCCCTTTCTGCCAACATACTGACACTTGTCTTTCTGCCAAATTCATTCAGTGATGACATGGACCTTGGAAGAAACTACTTTAATTGCCTCATACAAGGGATTGAACCCAGGTAACATATCTTGTTTGGCATGAAAGTGGAAACAGTGTAATTAACATATCTTGTTTGGCATTAAAGTAGAAACAGTGTAATAAAATATTTCACTAACACATTTGCATCATTGTTACATCATTGTCATATCGAGCCCAATGCTAAGAGCACAGCATTTTAAGAGACAAGAACAAATTACATCCACCACCCCCGCCCACTATCATCACCAAGACCCAGGCACCTGACTAAACTGAGTTCATGATGAAGCCTCATACTTAAATTGGGATATGTTTTTAAATTACCAATTAAGAAGCCTCAAGTCTTAAGAACTCTCCCTCTGGAACACGAAGTTACCTAATCCAAAACTATTAAGTTTTCTTATGTACAAAAAGCCCTGAGAAAAGTAACACTATGCCTTCTAAGTATTCTGTGTATAATGACAGAACAGAATTTTTACTGAGGACAAGTCTTGACTGTGGCATGGAGAGAAAGAACTTGAAGACAGGAATGGCTAAAACAGGAGGAAAAGAGAGTATGTAAGGTGGAGAGGACAGAAAAACATCACAGGAAGAAGAGATGTAGGTGGTAGGAAAGACGGAGCTGCCCCAGTTTTGACTACACTGCTCTGTTGTTTCATTGGAATGTGCCAAACGTGACAGCTCTGTGGGCAATAAAAATTGAAGTTATCAATGGTATCTTGAGCTAGAATCATTTCAGGGTGGATGAATTTCCACCTGTTTTCCTATAAAGAACTCATGTCTCCTGGGAGCTTTTAAAGTCAATGTTAAATAACTTTTTCACCACATATTCCTTCCCCATACAAGGTCATGCAGCTGAATTCTAAGAAATCATTTCCTGACCTACTATTCTCTGACACCCCTTTTTCAGTAAGAGCCCCAAAGATACATACTGTGTACATACATAGATCAACTTGGAAGCTTTTGTGGAAACAACCTTTTAAATTTAAGGAAATGAAGTGAAGAGAAGAAAGATTAAAATGCATCTACAAGCAGCAATTTGCTGGAAAGGTGATGAATCAGCATCTCGAGCTACAACGTACTGAATTCAGAGTGTTGTTTTTGGAGTAAGCATCCTGTGAATTAAACTCCCTACTTGTGATCATGTTAGCATGGTTTTAGTTGAGGCAGAGTCCTTTGAATCTGAGTGCTTTCAGGCATTTGTCTGAAGTAACTCACTCATGAATAGGATTAAGGAAATGTTCATAATTCTCTCCAACCAAGAACAATCTCCCCACTCTCTCGGGCATGGGAAGATGGCCCTAAATAAGAGGTTCATTTATTTCCACGCACTTGTGATTTTGTTTCTCAAGTGATGTGAATGGCCATTGAGTATCTGGTTCAAAACCAAGACTTCTCTTTTCCAAATTCCATAGCTCCCATTTTGAGGAGAATCAAGGAGGCATTCTCGGATGTTTCTGATACTGCCTTCTGCATAATGCTTGAAGAGAAAAGAGAGGTAATCATTTGGGTATGAAAGGAAGAAAATTACTTTCTCATGGTTTTAAGTTAAAACCTATCTAAAAGTACTCTGAGCCAATGCTGGGATACATTTCTTTCCTGTATTCCTGCATCACTCACATTTTCTTGGTTGCTGATAAGTGAATCATAATCCACAGGATCTCACATATATTTTGGTGCATAATCAGTGTAGACAAATGCATCTCTTACCAACCTCCTGGGCACATACAAACACTTGCTGACATTATCAGTTTGCAGTTCTACGTGAGCTAAACACTCAAGTCAGATCTACCAGACGTTCACCATCAATTCCAAGTCTCCAGGAAGATCGAATGAGGCTACCATCTAACCTGTTAATAATTGACAGGGAGATCTGGAAACTTCCAATTTCCCCTTGGAAAATTTGTAAGGAAAATTGGCAACGGGCAGAAAAGGTCTCTCCCCATGCCTGTCAACCACTACAGGCAATGTATTACTTTCCTGCTGTTCGTTTTTTCTTGTGATCTGGATCCTGGCTAAGCGACTCCGCATTATCCCTGGGTTATCATTAGAGTCTCATTGTTTGCAGTTAGCTCCTCTAAAGAGTCTGTCACTATATATATATGTAATATATATATGTATGTAATATATATATTCACTATCTATTGTATATATGATGTTTAACTTCCTGAGGAGGAAGTTGAGGGAGTTGAGTTCCCCTGCACAGAGCACCTCCGTGGTAGGCGGTTGGCTGGCTGCAGATGCGGGCCTGGGGGTGGAGGCCCGTGTCCCCGGACGCTGGCAGGGGGCGGCTCCCACTTGGGGAGTCCGCACTTCGCCCTAGGCTGTGCTCAGAGGGGCTGGACGATACGCAGGACCGGCGCTCGCCCCAGAGCGTCTTTCCTACAGTCCACTCTCTGCTTTAGAGCACTTCCCATACTTTCGGCCCAGGAACTCTGGGCACCACAGCTTGATGAATTAATGCTTATATAGGCACAGTTGGCAGCTCCTAATTAAATGATTATGGCTAAGCGGCTGCAGGGAAACGGTTATGCACGCTAGAAAGCCAGCTGTCACTTTGAGTGGTCCTCCGAGAGTTCACATTTTGCTCCGGATGTCAGGTACCAAAGGGAAAGCATATCATAGCCCATGTACATGCTGTGCAATATGAAGTTGCTGTGTGTCTGTGCTAGCCTGTCCCTACCGAGCGTGACAGACAGCAAACTGCTCCTAGACAACCTCTCAGCCGTCTCACAAAGGGAAACAAAACAAAAATCCCAGCAGTTATATCAGAAAACTGAGCCTGTCCAGAGCAATCTAAAGACGACATAGTGTTAGACAGATGAGCCTTAGATGAACACAGAAAAGCCAGTGGCTAGTTGGCAAATAGATTTCAGGTTCTGGGTCTCATTTATGTGAGCTAGTGATTAGAAATCAAATGTGTTGGACAGGAGATGGCTGGTATATGTTTTCATTTATTTGAAACTTCTTAAAATGCTGTTTTCAAATATTAGAAATTAGAGAACAAGGTAAATATCATAAATCTCTATTTTAACTCTCTCCAAGTTACATGTTTACAAAAGGTTAGAAGATAATTATTCTACAGAATCACAGCTAATGTCAGATTCGGTTATAGAAAGCTAAAAAGCTAGAGTCTTGTCTCTACACTAGTGGATAATTCCCCAGAAGGAAGAAAGCAGCATCTAGAGACTGAGCTCCAGCATAGAGGAAGACACAGATGAACGCCATAGGTAGGGCTATTGAATCAAATCATGCTTGTTGTTACACACACATCAGTGGGTACACTCCTAAACTGACAGCTGATTTTATTTTGTTCCTCAGCTGTCCTTCCTATACAACCCATGTGTCTTCACTTCTCCAAATCAAATGTGTGTTAACCCAGAACACCTCAGCTTCCCACTGGCCTCACCACTAAGGTTCCCAGCACCATCTCCAAACACACACACACAACAGGAGGCAAAAATCAGTCCAAGAAATTCAATCATACCTTCATGCTCCAAGAAATTTAGACATTTCAACCCCCTCAAACTTACGGATTTGCCTTAAAATAAGAACAGAGGAAATCAAACGTTAACACTAAAAACATAATTCCCATGAGTTCACTACATCCAACTCCCAGCCCAGTTGAAAATCAGTAAACAAGCACTGAACTTAATAGACCGATTTATTATTCTCCCGTCAGAGAGCAGTGGCTTATAGTTTATTTAGAATAATGCCACTTCGTAAAACAAGGCAATCTGTACCATGATGTCATCACTTAAGCACATGGACTGACCTTTAAGAAACTCTTACTTAAAAACCTTCAGTACAATTGTTTCCTTTTTTATTTCCTCCAGTTTCCTTTTATGTCAATCATTGTATCACCTCAGCTGTCTGAAGGTGTCTGCACGTGACTGACAGTTCTCAAGGATCTAGTTCCTATTAGCTGGATCTCAAAGAAGGCTCAGCTTAATTAAGATTGCATCACAACTCAAGTCTCAGTACAAAAGGCCAAAGAATCAAATAGCAGATTAGTAAAGCCTATAAAAGCAAATTTCAGCCCGGGTGGGGTGGGGGGTGGGGGCAGTGGAAGGAAGGGGGGTCTTTCATCAGTCTATACTGCCATCTAGCCAAGGCCACGTCATTCAGTGCAAGGTCCATTTGTGTTTTCAAAACTCCTGATAAATGCAAGTCTTCAGCAACCGGCTGAACAGATTCTAAAGTTCAGATAAAAGAATAGCAGCTCTTCGCCTGCTCTGAGTCCACCACCACCCTCCCGCGGTCCCACAGCCAAGTCCCGGTCACCTTATCCTCACAGTTCACATCTGGCCAACAGACACATATATCTGTTTCCATTTCACATAGTACCTCTCCCGATGTCCTCTGCATCTTGCCATTTTTGAGACCTTTGACTATTCTGTGACTTCACTGGACAAAAGGATAAAAGTTGTCTTAGGTAAGTAAGATACAAGTGCCGAATATATAGCCTCTTAAAGCTCTCGTTATACCTCGAGTTAAAAAAAAAATCACCAGAGACTATTCCTCAGATGTTGACTGAACATACAGACTACACCTGCGAAGAGGACCAACAAACATGAAAAATAAAAAGGAGCCTTTGTACTTACGGTAAAAGACGTACTCTGTGTAGCTCGACCAGACTCTGTCGTCTGTATACTGGTTCACGAAAGACGCCGTCACTGAGGAGTTACAGGCCACCATGTGGAACCCACACTCTGACAGCATGTCGAAAGCTCTTTCCAGATGCTTGAATTTGAGATAAAACCTGGAGGTGTATCTTTCTGGGGCTCGGTCAGGGTCTCTGCTCTCATTCAAAGTTTCTCCAAAGACCTCCTTTGCCAAGGAAATCCTTCCACAAACCAAAATCCGGGGAACTCTCCGAAACTTGGCATCTGTCTGCCCCTCTCTGCCCGTGGTGCAGGACCCCCTGTAGCCCACAGTAATGAAGCCCCACTTGCGGTCAGCAGGGAGCAGGGAGGCAGGGGGGCAGATTCTCGGGTCGCTTCCTTGGGAGGCATCTTCAAAGTCACTGCGGCAGAATTCATCGGGGCTTTGCTCCATGTCCTCGGGGGTCAGGAGTTTGACCAAGTCTGGGAGCTGGAAGTACTCAGCTTCCCTTTTCAGTCTTCCCCTTTCTGGAAAGTGGTCGGGCAGGACCACCTGCCTGTCCCTGAGATAGTCCAGAATGTACCGGAACAAGAATCCGTCTCTGTCAATGAAAAACCTTCCCTTGGGGTCTTTGGCTAGCTCGTTCGCCGTTTCTCTCTTTGGGGAAAACATTTTCCACAGGAGGGAATGAGGGATGCTTATTAACGTGGAGTGACGAGTGAAATACACTTGACCCCCAACATTCAGCTCCACGACCTCGGGGAAGGAGTTGGGAACTGCAGCCCCCTGCTCTCGAGGATAATAACGGCTACAGTTTCCACTCAGAGCCATGGTCCCTTTCTTCTTTTTCTTCTCCTATTTTGAGGCGAAGGTGGAACCCAACAGTCACAGCTTTATCCTCTGCATCAGCTTGGAAGGGAGGGAGAAGGATGCCAACTTGTTAAAAATGACCTCCTCTTATCCCAGTTCTTTTCCCCAAGAAAGCAAAATCCAGAAGAGTCCACAGGTGAAGTGATGCTGCAAAAGCAGTTTAACCCCTGGCTGGTGAGGCGCGATCACTTCATGGAACATAACCGCCTCCTGTCCGTCCCGTCTTCCCCCACACTCGGCAGGCAGGCAGGCAGGCCAGGTCCCCGGTTACTCAGAGGTCTCTCTGAAGGAAAAGTGAGAAAATTATTTCCTCAAACCCAGCCTGAGTCAGAAAAAGAGAGACTGCCGGAAAGAGGAGAGGGAGGGGGACGGAGGGAGGGAGGGAAGAAAGGAGGGAGGAAGAGACACATTATTTTACATAAGCAGCCCTGAAACTACTGATTTCAGCCATTCTTCAACTAAATCCTAGCTTCTCTCATGCTATTTTGTGTCTACATTTTTATCTATACACTCTGTCTCCAGCTATTAGTATTAAAAGCACTGCTATTTGCATTTCTGCATTAAAAGGAAACAGGCGATTTTCAACTTCTAAAAGGGATTCTTATTTTGTTTCCAGCTGGACGGGAAAAGCAAGAAGCCCCAGAACTTACCTTAAGTGAGTGCTGGAAACCCAATTCTTTTGAAGAAATACCCGTTTGTGGAGCAGTCAGTATCCACAGCCACAGAGTCTGAAGCTTGTCAAATCCCGAAGAGGTAAACGCCAGAGGTATCAATGTAAGCGCCAGAGAGACGTGCTCTTAGAAAATAATAATCATATATATATATATATATAAATACTTATATAAATATGTATTTGTGTGTATATATGTATGTATGTATATATTCACTCCCAATCTCAAGTTAACACAAGTCACAATAAAGTTAAATCTTGTGAGTGGTGGTTGGACTGAAGAAGCAAAGCAGAGAAAAATATTCAACCAAAGCTTCTCCAGGAAAAATATACATCCAACCTATAGAAAGAATCCTTCAAACAGAAGAGAGTTGCAAGAGGCGCCGGGACTTAGAGGCTTTTCAGAAAGCCCAGAAGCAGAAAGCAAGACGGCGGAGCCCTGCTGGGGTCCCAGGTGGCCGCCCCGCCTGCCGGCAAGGGCACACGGCCTCCCATGGTCCCGGCCAGGTGGGAGCCGGGGGCAGCCGGCGGCGCCGCAGCGCAGAGACGCCGGCGGGGGCTCGGGCTTCTCCGGCGGACGGCGGGGCTGGTTGGCGGCACAGTTCCCAGCGCAGTTCGGAGGCTGTTGTTTCAGCAGTGCAGGCGAGAAACCATCCAGGGAAATGACTATTACATCATCTTAAAGGAATACGGCTCGGAGAGCGCGGAGGCAGCGCCGAGGCACGCCCTCCTCGGTGACAGGCCGCCCGGGCGGCCCGGGGACGCCGCGCTCGGGCCGTGGGCACGCGACTCCCGGGCGCTCGGGGCTTGGGGCGGGGGCGCCGCGCGGCGCCGCCACTTCCCTCCCGCTTCCGCCAGGGAGTCTGGAGTTTCCAAGGGCCTTTGCTTCGCCTTTTCTCCTGGTCTGTAGACTGGCACCACCATACCCCAGAAATAACCCCCCAATTCAGTGGTGAGATAAATGCAAGTGATTTTTCATTTGCTCCTACAAACACACCCTTTGTATGTGTACTCAATTTCTGCTGAAAGGCAAATGTCCCCTCTAAAGCTTGCTTTTTTTAAAAAAAAGCACACCGAATGACCCCAATGTCCAAGCTACAAAGTGACGTTTTTTCTTAATCAAAGGAAATTAAACCCTGTTCTCTCAAATGCCCTCCTCTTCTCTTTTCCTCTTTCTCCATTCCTCTGCCACTCCCACCTCCAGCAAATAAATAAAGAACAGATACAGTCTCCCTGGAATTAATGATGCTCTTTTAAAAGAATATGTGAAGTGCTGGTAACCTCAGAAAGCCCCCGGTTTACATCAATAAGTCATTATCTTAGCTTACCTGTAAGAGGTGGCTACCTGCAACCTTTTCCTGGGGCTGTTTCCTTCCTGAGCATCTCTTTGGATGTGCCCCCACCCCCTCCTAATTCATCCCAGGAGGACTCTGGTTGGAAGACACGCCTGCAAGAGACGTTTTACTCCTGTCCCAGAGGGCTCCCTTAAGTGCATCATTAGAGTTTCAGGAAGGCATTTCCAGGGCAACCTAATCCACTAACAAAGTGCTTCCAGTTGATCCTGCCCGTCAATAATGGCCCAGCCAACAGCTTACAGTAAGTCGGCCATTTCCCCCATAAAATGCCTGTGTCTTAGGACTTACATTCCTATTAAGAATAAAGTACTTCACCTATGAATAATACATGTGAGGCACACTCCTTCGCAAACAACTGCTATTTTAAAAAACTGAAAACCAAAAATGGAGAGAAAAATATAAATTAGATACATTTTATGGGATACATGTGTTTCTTGTCAACTCTTGTGCCAAGAATTACCATGAAGATAGACTCAGCATTAGGATAAATTAATTTCTAGTTTAACAGTCTTTTCTTTTTGTAAATATCAGGCTACTGAACACATTCAGGGTATTAGGTAACAATCTAACACCTGCTTATATTTGACTCTGTTTCTTTAACTAATATATTAACCTGTGCGGGCCTCAATCACTGGGATTTTAATGCTAGACCAATCAAGGAAATGTTTATTATTTGGTGCACTTATATCGCCATCTACTGTCCCTAAGCTATCAAGGCAGACAATTTACGTGCTCCAAAAGTTAGATTTTTCCTTAAGTTTTTATAGCGGTTTGAGTATTACACAGACAAGCACTGTTCAGCATGATGACAAAATAAACATTTAGTTGCCACCAGATCAAGGAAAAAAATAAGTCTGCATTTATGCCTATTAAGTACTGGGTTCAATTGTCATTAAAAGTAATCAAATGTTTTATGTCTAACAGAGTAGGCCTGTACACCATGGCAGCAGCTTTTGGGGTTGAGTATTAAAATATTCTGTGAAAGTTTGGCAGGAAGTGGAGAATACGAGCAAGAAAAAGCATAGTTTTTTTTCAGCTAGAAGGAACTAGAGAAATGAAAATTACCATCTCATCTTAGAGATACTGAAATTGAGGACCAGAAAGGGAAAGCGCTTCCACAGAGTCACACAGTTTTGGAGGAGCAGAGTGGGGTTCGCACCACTGCCTATTCAGGATGACCAACGGCCTGTTGTTAACCTTACGGATTCTAGACTAGGGATGGCAAAGAGGCACATCAGACAAGAAGAATTTCAAGATTGCCACACATTTGAAAAGAAAAAAAGCAGGTCATTTTAAAGTGCTTTTAAATACTAAGTTAAATTGCAAGGCTGTAAGATTATATACCATTTAAAAGAAGAGTATTCTGTATTTCATTTCACAAATGAGGAATTCTCTTCATTGGTCTTGTTTCCATAGTCTATTTTTGAGAAAAGTAGTTTTTAACCCTTGGTTTTTTTTTTTGGAGAATGGACGGCTTAGAGAATCTATGAAATCTAGGAAATGAACTCAGAAGCATAAAAGTTTGCATTCAGTGTCAGGAATAGAGCCTCTCAGGAAGGACTGAGTCAAAGAGAGGAATCAGGGAAGCCACATGGCCAAGGACTCACACGCCCTCAAATTTGGACTATAAACCTTCTTTTTGAAATGAGATTACATATACTCTCACAGAAACACACTCTGAGGACTGAAAAAATAAAAACATTCACCAGATACCTTTAATCTTGTGACCAATGGTTGGACTATAACCACCCAAAATGCATTCCAAATTTGTATCTTTTAATAAAAATTGTAAATAACTCTGTGCCTTTTGCAAAGTTGCATAACTTTATGTTCCTTGTGCTAAAAATGTTAATTTATTATAGTAAGCTGTTAAAAATAAACAACTATTTTGTTAGCCCACTTTTTAGTATATTTACTTTTTAATCTTCCTGGAGTCTCTAGAAATCGAGAGGGTCTGGGCCTCTCAACTTCTGAGAGGTCAGGGGTTTAGTTCAAGATTGGCCCACAGCCCATTCATGTTGGGGTCAGGTTAACATCATCTGTATCATACTCTTTCTCATTCGTTTCTTGGGGATGCGAACAAATGAGAAGTGAGGTTAAAGAGATAGTAGGCTTGAAGGAAACCAAGCAATACACCACATAGAGAGATTTAAATAGCACTGGAGCAAGCCAGCGAGTCTCAGGGAGACTGTCAGTGCGCGGGGCTGCTTGGTGCCTTAACAAGAGGCATGACGCCAAGTCGAGGCTGTAAGTGTTCTCCTGTCCTTCGTGTCAGCAGATAACACTGCTGGTGTTATTATTCTCTTCCGGCAGCTCTCTGCTGAAACAAGTGGGATACTACACTCAGCCTGAAAGGTGAACATACAGCAACAGATTTCTCTTAAGGGAAGATCAAGGAACCATGTTCCATCCTGCTCTTTGTAATATTCAAGCCTATAGCACATCAAGACACCAGGGTAAATTGTGGAATTGAGAAAATGTGTCTTAGCCTCTGTTTCCTCTTTCCCGCTTGCACACACCCCCATAGCTGAATGTTGAAGAGTACATTCTCAAAAGGACAATTTAATTTTGGAGTAATGTGCTCACTTCCCACACCCTCACTCTCTAACATCCTTGAGTTTTCTCTCCCCTCAAGCAGAGATAGTTTTATGCTGACTGTCTTGGTTCTGAGGGAGGGAACTGATTTCACACACCTACCCATCCTGAAATGCTGTGCACTCACTGTGCTACACACCCCAAGGACTGCGATTGTCACTGTCATCTTCGGAGCTGCTCTTTATGCAGCGCTGGCCGTCAAGTTCTCTCAACAGCCATTCCCCCTGCTCCAGCTCTGCCTGACTGGCTGGGTGACATCAGACAGGAGACTCTATGTCTCTGAGCCATGGTAAGATGGAAATCACACCCGCCTCCCAGGTGCGTTCCGCGGAGTGTATGCAATGATGCGTGTAAGACCACCAGCACATTCTCTGGGGCGAGGCAAGTGCCTCAGAAACACCAGTAGCCTTTGGGATAGTGGTAGCAGCTGTGTTTGTTTTTAGACTCACGTTGAGGCATGAAGAAGCTACAAAAGATGCCCAAAGATTGAAATCCAGTTCTACGGCCTAATCTTTGCTCCTCCCTCTATGCAGCTTCAGGTAAAGACCATTGCTTGTTGTAAAGGTATTTATTAAAAATAGGGGGATTTCAGGCATTGGTGGGGGTGATGGGGTGGCAGAATGGAAAACTGAGATTAACCAGCAACACAACGGTTGGAAATAAGAACACCACTGTCTTCTGCAAGGCACGTGACGTTCCTGGTATCCTTTCATCAATCCCACGTGGAATTATCAAGTACCTATGTTGTGTCCAGCACACTGCTACGTATTCAAGATACAAGTCTGAATTCAGTACAACCTCTGAACTCAAACAATGACCTACAGATATACTCCCCTAATTCAAAAATCATACCAATAGAAGACAAAGCTTAGACAGTTCTGGATTCCTGAGACTGCCTCTTACTTGCAGGAAGATGCTGGTTGCTGTCGTCAGTTTTGGTTCCGCACGTAGATCACGGGCAATTCGGACAAAACACTTAACCTCAGGTGGCCTCTGCTTCCATAGCTATTAAATGAAGCTGTCTCCCTTTACAGAGATACGGTGGCCGATGGCAAAATAAAGATAAAACATAGCTGACAGATCTTCAGAGACATGCTAGGAAGTCATTTGCTATGGAGGAAACAGAGGAAGGCAGGAAACAGGGATCTTTCTTGTTACCATAAGCCTTACAAGAAAGAATTTGGAGTAGATGTGTATAATCTTAAAGGTGAAAGGGGAGACCCTCTCTAGCCTCAGACCCACCTAAAAGTTGGAGGGTGCAGCAGACCTTCAGTCTAGTCATTTCTGTCAGTCTCTCACTGAAAACACTCTTGCACTCTACTCTTATAAAATGCTAATAAGAGCTAATGCTGTTCATATCATCATGGTACCTCTGAACGGAAGTCTGCGGAATAAAGTTCTTTTGAGTGAACTTCCCTTTGGAGACGTGAGTTTAAAAAATTTCATGTTGATCTGAAAAAAGGTGCTGCTCTCCAGGTATGAAGGTGACACTGTTGATTGTATTTAACAGGATCTAAGGATTTTTATGTGCTTGTGAAGGATGTACACGTATCTACATAAGTGTGGCTGTGTGGTTACCTTTTAAGTTTCTCTTCAAAACCAGGAAGCTTTTCAGGAACAAATGGTCCAAGTTAGGAGAACGCAATTTGGCTAAAAAGTTGAGTAAAGCCAGCTCACACATATGTGTTTTGAAACCATGATCTCATCAGCATGAAACCCAAAAACAGAAAGTCAGACTCAATTTCTTAAAATGGATTGGCAAGTGAGAAAAAAAGTAGAATATAGCTACCCAACTGTCAAACAATTGGTTCCAGCAATTACACATGTGATGCTTCAGGAACAGCTATGATAAAGCAAGGGGCCCACCCTTGCCTTCCCCCTACAGTGCTTCCCCTAGCAGCCTGCTTACCCATGTTTTATTATCCACTGTGTGATGCTTGTTACAGACGTATTATACATACTGCCACAGTCCTTATTATGTTGGCCATATATCATGTAATATATCTTTTGGGAAAGGAGTAGTATAATTTGTAGGCCAGTAATTGTCAACTTTTATCTCCCACCTAGGAAACCCATTTTCAAATGACATCTCTGTTGTAATACCAAAATATGCAACAGATACAAGAAATATCAAATCAGAATAAGCTGAGGTATTAAGTGCAAAAACAGTCAGAAATCACAATAATAGATCATTGGTTCTAGGTGCATTTTAATTTTGTGCTAAATAGTTTTATATATGCATAAATGGAATTTATTGAACCCCCTGAAGCAACTCACAGGAAAGAGTTTGAAAAACCTGATTATAATGAAAAGGGTCAGGTTTTAGAATCAGAGTAAGGTTTGAAAGAGGTGCCTACCAGCTGTATGATCATGAGCTAATCTCGTTACTTCTCTGAGGATAATCTCCTCATATATATATTAGAAATCAAAATATCCACTTTGCAGGATTGATATAAGGATTAGAGATAATGTTCCGAAAGTGCTTGGCACATAGCAAACGTTCAATAATGATTATATTTATGTCCGGCCTTACTGCCTCCTCTGCCCCCCTTTCCTCCCTTTCTGTGCAGCCCCCTGGGTCTGCATGAGTGAGCAGATGGAACGGTACCACATTACTCATTCATGCTGGTGATGTGATGGATTCCATTTCTGAACGCCTGCTTCTGCTTGCTAGGGGGAGTAGGAGAAACGCAAGGGAGACTGGGAGGTCTAAGCACACTTGTCCTTGGAGATGGATAATTAGTTCATTTAAAAACATACTCTCCTGCCTTAAAAAGTAGCTATACCTTTCAAAGGTTGATGAATGATGGAAAATGAATGGACAGGCTGGCTCATTCAA
The DNA here is from genome assembly GCA_029783875.1 of Phataginus tricuspis. Lineage (NCBI taxonomy): Eukaryota > Metazoa > Chordata > Mammalia > Pholidota > Manidae > Phataginus > Phataginus tricuspis. The sequence continues at coordinate 32,284,756 of JAQQAC010025234.1, read as the reverse complement.
CATACCTCACATCATTTTGCAGTGATTCAGCAGTCACTTTGGTGTATCAATTGTTTGTGGAAGGCATTTTTCACAACTAAATCCAAACATGTCATACTCGTAGATTGGAATGAATCTTACCAGTGGCATCTGCAGATGGGGACTAGCAGATAGAAGGGCAAAGACCAAATAACAAATGGAAGGATTTGGTTCAAGGAACAAAATTGAATTGCTTTATTAGAGGACTTGAGAAGTCAAAGCTGGACATTTCGGGCATGTTCTGACATACCACTTGGTATCCAGAGCCTTTTTTTTTTTCTTGCCTTTGAGTTATTTGCAAGAAATCCATGGAGCAGGGACCATTTTTCATTCATCTCGGTATCCCTCATCAGGGAACCCAGGGTCTGGCATCTGGAAGATACTTAGTAAATGTTTGTTGGATTTAATTGTAGAAGCAAGAATGTATCCTCAGAATGGCCAAAGAAAATGATATGTTAAGAAGCTGACAAGGTCATGTCAGAACGAGCTGCTGGTTGAGAATATAAGGCAATTGATTCCAGTTTATTTCTGAAAACACAGAGTTCTCCATACCTACAGGGACCTTTTCATTTGCTCAGGTCAGGTCCCAGAGACATCAACTGACTACAAAACACAGCCTTTCTTAACTCACTTCTGCAAAGAGGTCATTCAAACTGGAATGAAAAAAGAAAAACTATGACAAAGAACACCCCAGGAAGAGTAAGATGTCATAAAGTTTCCAGTTTCAAAATTTCACTCGCGTCAGTTCTTAAAATATGCACGTCTGTGCCCGTGGCCAAACAAATGAATAGAATTAACAAATTAAACCAACCCTGACTGCCAGACATTTTCACATACATTATTTGTTTTAATTGCTACAACAATCCCGAACTGTTGGCATTATAGGGAGAAAAAAAAGAGCCTGTAAGAGGTTAAGTAATTAGAAACAAGCCACACGAACCCTGTCTGATCCCAAAGCCCCCATTTTAACTATATCAAACTTACTCAGGCATATTATTTCTTTTGTTAAATATCCTTTATTATGTGCCCAATGTTTGGATTTGACGTTCCACAGAGCAACAATACATCCCTAGCACAGATCACCACTATGCCCCCAATCCTAGTTCTGTGCATGGTATGGAGATAGCACTCCAGAAATATTTGTCAAAGGACTGTTAAACCAAACAAGTGCATGAGTGAATGAATACATAAATAAATGAATGAATAAACAGACTACCAAATGCGACGATGGTACCCAGAAGTTTTAGCTGGTTACAGCAAGAGTCTGATCTCTGGTGACATGTCTAATTTTCTTTACTCCTGAAATGTTGGTTCCAAACGGGAGAACGATAACAAAGAAAGATGAAAAATAAAAAGTCTGTGATTACAGCATCAGAGAATTAGCCATTCATGAATTTAAAATAATGAGCAATATAGATTTATATATTTGTATTCCCAAATTTAAAAGCTTTTAGCAATAAGAGACCGCTTTTGGGAGAAGACTCTCCCTCAGAACAATAAAATCATAGGTGTTTTAAGAGCTTCGATCCTGGGGGAAAAAATGATTTAGTTAAAATTTTAAAAATATCTTGACAAGGTACCGGACAATTGTAATCCAGCCATTGTATGTATCAGTCACTCTGCATCCTTTCTAAAAATGTGTGTGGAGGTGGGTGTGGGTTCAGGCGGCCTGGCAATGAGTGACCTATACAGACGCACAAATGGCACAAGATTTAAGGGACCAAAGCACACACCTCAAATGTGAGTTGAGAAGCATCACTGTTTTGGTGGGGAATGAAGATTTGTGCAGCTTCTGCCAAGAAAATTGCATGTTACCTGCATAGAGAATTATCTGAGCCTCAAGCACATGTCAGAATTACCCTGGGGTCTCTTTAAATGATAGGCTGGTTTGCAATGTGTGGCTCTTGCGGCTGCCAGACAATATCAGGCAATAGTTTGAAATGAGTCAGCATCACAGAACTTCCTGATAAATCTGGTCGCCATTCATTAGGAGAAAGAATCTCAATGAACAAGTGGAGTGGCACCAAAAAGATGTATGAGTCTGATAGAAACTGGACTCAGTCTAGTATCTCTTGACCGGCCCCTTCAATTTTTCATATATTTAAATCATCTAAGTTGTGGAAGGGCCATCATACTAACACAGAGGTTAATATTACCCCTGGATAGGATATTGAATACAAATCATAAATGAAGATGAAAAAAAATAGATAAAACTTGCTAGGGGTGGAGAAGTGATAGATTTCGTGTTTGCACCAGAGAGTGAGCAAATGCCCTCTTTTTATTGCCATTTCACCCAACGACATTTGTGCCTAAGGTGTAAAGAAAGAAAAAGTAACTGCTCGTTGAAAGTGACCAGCGGAGCCCACGTTGAGCACATCAGTGCTTCACAGTAATAATTCCTCCCCGCCCAAAAAAGTTCATCTGCAGAACTGCTGGCTAACCAGGGCCAACAGCAAGTCCTCCTCAGAGGCCCAGGTAGGGACAACTAAGGTTCTTGGAGTCAACACAAGAAGCCGTGAGCCTCGTTAAAATCCCTCTTCTGCGCCTTGTCTCTTATCCTCATTTACTCAAATACTTATGTACCTATTAGACACTGCAGGGGATGCACTGATTCTTCAGACAGCTGAGGAGCACCATACCCGGCACAAAGTGCCCATTAATAAATTATTTGATAGACTCAAGAAAGTGCCACCTCGTGTCACTATGCCTTTACCGGGCATGAAGTCAAGAGAGGCACTCCTTTGGAATTCTTTTAGAACAGCCCCAAACCAGGCTGACTCATTAGAATCCAGATCTCAGAACTATTTTATATGTGCAGATAGATGTAAGCCCATTACAGCCCTAGTCTGCACAGCTAATTTATATTTGGTTCTCAGCCCATCAGGACGAAGAGCCACCCCTCCCAGTCATTCATTTACTGCAGCCCGTCCCTCTTCCTGCCATCACGGGTTCAAGACGACTGGCAGAGGGTGTGCAAGGAATGATGCCGAGGAGCCCACAGGAGGTCGAGGCAGACACGGAATGGCACCGCAAGCAGGCGTCACGGCAACAGCTCCGAAGGTCTCCGGGGAGGTATTCTAAGAAACTCAGATCAGCAGACAGGTGCCGCCTCGAAGAAACTCTTTTGACATTTTAAAGGACAGAATAAGCCTCTCTGCGCACCGGAAAGACTGACCCCCCCCACACACACACACACTGCCTTAAGGATAAACTGAAGAAATCTATAGCCAGAGGCATATAACAACTTCAGGAAACTGGAAAAGAAAAAAAGGACACTCGCCAAAATGCGATATGAGCAGCACGTCTCCGGGGTATCAGGCTGCGATTATCATGTACGGTACCAATTTCGTTAACAGGATCACTTACAGGAATAGGTTCCCAGGATAAACGGACTATGCGGGTAGTTTAAACTTAAGGGCTGGAGGTGAAAGGAACCAGAACACGGTTTCTGTTTCAGATAGCCCAAGGGCTCTCTCCGGACCGCGATCGCCGAGGGGTGGGGGAAGCTGACTTTTTGTAGCAATAGCAGTTCTTGAAGGCAAATGTGTAACCAGAGGAGATCTAATAAAAGAACAAGAGTTACTTTTGTTCAGCTCAGAAGAAAACCTACTGAGTAATTTCGATCACCTTTCATTACCCCAAATAAAGTTTACCTGATTTATCAACCTGATATTCACAACTTTGGAATGGAAAAGGAGATAAGGCTACAAAGAAATACTGAAACATAATTTAAGTACAAAAAATGATTGTTTTCTGCTCAGCATTAGGGCACCATGGTTAGAAGTGGGGGTTTCTGGGAGTCCTCGAGTCAAGTCACAGTTCCATTGTTTGCCAGCCGAGAAAGTTACACGGCCTCTCTAGCCGCAGTGTTCTCCTCTGTAAAAGAGTCAATGATTGTAGCTCCTTACAGAGATTCTGTGAGGACTAACTAAGGGAATGCATATGGAGTGCCTAGTTCATCACCAAGTCCATAGTTGAGTGTAGATTTGGGGATTTTCCAGGCATTTTTTCCCCAAACTGTTTTAGATTATTAGCTCTCCAGATCAGAGGGTAGAGCTACATCGTTAACCTTAGCCATGGCTCACTCTGACCCCTTACAGACTTCAAGGGAAGGAGGCCGAGTACTCACACAGCTCTCCTTTGGGCTCCAGAGCACCCTACTGAGAGGCATTTGGGGAAGGTCAAAGGGCACCATATGGCAATGTTGTGATGTTCCTTATTTGGAATAACACCCTCTCTACTTGCCAGATCGCGTCACCATCCCTGGCCCCATAAAACTCCAGTCCTTGCTGCTCATTTGGTAGATGGCACTTGTTCCAGCATGATTTCTTGAACACAGGATGTTTCGGCAAAACCCTGCACATCTAGAAAGTTCTCTTCCTCTCCCGTTATAAATTCTCCCTTGTTGACCTGGGTCAGTCTCAGTGCACTGTTATTATGAAAATGACTCCAAAATCTAAATGTTTGGCCTTGGCCTTTTTCCCACTTCTGTATACCTGCTAGGCATCTTCCCGTGGGCCTACCAGCATCTCACACTCAAGTCCAAGGCCAAATGCCTATTATCCCTGCCATCCAGTATATGCCACAAAGTTACCTCTGAGTTAATGGCACCGCTGGCCTTTCCCCCCTGTCCAGGTGAAAGAGCATCATCTAGTTAGTCCTTTTCCATTGGCTCCTGACATCCCATAATCAAATCTACCCACTTTATCTCTACCGTGATTCTTTCAGGTATCTCTTCTCTTCCATTTCTACCCTCTATGAACCTAGATGCAGCACTAAGCTGTGAGCTCTCAAGCTGGGGACACAGACCTGAGCAAGCTAGACAAGGTCCTTGCCCTCATGGGACTTCTGTTCTAGGCAAGGAACACAGATCTTAAACAAATAAACAAGGGAACAAGAAAATTTCAAACAGTGATATGGGCTGTGAATAAAATAGAACCAGGTGGTGTGAAAAGGATGTCTTAGGCTGGGGATGGGAGACAAAAAGAAGAGGATGGGGTACTCCAGGTTGGGGCTCTTTGAGGAAGTGATATCTGAGCTGGGGTAAGAAGCCAGCCAGGTGAAATTCTAGGAACAGCAGATTCTAGGTAGATGGAATGGCAAGAACAAAGTCTTGTCCAAAGAACAGAGGTTCAAGGTCAGACTCAGCTTGGCTTGTTCAAGGAACCAGGAAAGCCAACACGTTGGAGCCCGAAGAGCAGACGTGAGAGTGTAGGAGCTGAGAAGCAGACCCTGGGGCAAATGGTGTGAGGCCTCACGCACCATGGTGGGAGTGCAGGTTTCATTTTTATAATGGGAAGTCATGGGTGGGTTTAAAGTTAGACGTGACATGTTCTGGTTTACCTGTTTTTTAAAGTTGTTTTTGGCTGCTGTGGGGATAAAGGACTGTAGGGTAGCAAGATCGGTTGTAGGGCCAACAATGAGGAGAACATTACAGAAATCCAGTGGATAGGGGCTGGTAGCTCAGATGAGGTTTAGGGGAGGATAAATGAGGAAAAACCAGTGAGGATTGGCAGGTATCATGGAGGTACTGGTGGCAATATCACTATGTGGATCTCCTAATGTTCTCCCTGCCAAGCTTTTTCATCTCAGTCCATTCAACACAAATCTGACAGCATCATCCTTCTAAAGATGCCACTCTTTGCCCAAATATTAATTGTTTATGGAATAAAGTGCAAAGTCCTTGGTAGGGATTCAAAGCCCTAAGTTAGCTAGCCTCAATTGCTTTAGAGAGACATACAAAGGAGCTTATAAGGAGGAGAAAAGGACTCACAAAGCAGTTCACAAGGTCAGAAATAAGTCATTTCTTAAAAAGAGCTATTCACAGAAAAGTGGTGGGGCTTTTGGTATGTGAAGAATCAGCATGCAGAGCTCTTTAACTGCTCTTAATTTGAGGAGTTTGCTGCCATAAATGAAAGAGCCACAACATGTCACCCAGTGGTCATGCTTTGACTCCCAAGGAAAGAAATGAAGACGTTCTAGAAAGAAGAAATTAAGTAACCCCTTAGAACACAAATAAATAAATGGATTGATTTTTGTTAAGATCCTTGATTTCATCCATTCCCCCTGAAAAATAATATCCAATCACAATGTAATTGAACTAATACCGCACAACAAAATTTAATGGTCAAGATAGCTGTACAAAGAGCTCAGAATAAAATGATGCTTCTTGAACTATGATTTCCTTTTCTCTCCACCTTAAACAAACATTTCTTGGAATTTGGAAATTCTTGTCAGGGTGATTAAACCAGACTGAGAAGTCCTCAGTGCCAGGCCAGAGTAACAGAAGAGGGCAGTGGTACCTCAGTCTCATGCATGGCCTTGAAGAAGAGAAATTCAAAGTTACCCTGAGTAGCCCTGTTCACTTACCCAGGATCCCCAAGTGAGTCTATGTTTCAGCTGCTTGTTTCTTCTTACTTGCTAAGTCTCAAGCCCCCAAAGTTGACAATGAAGTCCCTCTTGGGTCCACTACCCGATTGTGTCCTGCCAAGCCTGTGGGAAAATGACCACTTCTCTCTGTGATGTCAAGAAGTACAAACCCAGCTCTATGTTCACATTAGTTATTAATTGTTTTGCCTTTTATAGAATGAGTGATAAAGAAATTCATTTGTACTAACCGAATGAGAAAAATACATGTTATCATCACATAGGCCCTAAGGATTTTTTGTGCTGCTAGAAAAATGGATGTATGGAGCCATATAATCAGAGACTCAAAAACATTCACTGAATGCCTGGTATATGTAGAAAAACTGAAAGGAAACCATTCCACCCCTTGAGACAATTTATCAGACAAGTCTTGAGACAGCTCCAGGCAGGGAAAGGCTGGCAAGCACCCTCAAAGCAGAGGTTAAAATTCTTAAAGGGACCTGAGAAAGAGCTCAGCTGGCTGTCTTCAGAGTTTAAAGTGGGGAAATGGGAGAGGAATGAGAGGAAATATTCTGACTAGATGACACTGTCATCTTCAAAGACAACAGAACCTAGATAAACAGAAACTAAACGTATTGTGCAAAAGGAGAAAATCAGTTGAAAAAGTATGTGTGTGTGTGTCATATAGGAGCTGGAAAAAGTACAGTGAATGATCCAATTTGGCTGGAGCAAAAGGTACATGGGAAGGAACAGAGTGGATGTTGCTGGGGAGTTTGGACTTAATTCTGTAAACCATGGGTCTGAGATTTTTTGAGCAGAAGTGACAGAAACCAGTTTCTCAAAAACAGCCACTCCTACAAGGTAAATAGGGTCACTCAGCCTTCTCCCCATGGTCGCCTCTTTCTCTTCTCAGAGAACAGACCCCCAATTCAACGATCTCCCTCAATAGGCACACTGAAGGTTATGGCTTTGATATTAAAGTTTTAATCATTTCCATTTTCACAGCACTTTTGGAAAATATTTTCTCTCCCTACCCCAATTATGGAAGAAAGAGAAATAAAAGGAAGAGCTGCTCTATGACCATTTGGCAAAGTGAAGGAATGCACACATTTATGCATGGTATTCAGTGACAAGCAGTGAAGCTCACCTACAGCGGAGAGTGAGTATGCTTTGTGTGTATTATGGTGTGCGTGTGTGTGCCCACTCATGCATTCATTCATTCAAAAAATACGTGTTGAGCATATTCTATCTGCCAGGCATTGCTCTGGGTGTTAGGGATATAGCAGTGAACCCAAACTAGCTAAGCCCCTTTCTTCATGGAGCTTACATTCTAAAAAATGAACAAATAAAATGTCAGATGTCAGATGGTTTCAAGTTAAGTCCAATGGTGAGAAATATAGTAGGGTGAAGACACCAATTACTGTTGTAAGGGAGGGGCAAATGGGACAGAGGGACAAGGATAGAGGTGGGATAAATGTGTTCTTGGGTAGTTTAAGCTCAAAAGGCTTTTTCCTGGCAGGTGAACTATAGCAAGGAAAGGCATTCAACAATCGATGGTAATGATAATTACTGTCTATTATTATATTTACAGTGACTGTCACTGTGCTAAGTAAGCATTTTTCATTTTTATTTTTCACAATAAACCAATGCACATTATTAGCGTGATACTTTAAGGTGCAAAGACAATCCCAGTAAAGGAAGGGAGGGAGGGAGGGAACAAGGGAAGAAAAGAAAAGAAAAAGAAAGAAACCAGGGTTCAGATAAGTTAAGCAGCTTACCTAGTTGACCCTACTCATAGGCATAGAACATAGACAGTACATCTGAATGCAGTCTGACCCCAAACTCTGCACTCTTACCCAACACTGCACTGGGGTACAGAGAACAAAGCCATAGACTCTGCCTTGGAATTGCTCATAGTCTAGTAAAAGAGACTCATGAACAGATAATTCCAGTAGAGTGAGAGGAGCTATAATTGAGGTATAATAGAGTTAAGGAGACGCAGGGGGAAAAGTGACTAAGTACTTGTTGGGGGGGCATCAAAATGCAGACATATTAATTTGTATTTATACAATTCATTGCTCTCCTTGGGCCTGGTTACCCACAATGAATCTGCAGTTCCTTCCAAAGCCTCTTTCCGCTGGATTTCCCCATTCTGTCTTCACAGGCTGCAGTTTATCAGCCTCATCCTGTACACAGGGGCCACATGAAGTCTTTAGAGCCATTCTGGAGAAGGAGGAAAAATAACAAGACAGTAATCTACCTTAAGTACACTCAGGAAAAGATGAGGAATGCGACAACCAAGTGAATTAAAGGAAGATGACTGTACTATATTACAATGGGAGAGGAAAGGGGGAGAGATGCAGCAACCTATCTGGAAATTCCCAAGGCTGGGCACATTGTGCAAGCGGCTGACAATAGTCACTCAGGAAAACTGCAATTCATCAAGTCCTCATTCTCTGACATAATTTGCTTTAAACATTCAGTTCTTAATCTAGGTCCATGAATGGACTTCACAAAATTCATGAATCCCCAGAAATTGTGTATGAATCTCCATGTATCTGCTGTGCATTTTCTCTCGAGATTCCAGAGTTCATGGAAATTTCAAAACAGTATGTGTTTCCCCGAGTAGGTAAAGAGCTACACGTTAAACACTTTCAGAGTGGACATTCCAATAGATTTCAATGTATAGAGAGTCTGGCATACTTTAGAAGGCCCAAAAAGTCTAAGCAAATGTTTCAATATCATTGTTATTCAGCATACTTATCAAAATGCTTGCAAATTAGCGGCACAGCCGGGTTCCTGCACATGAATATAAGGTCTTAACACAACTGCAGGACTTGCCTTTGATTCTTTTGTGTATAGCTGACCTTCGGCTTCCTTTTGGATGAGGAGGATTGAGCTGTAGTTCAGTACTGTCCTCAGTCTTTGTTGTATGTGTGATGGGGGGCAAGGGAGATGAGTATTTGGTTGAGAAGGACAGTGTCATGTCACCCATCAGGTGTTTTCAAGCTACACACACCATCCAACACAACCCTCCCCACTTCTCACCCCACTGCAGTCCACTACGGATGCTACCCAATGACAAATTTGCCAGAGGTTGAAATGCCCTACCTATTAACAATCAGACTGGCCACTTTTGGTTAAGCATCCTTCAGGGATTAATTAAAGAGTTTAAGATAAGTAAATTCTCCTTCAGATGCACAACCCTAAACTCCACCAGAAAATGAATTGCTAAAACTAACTTTAACTACATTCTCATGGACCTCCTATTGAAAGGCATCAGAAAAAAGACAATGTAAGATGAGAATATAGCATTGGTGATTCCCTACTGCTCGATAACAGTAAGTCTGGGAATGGCACAAGGCAAATGCTTTTAGCTTTTCAGAGGTACCAAAGGAAAATTTACAGAGAAGGACCACATCAAATGAAAACCCAAATGAAACCTTAAGATCTGGACAAGTTCATTATCAACCAGAACATCAGCCTAACCTCTTCTGCATCAAAGCAGCCTTTCTCTTGCAACAAGAATAAACCTATAATGGCTGCGGATTATCAGAGCCTCTTGCCTACCCTCGTGAAAAACAACTGCAGGTGCACAGTTTCTCAGCCATCAGTATGCATAAGCTGGACGCAGGGGAAAGCGTGCTGTCCTCTACACGAGCCATATCCACTTCAGGTGGAGCTGGAGGCATGGTTACTGAAGCAATGACTCGGGTAAATATCTTTTCATGACATCACAGCCTAAGGAAGAACAGCTCCTGGCAAAAATACTTGAAACAGTGCTACTGGCTGGCTCTCAATAAATAGGCTTCGCCCCTCACACATTCAGCCCAACTTAGAGACATGTGAAACCTGCAGGACAGTTTTTATAGATAAAACCAAAACTTTTACACAGATTTAATTAACAACCTGACTTGGGGTATGAAGCAATCCAGAGATCAACTGTCAGAAATTTAATAAATAAGGAATTAAAAGTCTACCTCTTGCTAACCTCAGGTTATTAATGATTTAGTAAAGACATCTCATTTCACATCTCTCTCTGTTCTTTGAACACAATTTAAATTTGAAGGAAAAGGAGAACCCAGGGAATATCTTATTATGGCTATAAGAATAACCAACAACTCTCTTTCTCTTTCTCTCTCCAATTCTTATCTTTTAGGCTCTAAATTTATTTGAAGAAAACAATGATATCACAACTGTTATTACAGACTTCAGGAGAAGACCCTATTATTTTCCAATCTCTCCCTGCTAGAAAAAAAAAAGAATTTTTGAGAATGAGATGAAAACGAAGACTGACATGCTGTCTGAAATTATGCATTCAATATGCATAGTAGCTGTTACTACAAATGCTAGGACAATGCCTTATATCCTTGACAGGTAGGAAATTGTAATGAGTGCCTTGCAGTACCCACAGCTAACAGTCTGGAAAAAACTGAATCTATGAAGTAAAATGAGATTTATCAGACCTCTCCAATAAACATGTAAGATGGCTTGTGTTCTATGAACTATTCTTTCAGGTTTATATGTACAGGGAATCTAGGAACTGAAAAGCCCTGAGGGGTCTTTTGACTGTTTGATGAGTGCTTGTCCGAATCAGTTTTGTCTCCGCCAAAGACACTGCGTGCTGTGCTAGGGCGCGAATCACATCTAGGTTTGTTCACCACTGAAGCCCGTCCCTCGCATCAGCCGCAGGGCCTGGCACACAGGGGCCTTCAATAGAATCACCAAGCAAACGGATGAATCGATGCATCTCCATTCCAATTTGTTTCCTTCATTTTTCAGTTGGAGAAATCGAGGCCAAGAAAAGCTAAAAAACGAATATCACACATATAGGACTAAATTTGGCTCTAGAATGATCCTCTGCCTCCTTCCGATTCGTTGATGAGAGCTACCAATTTGTGCAATTTTTTTTCATCATTACATTAAAGTATGACAATTCTAAAAGAAAACCTACCTTAATCAATCTTTGTGAGATAGTAAAACTTTAACCTACCTTCAGTGTATTGCCTTTAATACTCTTTATCAGGAGTGCCTTGAAGAGAAAACATGGACACTTGGAAGAGCATTTTGGTGCTTGCTTAAGCAGACTGGTTAATAACTCTTTTTGCTTTCTTTTAAAAATTATTTTTTATTTTTATTGAAGCATCATTGATATATACCATCTTATACTGGTTTCAAATACACAACACAGTGTTTCAACAGTTACGCGTGTTACTAAATCCCCACTCCCTCTAGTGCGGTTACTATCTGTCGACATAGGAAGATGTTACAGAATCACTGACTATATTCTCCATGCTGCACTACCATCCCTGTGACGACTTGTATTATGGTTGAGAAGTTTTATGCCCCTTTCTTTTAACAGGTGAAAAAGTTATGAGAGAGACTGAGACTTTGCCACTTTTATTTATTTTTTAACTGCAAAACTAGAATGCTACCAAAGTTCTTTAAATAGTCAGTGCTGACGGTGATGAATAGTTTTGACTGACAGCAGGGATAATTGTTTTGTTTTGTTTTTATTCCAATCACATTCCTTTAGGCTCTGAACAGGGACCAGTATCCTTAAAACAAACAAAAAATCAGTATCTAGAATAAACTAGGTGCAATAGGCCACATATTTATTTATTTTTCCATATATGTCTATATGGAAATATATATATTCACAGAGGGCAAGTTGCTGCATTCTTGTCTGGGTATATACCCATGGCACTTCTGCACCTCAGTTTTCTTATCAGTAAAATGGAATGATAATATCCCACAGAGTTTTTGTGAGGAATAATTGAGCAATATATGTAAAATACTTAGGACAGTGTGTTTGGTATACAGTCAGCAAGAAGTCAATGTTAGCTTTTTTTATTACTCAAACCATTATAAGCAAAATGTTTAAAAATAATAATAATTTGCTTTGCATATTTGTTCCAAAAAGAAGAAGACCAGGTTCCCCCCTTCCCAAAAATGTAAGTGGGTCTAATAATACTGCATGAGGGCCACCCTACCCCCACTCCTAGTTGCTGTAGTTCTGGTGGTATTAATACCACCTTTATTCCAGTATAGGCATGTGATGCACTTGGACAGATGAATCAGAATGTCCCAGACCCCCTGCCACCTTGATTCTTTCAGTGACAGGCATGGGGCTTACTCAGAGCCAAAGAGATGTGACTTGAGGATGTTTGTTGAAATCAATGGGGGATATAATACTGTCTGAGCCACTGGATCCAAACATATCTGAAGCTAGCTGTAGCCATCCATGGGGACAACGAATTACTTCTAACAATGCAATCAATTTACATTTAGTTTTTTGTTATCTGTTGTCAGAAGACATACGAAGTTCTATAGAAGGGCTGTCTGGGAAGATAACACATAAAAGAGAGGCAAAATAATGTTGTGCTTCAGTGCCCAGACTCTGAAACCACCTGCCCAGATACAAATCCTGGCACTACTGATTAGCAGCCGTGTGACTTTGGACAAGTCACTTACTTTGTGTCTCCATGTCCCCCTCTGAAACTGAAGATAGTAATAGTTTTCACCTTATTTAGGGATGTTTTGAGGATTAAGTTTAGATATGTATGCTGCTTAGAACAATGCGTGGCACATAACAGGTTCTGATGTGATGAAAACTTTAATTATTTTATCATTATTATTCAGATTGTAAATAAATGGTGATATAGTGTAACAAACAGAAGATAGGGAAAATGGCTCTTACGTTTCTACATACAGAAAAAGCAACTGATGAATTAAAAGTGCCTCTTTGCAGCCAAGGACTTGAATACACATTTCTCCAAAGAGGTACAGCTGGACAACAAGCATATGAAAATATGCTCAGCAACACTAATAATTACAAATATACAAGTTAAAACCACAAGATATTATCTCATACCCATTAGAATAGCTACTATAAAAATTAAAAAAAACAAAAACAATGTTGGCCAGGATCTGGGGAAATTGGAACGTGTTACTGTTGGTGGGAACATAAAGTGTGAATCCACTGTGGAAACAGTATAGCAGTTTCTTGAAAAATTAAAAATAGAATTACCATATGATCCAACAATTCCATTTCTGGGTATACCAAAATAATTGAAATCAGGGTCTGGAACAGATATAGGTACACCTGCATCCACTGCAGCATTATTCACAGTAGCAAAAAGGAAACAACCCAAGAGTCCATCAGTGGATGAATGGATAAATGAAACATGGTCTATGCATACAATGGAATATTATTCAGTCTTAAAAAAATGAAGGAAATTTTGATAAATACTGCAACATGGATGAATGTTGAGGACATTATATTAAGTGAAATAAGACAGTCAAACAAAAACAAATACTATATGATTCCACTAACATGAGGACTCTAGCAGAAACAGAAAGTAGAATGGTGGTGGCTGGGGCTGGGAGAGGGCTATGGGGCTTACATTGCTTAATGGATACAAAGTTTCAGTTTTGCAAAGTGAAAAGGTTTTGGGGTTGGTTGCACAACAATGTGAATGTATTTAAAACTACTGAATTGTATACTTAGACATGGTTAAGTTGATACATTTTACATTATATGTATTTTACTATAAATGTTTTTAATTAAAAAATTTTTAAGTACCTTTTTGTAGCCACAAGGGTAGCACAGTGCTTGATGCAGCTGGTACTCACTAATATTGAATGAATACGTGAATGATAATGTAATAAGCCTAATGACTAAACGAGTGAAGGGTGAGGCAGTTCAAGGAGTTGAAGTATTTGTGGAGTAAAATAGAACCAAGTATCAAGTCCTGTGGGAAAGGTTTATGATGAGGATGAGAAGACAGATGCATAGTAAAAGGTGTGAAGCATGAAATATGGATACTGGTTCAAGTCTGGATTCATTCATTAATTTATTTGTTATCATTTATCAAATATTTCCTGAGCACCATCCATCTTCCAGAAACTGTTCTTTTTCATCAATGAACAACACTGCCCTGCTCCTGTGGTACTTGTTTCTCCTGGGATGGGACAGCAATACTGAATTTCTAGTTCTAGTTGGATGTGTGGCATCAGACAAACCCTGTAAGTTTGCTAGGTCTTAATTTTTTCAACTGTAAAATGATATACATGTGGCACTGGGGACAAAGGGGTACTTACCTTCTTACATTCCAAAAGATTTGAAAAGTAAATGTAAATATGGGGTGAGAACATAAAAAGCCACTAGGGGGCAAGATGAGCATGGCATAAATATTCTACTAATGTGAAATTCCAGAAACAAAGAGCCACTTTTCACATCATAAACAAAATAAGCAAACAGCAAATATTGTGCATCATTGCAAGTTGAGAAAGAGCTCTACAGAACAGTTATCCGGGCTTTATTCTATGAATATTTGATTTAGAGATCATGTTTTTCTAAAGAATAATATCAATGGCATGTAAGAAGCAGAATGCCTCATTAGTAATTCAGTGGCATTGCTAAACGCATCCAATAATAAGACCGTGTCTCCAGAACTGCACTAACCAACATACTCAGGTCTTGAAGTAGCCCTTTGCTCACGTTAGGATCTAAAACATATTTAGAATTCTTTCTTTTACTTCATTTTTTTATTGCCACTAATGTGTATCTGCCTGATTACAAAGAAAACATATGCTATTTTTTCCACTTGTATCCCTTTGTAAAGTGGTAGTTTTAAAACATTTAACAAAATCTTTGACAGTCTTCTATCAAAAGTTGGAGCCTAATTCTCTTTTCCTTGAACATGGACTGGCTTACTTGCTTCTAGCCTACTAGAATGTATCCGAAGCAATGCAGTTTGACTTCTGAGGATGGTGAAGAAATGGTGATATACTTTCTGGCTAACTCTCTCTTCTTTATCTGAGGAGGGGCTTCCTCAGCATTCAGCCACTGCATTCTGAGGAAGCCTAGGCCCTATGAAGAGGCCACACGTGGGTGTTCTTCTGGGTGAGAGCTCCAGCTAAGTCCCAGCCTGCAGCTAGCATCAATAGATACATGAATGAATAAGCTTTCAGCTGATTCCCATACCCAGGCTTTGAGCCCCTCGCTGAAACTGTGTGGAATAGAGATGAGTTCTCCTTGCCAAGCCTTGCCCAAATTAGATTTAGGATGAAAATTAATGTCATTTTTGTCGTTTTAAGCCACGAAGTTTTGAGGAGTGTCTTTTTTTACAGAGCAATAGATAATTGGAACAGGGGATAATTGTCTTTGGGAATATGGCAGAAGAATTTAGGAAAATAAACTGCCAAGGAATTAGATCAGTGTTCCTGGGAATTCCAACTGGCATGGAGCCACTCACTCTGTCCCTGAAAAGAATAAAAAGATTCTTGAGATAAGCTGGCCTCTGTCTAATTCCATGTGCACTAATGGCTCAGGATTCTGGAATGTTAGAGAAAGATAAAGCCTTCTTGTTTAGGGGTATCAATGTCACTGACATCCATTGGCAGGTTGCTGCAAACATGCTGCCAAGCAGCAGGTCTGCAAATGAGAGCCTTTTCCCCACCCAGATCTTCCAGTTCACAAACAAGGAATGGCAAGCCTGGCTGCACAGAAACTCCACAGTGACTCCATCAAGCTGGAGGCACAGGAACAGGACCATCTCTCCAGGAAGATGACTGAAGATGGCTAGCTTGCAGCCAGTGTGCAAGGGAGATGGGAGAGCAGGGCTTCTTCAAGCTTAGAAGACCAAGAGGCAGACAGGACACAGTCTGTTTGTTGAATATAGTGACTGGCACATGGTAGATTCTCAGTAAATAATTGTTAAATACATGACTAAAACCCACAAACATTATTCTATGCCTAGAGTTGGGACACAAAGTAAATACAGCATGACTGCTATCCCAATAGAGCTTCTGATGTAATTAAATGGTTACAGTTATTCACTTTTTTACCATTTCTTCTTTATTTGTCATTTGAAAATCACAGAAAAGTACGATGGTGAATC
Organism: Phataginus tricuspis; assembly: GCA_029783875.1. Taxonomy (NCBI): domain Eukaryota; kingdom Metazoa; phylum Chordata; class Mammalia; order Pholidota; family Manidae; genus Phataginus; species Phataginus tricuspis. The sequence continues at coordinate 32,268,467 of JAQQAC010025234.1, read as the reverse complement.
TGACACTAGCCATAGTGAAACTGATCAAATCCCTGCTCTCACCTTCTAGTCACTCTATTGGCAAAGGAGGGACTAGGGACTGGCTGAACATTATGATACTCTACGCTAGACAGACGAGATTGGCAGCAGTTTATTAATCACATTTATTCACAGCTCCTGTAAGGGAGATGCCGTAAGCCGTGCAGGGCCACATGGGGGCTGCAGTCGGGAATGGAGTGAACTAGCAGGAACCTGGGAGACAGGCTTTATAGTATCAAGAGGGTGAGGTGGTTGCTGGTTCCCATGGTGGAAATATGGTTTGTTTGAATAATTTCACAAGTTTGTAGGAAGGTAAAGCCAATTAGACTGAGGACCAGGTGAGCTGTAGCTAGTGTGGCTGATAGAGGAACTAGCCAGGTGTGGAGATCCCTCAGTAGGGCTCACACCTGCAAGAGCAGAGGAAGTCATGGCTAGGCTTTGGAGACTGTGTGAGGACCAGAAACGTCAAGGCAGCACTGGAAATTTAGGTCTAGTAATACATCCCTTCACTTCTCTTGGCCTCAGACCCTCATTTATAAAATCAGAGGGTGGGGACTGAATGATCTCAAGGTTCCTGTCAGTTTTAATTCTCTCATTTATGTGAATCCAATCAAATGAGAGGTGTTCTGGCCATTTTCTGAGGCACCTGCTGTTCTGATTTGAGCAGACCAATCTATTTTTGTTCCTTTAGAGATATCTCAGTGAGTTCAGACTGATCTAGTAACCTCTTAAAGTTTTAATGTGAAACTGAGAAATTTAATTTCCAGGGAGTGGGAAGGGAATATGTTAACAGCATTTAGTACAGAAGTCAATTTTGGAATTAACAGGAAGAGCTTTTAGAGAGAGTCCAGGAAAGAAATATTTATTAACCTAAAATTAACTATTCTTTTAAGTGATGTTAGCCTTTCCAAAATAAAATTTAGCAAGAAGAAATGTTTATGTTTCTTCCAGAGGGAAAAATTCATTATCTCAAACAGTAGGGGATTTGTGATTTTCATTAGATTCTGCACATTTAGGACTTCAGAGGAAGAGTCAAAAACATCTTGACTGTTTAATGGAAAATCAAAAGGCAAAAATGTGTTTGTCTTTGGTTTCCAGATCTAAATTTGTGGGATTTAATGAAAATCATTAAGTCTGGTTTCACATGCCTGTATTTGTTTTAAAATAAAATGATCTTCATTTAGGGAAAAGAGCTTAATTGGTGTAATAATTTGAAGTCTTAAAACCAAAAAGTTCCTATCAAAGTACATAGAGAGCATTTTGGTTAAGATATTTAAGACATAGCCACCAGCTCTATCTAGTAGCCATAATAGTGACCATTCTCTGCTCAGAAAACGTGCATTCTCCAACATGTGGGAAAGAATCGAAGAAAGTAATAATAGTAATAAAAAGGATGTGCTGACTGCACACAGGCTACAAGCTAAGACGTTCTCCCTCAGGGCCACCTGTCTCATGCCTAGTGTCCTATTTTTCACTCAGGTGACACACTGTCATTTTCAAGATGATGTGAAAATCAGATCAAAATGAAAAATTAGAATTGTGTGTCTTGGGCATGTGTACTCCAAAAGGCAGTGTATAAAGTTAAAATAAGAATGTTTTTAAATTTATATTTAAATTCATTTGTCTTAAAGTTCCCAGAGCAACAATATCTGGCCCTGGAAACACTCTTATAATAGAGTTAGAGCTAACCTGTAATGATAAGCAGTGGTAGCTTTAAGTGACTATAACTAAGAGGGTCAGGAAGAATTCTAAAAGAAAAATATAAAAAGCAAACTGCCCAAAGAAAGTGTAATATATTACACTCGCAGTAATTTGTCTCTGTCATTGAGTATAATAAAATCTGATCCAGGCAATTAAAAAAAGTATATATTAAAATTATATGGCAATTATTTTATTGGAGTAGGACACTGCCGTTTTCTTTCTTTGCAAATAAATACATTTTCCGCAACACAATTCATCTTATGCACTGTCCCCTGATAAATTCTGTGTGTTAGGAGAAGAGAGGCAGAAAGGGAGATAAAGCAGAAAGACGAACGTATTTTATTTAGTATTTGAAATAACATGAAAGACATCAAGAAAGTCAAATATAGATAGGACTGTTCACAGTTTTCAAGTACAACTGCTCTAATGTATGAGTGGATCTTAAATAAACAGTGCCTGATATCAAAAGATACTTGAAGACTAAAAATTACAATACAGACAATACTAGTTTGAAAAACTCAGTACAGAGGATGAAAGCATACTTTTAACATAGTCCATAGTAATGAAAAGGCAAATTATAAAATAACATACAATCTGCAGGGAAGTATCAGAGTGAATGTGTGTTATTGACCTCAGAAATAGGTAGTTTGTTCAAGCCCAATCATTACAATTTTTAAAAAGTCCACTTTGCTTGCTGACAAAATGCTATTGCATCTGTAGCTATATACATTCAGCCAAATGATAATAACCTCAAATATTCACTGATACTTATACATCTTCCTAGCAAACACCTAAAATGAATACCGTTATTGCCTGCTCTTCCACATGAGCAAAGTGAGGCACAAAGACTATAGTAGCTTCCTGAAGATCCATGGCCAGGAAGCGGTAGAGGACAAAAATCCAGCAGTCCAGCCCAGAACATGCATCCTTAACCATTATACATTATTAACTAAACTGCATGACTAATGTAAGGTCAACCTGAACATGAGGTGATTTGTAATGTGCCCAATGAGAAGATTACAAAAAACATTTTTTATCAACTTAAATATATATACATTTGGGGATGTAGATACAATTATCAACTGCTAACTGCTGTATCTATGTCTATCTATACCTATCTGTCTATATATATCATATTAGGTAAAATAGTGCATTAATTAGAAATATTGCCCTTTTTCATGATCACATTATGTAACTCAATAACAATACAGTCTAGTAGTTTAGCACAACGACTCAGGAGCCAGACTGTCAGGGTTCAAATCTCAGGTCCACTATCTCTTTGCCTAATGATGTTTGACCAGTTATTTAGCCAATGTTTTCAGTTCCATCATGTGTCAAATACACAGCGCCTACCTTATGGGGTGGTAGGAAAAGTAACTGTGTTAAAGATGGGAAGAGCTTAGGGCGGTGCCTGGCACTCAGCATAGATGCACATGGCTTTTAGCTGTTACGTTTTCCAAACGCCTCATTTACACCTTTGGCATCATGAGAACCCAGGCCTCTGATGCTGTTTTGTTTTTGTTTTTGTTTTTTACATTGTCTCCCCTTCTAAGTTATTTGAGATTTAGAACTTTCAGTAACTTTCACTGAAATTCTTATTTCAAACCACAATATCCTTTCACCTACCATTAGAAATGTTTTTATTTGCTATTTAAGAGGCAATTCGTGATGTCTACAATGAAAATACTTACAGTATTGCTTTAAAAATAATCTTTAAAAGACTTACTTTTACACTAACATGAGGTACTTAACAACAGTGAAGTCGAAGCCCCAGAAGAATTATTAACTTACTGTTAAATTTATTTCCCTTTTTAAAGGCCAGTTCTGTCCAAAAGCATCCAAGGTTGTTACAGGCAAATCTGTCTTCCTAAAACAGTAATTTCTTGTTCAAAGTAAAATAATTGAAATAACAGAAGCAGAATTTGATAAACTCTTCATTATGAAGGGATAATTTGAAGGAAATATAATTGTCATATTTGGGATATGGGGATACATAATCACTATTCAGGTATAGCAAAAACAGACGTTGGGCACTTACATTGGTTTTTACCATAATTATCAGATCGCATTGTGGAACCTGACATGATAAGCACACAGTTGCCAAATCCCCACCTCATTTGGTGCTTGTGGATATAGCTAAATGTAGGGGGAAACTACCTATGTTCAAAACATAATTTTCTGGCACAATTTCCCATGACATATTTATTATGAAACAGAGGGGAAAGAAAGCAACTCTAAGGAATCTAAGTACAATTTCACTACCATTCATAAAAATTATTTTTTTAATGTGTTTGTGAAGTATGCAAAAAAGTTTGTGTATAGCATAACTGTCAAACTAATCAAAAAATATTACTCATGATTAGAATGTTCTTTCCTTTTTCATTACAAATTAGGCAATCGACACACTAGGTCCAGGGAAGGCCTAGACAATTGCTACAAGCCCACTTCATGTTCCATCATCTCTTGACTTGGTTGAGGCTTTCTACTCCTAATAATCCACCTCAGTGGCTTTAATATAGGTCACCACATTCACCAAGTACTCCAGTTTCCTTTAATATAACTTTCTGGAGCCTATCCTGTGTGGGGGGGGGGGGGGGGGAGGGGGGGGGGGGTAAAACATCAAAAAAAAAAAAGTTTCCAAAAAAAAAGCTCTATCTGACTAGCCATGAAACTGATGTTCTCAAAATCCCCAAGGGCCTTCTGCAGGATCCTCAGCTTATGCTTCAAAATCAAACAAAAATATGGAGGGTTTAATCATGTAAACTCAATTTTCTTGCTTGGCTTCTCAATTATGGCAGGGATTGGATAGAAAAGAAAATCCAATAAATTTGGTAATTGCTTTCCAGACAAAGCAAAATATGAATAACATCCATATCTAGCAATTCATTCCTAAGTAGGTAATTTTTAATACTCATGTTATCACATTTTATTCACATTTAAGAGTAATATCTCTTTTGGGTAGGAAGAAATGGAAACATCACAAGAAATAAGAGATACTAGAATTTTTCCAACCATAAGATCACTAAGTAGAGGAAACAATAGATTATTGCAGATTGTTGGTAACTAGAAACTCAGCTTTACTGGTAATGTGGCATAAAGTGAGTACGGCCATATAATTTATCAACCAAACTGGGGTAGTTTTGAGAGTAAAGGGGACAATATTAATAATTATGCTGGGAAAAAAAACAGGCATAAAGTGGGACAGTGAAGCTGTCTCCAGCAAATCAGAATATAAGAAGCATTCTACCTAGCATTGTACAGATGGTACCTATAGCAATACATTCTAAAATGATTCATAAAAGACGACAATAGTTGATTGTGCAATTTCAGAAATTTTCTGAAAAAGTAGCAAACCTCAAACCTATCTTCTAGTGTACACTCCTTGTTTTTTTGGTTTGTTGTTATGTGCTTTTGCTGTGGCTATTTTTGTTGGGAGGGGAGTGTCTCTTTTTTTTAATGTTTTTAATTTTTGCTTGTTCATTTCATTTTGGTCGTGTGTGTGTTAAAAGTTTTAACTGGTTAAGTTTTATTAGTCCTCTGGAAGCTGGTCCCAGAGCGATGGCCTAGCCTCTTTTGTGAAGACGACAGGATTTTGGTCCCAGCATATAATGCAAGGGCTCATGGTATAAAATGTAATACTATAAACCCCGAAGACTGTTATGCTCAGTGGTTAACATGACGGCATGTGGACCACGGTGGTGGTCAGGGTTCCTGAGAAAGTGGTTTGACAGCAGCCGGAGCAATCTTTTTAAAAATGAAACAACCTGATTATGCCACTGATGAGGTCATAACCTTCAGTGGTTGGCCTTGACTTTTAGAACCAACACCGGAATCCCACAAGCACGGGACACTATTTCACGGCCCTCGCCTGCAGCGCAGCCTCAGTTCCTATGGGACTCCCCTCACTTGCTGCTCCAGCCACCCTGGCTTCATTTGGACAGTGCTCCCCAAACTCTGACGAGGCCCAAGGGACATTTTGCCCTGTGTGGAGACATTTTTAGTTGTCACAAAGTTAGTGGAGGCGGGGTGACAGGTTGCTGCTGGCATCTAATTAGCAGAGGTCAGGGATGCTGTAAACACCCTACAAGGCCCAGGGCAGCACACCCACCCTCCCCAACAAAAATCATCTGGGCCAAAACGTTCATGCTGCAGAAGTCGAAAAACTCTGATTTACACTTTTCTTCACACCATGTTTTTCCTAATCCCAGGCCTTACAGTCTGTTTTCACGTCTCAAAGAGTCACCTCTCTTCCTCTCCTTTTCCCCTTCTCTTCCTTTTAACCCCTTTTCTCTAATTAACGCCTATTCACCCTTTTGATCATCACCTTATCGTGCTTTTCCAGGTTCTTCTTCCCAAACGAACAGTACACTCTTTTAAAGAATCGTTGAGCACTTAAGAATATCAGTAACCATTTTCCACTTATTTGTATGTGCTTGACCCCCCCTCCCCACCCCCGAGGGAGCAGTCCCATCTCGCTGGCATTCACCACAGTATTCCCAGCAGCTGCCGTGCAACGCGGCATTCAATATTATTAAATGAACACTTAACAGCCTCGCCTATAAAAGGAGAGTAACAGAGTAACCATCACATTAGGTTGTAAGGATTAAACAACACGCATGAACTGTAAGTACTACAGTGTACTGTGCCTGTAAGTCCACAGGGACCGTAGTGCTGCAGTTTGTGAACAGGAGAGCGGCTGTCTGTTCCACGGCAGCTCTTGCAGGACGTCCATCCGGCCCACCGCCCACCGACGCAGCCTCTCTCCCAGGTTAGTAACTACCCATTGTGGCGCCTGCGCCTCTCCGCCCGCATCGCGAACCAGGCAGCAGGAAGTATTTTCCCTCTTTCCATTGGCCCGCTACTCGTTGGCCGATAGTGCGCATGCTCTATATCAGGTTTCCCCTACCCCGCCCCAGGTTTCCAACCGGAGAGAACAAAATCTGCCAACGCGCCTGCGCGAGAAGGCGTGCCCCGGAAACAGTTCTTTGGCCTTGTGACACGTAGCAACGGGGCCGGTTCAGGGTCTTGAGCCCGGTTTGCAGGGTTCTGGGGGCTGCTGGAACTACTACCGCCTCCGCCGCCTCCACGTTTGGTGAGTGTCCCAGGTCCGTCGCACGCTGTTCGGCTTCTCCCCGCACCTGTGCACCGCGGCTTGTCGCCGCCTGTTCGACGCCGCGCCCCGGCATTTTCGCTCAGACCCTCGCTCCTGCTCAGACCCTGGCTGTGACTCGATCCCGGCACCGCAGGCGCGGCCCTCCAGGAGCCTGCGCCCTCCTGGCAGGCCCAGGCCTTATTTTGCAGGGATGCAGCCGTGTTGTCACTTGTAAAACCCTGTCCTGAGGTGAGGAATCATATTTGTTGTTTTTTTTTTAGACTCCCACCTCCCGCTACCCTGCCCCTGGACTGATACATCAGGCCCTGAAGTGGAGGGGTCTTCCCGGGCCTTGACTTGGAAACTAGACATTTCCTTAGCAACGTCCCCCTCCCCTTCCCTGCCCTCCAAATGCTGCTTCCCAGCATCCCAGAAGAAATATTTGCTGCCTTCTGGGCGTTATTTGATTAGACAAAGTGTCAGGAACGAATTCAGTAGGACCTTGGATGTAAGCGGTTTTTGCCATTTCTCTTCTGTTGCAGATCATTTGCAATGTCAGGCTTTGAAAACTTAAACACGGATTTCTACCAGACAAGTTACAGCATCGATGATCAAACACAGCAGTCCTATGATTATGGAGGAAGCGGAGGACCCTATAGCAAGTAACTTTTCAACTTTGACAATCTGTTTAGGCAAGATTGCAGTGAAAGCCTGTACCCAGAATGTTTAGTTCTGCCTGAAACTGAATGTATGAATATGCCCCCTATCAGGAATGTGACTTTTCATAATCTTCCTCTGGAGAGATCTGTGACACTAGTTTGGGTCTGAAGGGATTGCCGTGTTTAGAGGTTGGTATCTTCTGCAAAATATGCAGGTGTGCCATGGTTAGAAAAGGAGATTGTTGAACTTTTTCTTAGGAACAGTATTTCTACATTATTTAAGAATATGGATGGGAGTTTCAGGTACTGTCTACTACAAGACCAGTTAAAAATAAGACCTTTTTGATGACTTGTTTAGTAGTTAAATCAGTCCAACTTTCAGATTTTGTCGGTGTGAATCAAAAGTGCTTAGTGACACTATTCCACAGTGTAAGCTCCCTATTATGATTCGTCAGGTGGTTTTCACCTACCAGATGATGATCATTTTTATGCCTCCTCATTCCAAAACCTTGTGGTCAGTATGCATCAATTGCCAGTCGTTGGTTGAAGAGGGGGACTCAAAATCTTTCAGCCGTGAACTGTTAAAAATAAATAAATAATTGATCTTTTTATAGTCCCTGGTGTTTGTGGCAAAAATACATTAACTAAAGGCTTTCTTAAAGATAATCTTATCACCTCCTATCCAGTGAAGGAGTTTCCTATACCAGGGTTACTTAAGCTTTTTTAGATGGTACAGGACTCTTTGGAGAATCTTATGAAAACTGTGGGTCTATTTCTGAGAAATAGATACATGCACTCAAATACTCCCATAAATCTGCATATAACTTAAGACAGTTCATGTGTCATCAGATGTTCATTTATCAACTCTGAGTTAAAAACCTCATGAAAACTATCCCAGGATAAGAGCAGGGGAAGGTTGTGTATCCAGTATGTCTGAGAGAAACACGTAGTACTAAGACATGTTTGAATTAATAAATCAGAGTGAAAGTGCACAAAAATTTTGAAAACAAAACAAAAATCAAATCCAGCCCCGCAGTATGGTCGGTTTAGGATAGTCTGTACTTTTTATGACCTATAGATCCCATGAGTCCTTTTTCCTCCCTAAAACTTAACACACTGAACCGTGGGAGTGAGCATATAAAAAAATACTCTCTGGAAATCACTTTTTCCTTTCTGTTAAATTCCCAATTACATGCCATTGAGGATTAATCTCTTTTGATCAGGTAATTGGACAGAATTGGAAAAAATCATGTAGAGAAATTTCTATTCATTTGTTTACCTAAATAGGATTTTTTTGTGATTGTTCTGTGTATGTGAGGACAGGTGAATATAATATTGACCAGAGCATGGTGACATGACTTTGGAAGACCTGTCTCTGTATGCGGGCCTGTTTAGCCATGTGATGTTTGGACTCTGCGGAATTATCCTATTTAGACTGCAACCTCCTAGGTTTATCTACCTCTGCCTTTCTTCCCCATCCTGTCCATATTTGCATCACTTAAAGGTGTGACTTACCTTTTCATTCCACTTACCAGTATCTCATTTCAGTTTCCACAGAGCAGGTGTTTCAATATTCTGTTGCTAACTATTCTCACAGTTCCATTTCAACCAAATCATGTTCCAGTAAACATTGCTTCAGTACTAGTGAAGAAGTTTTATTCCAAGTGCTTATATAAGTGCAACTGCCAGTTAACGAGATGAGTTTATAGATGATGCCTGGGTACTTTACAAGTATCATTCATACATTAATGTAAGAAAATGAAAAACAAAGAGTTAAAAAGGCCCTTTGATCTTAATCTGTTTAGTTCTATAGATGTCATATTAGACAGATCCTACATTGTATTGTAGACATGTCTGTGAAATGTATAGTAATATCAATTACATATATTTTTTAAGTATTGAAAGCTGGTATTCTTTTCATCCTTGATGCAACTGATAATACTTTTATGGAAGTCTGGGGATTTTCATGAACATAAGTAGCTGACCAACTGTGTTAAAGCGCTTTGTCTTTATTGTTGGTGCTGACTGCCTAGGAGGGTGTTAGTTTAATTATCTGCTGCTTTTCTTGCCAAAAAATTGTTGATTTAGTCTGTAAAGGTCATGTTTACCATACTGTTTTAGTTTAAAACCAGCAGGAACAAGTCAGGAATTTTCCTGAGCAGGTCCTGCCAGAAAGAAAAACAGCACAATGCCACGGCGGTTTCTTTTTCACCTTGCGTCTTGAAGAGAGAGTGGTGGTGCCACCTTTGACGTTGTCATTTGCTTGCGCCTTACATGAAACTTATGGGTCCGTATCAGTGGTTCTAAAGGGTAGACTGCAGATCCCAGCGGGTCCTTGAGACCTTTTAGAGATTCTTTAAGGTCAGAACTATTTTCACACTAAGACATTATATGCATTTGTTAGGTGTGTGGACATTTGCAGTGATGTTGCAAAAACAATGATTGGTAAAACTGTGGTATCCGAGTATGAATCGAGACAACGGCATCCAATTGGTCTAGCAGTCATTGTAGTCTTCATCAACACACACTTGTTGTGGGGTGGGGGAAACCGGTTTATTTAAAGATACTCTTGATGAAGCAGTAAGAATTACCATTTTATTATACCTGGACCCTTGAGTAATACATGTTTAAAATATTTTGTGTGACAAAATGGAAAACAGTCATAAAGCACTTCTGCTTCGTCCTGAAGTACAGTGACTTCTGTAGGACAAGCCCCTGTGCAATTGAGTCACAAGCTGAATCAACAACTTTTTAATGGAAACCATTTTTTTTTTCCTGAAAAGAACAACTGACAAACTATGGTTATTCAGATGAGTATTTGGCAGATATTTTCTCAAAAAGGAGGTGAACTTTCATTCATTGTCAGTATGTGTAGTCAGTGATCAAATTTGAGTTTTTTAGGCAAAAGTGATGATTTTGGAAAACTTGTATCCACCACCATGAACTTGTTTCCCAGCAGTTAACCATTTTTTCTGGTATCAGAAGTGATATCAACATATGATTTTTTTAATATTTTTATTTTATGTTTTTTTGTATTAAATGCATCAAATTGGGGACATCTGCATAACTCATGCTATGATTTTCTAAATGGCCAATGCACCATGTTACAAGATCATACATGAGTAAAGGAAGGATCCATTCAACACGCAGACATATCAATGTAAACTAATGTAAGAGACTGAAGGTTCATAGTATTGTTTTAATTTCCACATTGCAACTTAAGTTTAAAAAATTACCACTTTTCTTTGAGTTTTGATATAGTATCAAAAAGAATATTCACAATAATCTGAAAGCATTTATAAAATACTCTGTTTTCCAACTGCATGTCTGCAACACTAGTTTTTTTTCAGGTACTTCAACTAAAACAATGTATCAGAACAGATTGGATGCAGACACAGATTTAAGAATTTTTAGCTGTATTCTATTAAGCCAGGCATAAATGAGATTGTTGAAAATTAATATAGAGCAGCTTTTCTCAGTAATTTTTTATAAACATTTATGCTAACGTGTAATAGATTTATTGTTACTTTAAATGAATTAACAAGTAGACATTTCTGTTTTTATTTCTGATATGGTAATTATTGATAGATATAACACACATAAACAAAAACGTCTTTGGGGTTCTCAATAATAAATTTTAAGAGTGTAAAGGGGGCCTAAGACCAAAGAGTTTTGAGAATCACTGCTTTATACCATTCTTTGTGGTTTTTCTACTGCATACACATTCATATTCTCTTTCTCTGTGTGTGTGTGTCAAAAAGAATAAAATACAATCTGTTACAGATTGTAGAAACCTCCATTTGGAGCTTCTCTAACTGTTTCATAAACTCAAAGGTAGACTTATACATCCCAACCAAGGTCAATACAATAGCATATTTTACCAAATCAGAAATGTGAATTCTTGTCCGGATTCAACCAGCTAGCCCTGTGGGTTGTGTGTGTATGTGTAAGTAAATCGAAATCAATGTATTTGCATACTGAAATGACTAGGGAAAATACATAGATAGAAAAAATACATAGCCGATTCTGTAAGGTAGGATTTGGGATGATTTTTATTGTAATTATTAAGAGATGGCCACTCGTGTCAAAAAAATTAGTTTTGAATCTTGGTATCACTGCGGGCAAGTCATTTTAACCTACAGTTTCTACACCTTTATAATGATTAGGGAGGGTGATAAAATCAACTTCCTAGAGTTATAGTGAGGGTAACACAAGATAATTCACTTAAATCCTTACAACTGCTTTATACAGTAATATTAAAAAAGATTATTATTTATGTTTTTTGGAAATTTTCAGTAGTTAATACATACCTCTATGTTACATATAACATGTTTGAGAACTAATTAATTTCAATAAATAATAAATGTACACCTTTTTAAAGGTACAAAGGTATAAAAGTTTATGTGAAAATTAAGTCTTCTGTTTTCCCATTCCAGGCCACTTTACCTATATCTCTCTCTGTATAAAACGTTTGTATGTGTGTATAGTATGTGTGTATATGTGTATATGTATATACACACAGTCATGATGGGTGTATATGGCATATAGTGTTGTGCACATTGGTTTCTTCCCCACTGAATGTTATCATTCCTTTCAGTACACATAAAACTGCCCCATTCCTTTCAGCAGGTGCATAGTGATCTTGCCCTATCACAGTATATGTATTGATAGCTGCTTACATTGTTTTGTTTTCTACCTTCTGCTGTTAAAATAATGGTGCAGTGAATTCTATATTATTATAAGCCAAAAAATAAATGATTTTTTTAAGCATGGATTGAACTAGTGTCGTAAGTCTTGAGAATCCCATTAGACTCTCTAAAGGGCTATTATGTGTAGTCGAAAATTTGCCGTTGCTTTGATTTGCTTTTAATCAAGTTCAATTAATTTAAAAATTATATTTATTCTAAAATCTCAAGTAATATTAATGGATGTCATTAGATTTTTATGTTTATCAAAAGGGAACTATAAAATTTTAAAAGGTAATTTAGACTAAAGGATCTCTAAGGTTTCTCAGCTGCATTTAAAAAAATCTTAATTTTAAAATAATTATTTTACTTCTGTGTTTCTTATATATAATTAGAGTAGTTCTATTGATAGATAAGTCATATTTTTTCCAGAACATTGTGAAACAGGTATTTAAATAATTATTTCAGTATCCTTCTGTTCCCTATTGTTTTCATCACTAAAATAGCCATAGTAAGGTCTCTCCCTCTAACATGGAGGATTTACTGTAGCACATATCAAATGAGATCATAGGTGCACAACTTCTTTGAAAGTTAAAAGCACTATTCAAATGTTATATTCAGAAAACTTTCACAAAGAAGAAGCTTGATTTTCCACTCTGTGGTTTGAAACTGAAAGTTATTCTTAAAAAGATTTACTACTTGCAAACAATAGCATACTACAGAGAGTAAAGAAGATACCCTAGAAATCACACAACCAAAATTCTCTCTCTAGCTGTCAAAGATATCAGCTTCTGGGGTTGACATAACTCTTGACGAATATAACTTCCTTGATTTACAGACATTATGCTGGGTACGACTACTCGCAGCAAGGCCAATTTGTCCCTCCAGACATGATGCAGCCACAACAGCCATACACCGGGCAGATTTTCCAGCCAACACAGGCATACACTCCAGCAACACCTCAGCCCTTCTACGGAAACAACTTTGAGGATGAGCCACCTTTATTAGAAGGTAGGATTGGTTACAACACTTGAGAGTGCTCTGTACTCTCCAGCTGGTCAGTGAAAATAATATACATCTTAGTTTGGTAAAGTTGTCCTTTTCTTTAAAAGAATAATGTTGTAGAAAGTAGTTTTCTATTCATTGATCTATTTTGAACAGAGTATATATAAAACCAGTTTGAGCTAGAGGGGACCATATTTTTAATAGATATTTATAAAGTGAAAATAAAGTGTGTCAATATTATGAGCATTCAACTTTTCTTCAGATTATTGATGAGGTTCTGTCAGTGGAAGAAATGAAAGGAAATAGCATGGTATTGATTATTCTACATGGAAATAAGCTGGCAAAAATAGTAACATCACTGCAAAGTATGGTGATATTCTAAAACACCCATAAAGCAGTAGTGCAGAACATTTTGGGGAAGATCAGGTACCATATGAAAGTCTAATGAAAGCTATGAATACTCTCTTCAAAAAAAAAAAAGCACAAATATGCATAGACATAGTTTTGTATACAGTTTCATGGGCCTGCATGTATTCCTGACGCCCCAGGTAAGAACTCTTTACTGTTAACCCTGTGTTCTCTGCTATGCAGTCAGAACAGAGTTTCTGTTTCATCCTATCCATACCCTTTTCCAGCACCAAACCAGAAATTGGGTATTTGTGAAATAAACAATACACAGTGAAGATGGGGATTGAGGACCAGAATAATAACTGGTATTGTTAGAACCTCTTTTGGTGCTGTCTTTCATTCTGTCTCCTGGTCCAATGTAGATTCTGGTAAACTAAAGGTATATCACAATTGTTAGTTGACTTCCTTATTTTCTTTTCCTTTAGAATTAGGTATCAATTTTGACCACATCTGGCAAAAAACACTGACAGTGTTACATCCATTAAAAGTCGCGGATGGCAGCATCATGAATGAGACTGACTTGGCGGGACCGATGGTTTTTTGCCTTGCTTTTGGGGCCACATTGTTGCTGGTAAGACTTTAGTTTCAACTCTCAGTGTGAGATTAAAAGACAATTTTTAAGTGTTCCACCAAGAGCCATTTTTGAGACTGTTTATATATCAAGTTTTTTGATGTGTTTTGAATAGTATTGGGTTGCTTGAATTTATGTTCAAGCACTATTCATCCCTTCTCCACTGATAATAAATATAGTATATTTAGAAATCATTTCTTGTTCCAAGAAATGGTCCAATTATTAGGGAAAAAGGCAAAAAAATAAATAACGTGTGGCTTCAGCCCCTCATTAAAGTTCTTTTCAGAGAACAACAATAAAATTTTAGCCCTTTTTTTTTTTATGATAGCATTTTAAAGTAAAAAAAAAAATCTGTAGTCCTTGGGTGTTGTTTTATGTCAGTGGTGCTGGTAGTTACTTTCCTATATATTATTTTAACTTTAAATGAGTTGAAACATTAAAAGACAATAACAATAAGCTTTAGTCCCTATCTCCTACTTCCTTAAGAATGTGGAAGCATATAGAAAATGAAATGTTTTAAAGATAATTAATACTTGTTTTATTTTATCTTATGTCTGAATCAGAAAAGATAAATTATGTAATGAATAGTAAATGGGATTTTTAGACAGAAAGCTGGACATCAACTCAGTTCTCCCACTCTGTACTTGAGCAAGTCATTGAATCTATCGGCTCCCTCTGATAGATAATCCCACTTCCCACCTAACAAGATTGTTTTGGAGGTTAAGCAAGACAGGTTGTATGAGAGCACTGTACCAGTACGTGGTTTTATTATTACTACATAAGTGTACTCATCAATAAATGCAGCCTTTACAAACTTCTACACTCTCAGTCAAGTATTTACAAATACTGAGTCTAACAAAAATCCCAAGGACTTTTCCATTTAAAATAATCTGTAAGGCATTCTTAGTTGAGTTTTACATGTCAAATCTGACAAACCAGAAATTTCTGAAAGCTGTTCTGTGACCTTTTGATGATTTTAATGGTAGTGTGACGTGAATACAAGGTTTGTTGACATAGCTCGACTAAGAGTACTGTAATTCCAATGTAGCTAATCTTTGCTGTCCTAAGACTTCCAGTGATGCCTTTTACAGTAACACACTTGTTAAGTTTTTTTGTTTGTTTTGTCAGAGAACTGTGTAAGTCAACCAGCAATTTGGAGAAATAATGAAAGAAAATATCTTCCATTATATTTCTCTTGCCCAATTGTTAATCAGTTTTCTCTTCTCACCTCCTTGGCTTCCTGCTTATCTCTTAGTGCCTCTAATACCCATATAAAGTGAATGATGAAATTATTTCTGCTGTTAAAAAGATCATTGCTACATCTGCCAGTGAGAATAAATTGCTTCAGGGCAGTTCGGCAGGATTTGGGCTTTCAAGTGATATTAGATATTAATTATTAGCTATTACCAAACATCTGAATGGCTTTCCATCTTATCTCTGTAGTTGATTTACTTAAAATTGGCTGTATTTCTCTTTAGAAGTCTACTGCTTTAGATGATCGCGCCCTGACTTTGTACCTTTATTTGTTGATTTCCATGCCAAGCTTGAAATGCTAATTAAAAATGAAAAAACAGATATCTGTGTATTGGGATGTGAATACTTTAAACTTCTTAAGATGTAAAAGCCAATCTGCTCATTTAATTCTCTGTCTAAAGAATAGATACCTCTGTAGATTTTGATGCTCACAAATTGAGTACTTTCTATATGTACATTTTAGGTGAAATAGGCCAAAACAACTTATTTTTGCCCTTTAACCTGTAATCTTTTCTTTACCCATAGGCTGGCAAAATCCAGTTTGGCTATGTATATGGGATCAGTGCAATCGGATGCCTGGGAATGTTCTGTTTATTAAACTTAATGAGTATGACAGGTGTCTCATTTGGTTGTGTGGCAAGTGTCCTTGGATATTGTCTTCTTCCCATGATCCTGCTTTCCAGCTTTGCAGTGATATTTTCTTTGCAGTAAGTACTGATCTTTATTTTGGGGGTTGATTGCCCAATTCTTTGTGGTAGGATTTACTTTCCCATCAGTTTGAGATAAATTAGATAGTGCCTCTTATGAGTGAGGGCTGTGCTACATGCTTTTTAATGATGAACAAATGAATTGAGAATAAGTTTTAAAATCATTTATACCATCTCTGCTTTTACCTATGTAAAGAATTGCATTAGTTTTGTGTTTCCATGGAAAGTGATAATTACTAACTTTAAATATTGCATGGAAAAAGTCAAGGTGTTAAAATTGTACTTACCCTCTCATATTTTTTAGACTCTATTGGATTTCTTGAATATGTTGGGCATATGCTAAGTTAATGAGTAATAAACACTTATTCTCTATTTGGCAGCTTTTTTTTTTTTTTTGAGTTTTAAAACAGCTTTATTGAGATCACATACAAAAAAAGTGCACATATTTAAAGTGTACAATCTGATCCACTTTGAGATATGAATATTACCATGAAACCATCACAATTTTTTTTTTACAATTTATTTTATTTTAGTATCATTAACCTACAATTACATGAGCAATATTGTGATGATTAAACTACCCCCTTCATCAGATTCCCCCCCCACCAACCCTATTACAGTCACTGTCCATTATTTGGCAGCTTTTTAATTGAAAATGAAACATATTCTTTTTATGGCAAGAGGCTGTTACTAGCCTATGATGTCCTCAGATGAAGGCAGCTTTAAATATGTGTAATTTTTAAATAATATTTTAGGTAGGTTTAAAAGAAAGGTGTACATTACTGCTTATAAAGTTCCTGCCCCTGGCCAGTGTGCAGATGTTCTCTCAGCAGTTCAAGCTCCTCCTGTGGCTAGTGCGAGACACAACTAGCGATCGGGCTGTGTTACACTTAGAAAGTCAAAATAGAAGTTTAGGAGATCACATAACAACTCCTTGATGCTAGAGATGTAGCAAGGTGATGGCTTTACACTGTTCTGCTTTGGATAAAAATGTTTCACTCTTTCTTTTCTTGAGATTGATACATTTGAATTTTGCAGAAGGTTTTTTCTACTAAAACAGTGCTTCCCAGCCAGGGGCAGTTTGGTTCCCAGGGGACATTCGGCAATGTCTGGAGATAATTTTGTTGTTTGTCCCCAGCTGTGGGGGACAGGGGTGTTTGCGGTGTCTCGGGGCTGCACATCAGGGACAATGCTGAACGTCCTAACAATGCACAGAACAGCCTCCGCAGCTAAAGTACATCCAGCCCAAGTGTCAGTAGTGCCGAGGTTGAGAAACCCTGTGCTTTCCAAAGGTAGTTGTAAATAGCTGAAATGTGTATCACATGAAATTAGTGATTGTTATTGAATACACTGGGAGGTACATTTTAGCATTTGAAAAAAAAATCTTGAATTATTTCTGCAGATGTCCACATGCAGATTTAAAATGCTTTCCTTAGAATTGGTTATTGTAGTATTCTTACATAACTAATCTCATCTGTTGCCTTTTCCCCCCTTCCCCTGTTTTTCCTTGTCTGTTACAGAGGAATGGTAGGAATCATTCTCACTGCTGGAATTATTGGATGGTGTAGTTTTTCTGCTTCCAAAATTTTTATTTCTGCATTAGCCATGGAAGGACAGCAACTTCTAGTAGCATATCCTTGTGCTTTGTTATATGGAGTCTTTGCCCTAATTTCTGTTTTCTGAAATGCATTTATCTGGGACGTGGACATCACTGGGTCAAATACACAAAAAGGACTTCAAACTCTTAAAATGGACCAGCCAACTGCTACGGTGAAACTCTTGTGCAGATCTAATGTTTGACTATTGGAGCAGTCAAAGTAAACATGTATCTTTGTTCCTTTTTATAGAACTCTTGAGTACTATATTGGATTTACCTGCAGTATGACTAGCATTAAGTGTTTGTGCTTACACAAGTAAGAAGTGCTTTCCTTTGCTGTCCTGCAGCCTTTGAAATACAACTTGTTTCCTTGCAAATTATATTATGATTTTTTGAAAGATTTTTTTATCAACTGTGGAAAACTAACCACAGAGCTGATAACTCTTTCTTAAAAACAACCCAGTCATAGTAAAGAAAACACAAGACTTATTGAAGAAATATTTTTCTAAGGAATTAGGAAAGAAAAATTGACTGTATTCTCAACTTGAAGCAAAAAGGGATCCCAATGTAGTGTTTTATGAGTTTTCACTTAAAAAATTTGACATTCCTTTAAATTATCTCATGGGAGTTTTACTAAGTTTCAGTGATAACAAGAATTCACAGTCTACCTTATTGTAGATGTGAAATGTGAACACCTGTTCAGGTAACAGCATTAACTGCATGATGGTGACCTAGAACGGCCATATTAATGCTCATAGTTGAAGTTCCATGTTTCCCAGGAAAAAGAAAATCGCTAACCTTTTTTGAGAAAAATATTTAAAATATCACAATTTCAGTATTGCAGTTATCATTGTAAAGTGCATTTGATGCTTACAATAATTAAAATTTTCCCAGTGAATTTTAACTGTGTTGTTGAACTTACTTGTGCTATTCTTGGTGTCCTATTTTCTTTAACTAGGGGATACTTTTGATCTGTATTCCGAGTTGAGCCCAAGCTTTAAGAGTAGAAGTTGTCTAGTATAGAATCAGAAAAAAAGATTAAATGAAAAGCAGTTTACTTTGAATTACAACATTGTTTCCTTGTATTAAATTTGTTTGGTTAATATTGTCAGGCCTCTTGCCAGAGAACCTGTAAGAAAATACTATGTCTTACATATTGATCATTGGCTTTTTCTGGATTCTGGACAAAGCTCAGTTATAGTTACTATAAGGGTGCCATATGGGGAGGAAAATGTGCTTTTTTAAGGAGGACACTTCCAGACTAAATGAAAAGAAATGCCACATTGACATACTAATGATTCTTCTTTAGAGCTAGTTTTCAAATATAAAGGGTTAAGATAATAAATCATATTTCTTATAAGAAGATCATGATTTCTAATCTCTGGAATCACATAAATATGTTTTTCTTCTTAACGCATGATCTGGAGGAATGTACTTAACTAGTAACTCGTTTTGGGCTGGGTTTTCAAACTTACCAATTGTTTTAGAACAATTTTTTATGATAATCCTTGGATAGTATCTTTTCTTGCCTTTTTCAATTCATTTTATAAATACACATGATTCTTGCTAAGGCAAAGGTAATGAGTGCCTTCTGTTCATACCCTTTTCTTCCTAATGAACAGGGTAGATGCTTTGGGAATTAAGTTCTCCCACTGTTGGTTAGACTTAAGACCATTAATTCTTCAAATTCCCCAAATGGATCAAGTTGTTTTTCGGGGTTTTTTTTTTTTCTTTTTTTTGCCTCTCACATTCCCAACAAAATAATCTTTGGTTTAAATCTGTGTTGTAGATTCTTGTTGTTGCTTGCCTTTTCTTTAACTCCAAAATTAGGGGGTGCAAGACTGTTTTGTATTTAACTGTTGCTCTGTCACAACAGTTATGCAGTAGATTGCATTTGATACAAGAGTTCAGTTCTAGAGTTTGGTTACATTATAATTCATGTAATTTCTCTTATAAAATTTCCCTTGTAAAAGTCCCATTAAAAATACAGCATATGTAGCCACATTTATGCAAACTTCAAAAATTAATATGTTGTGTCTCAAAAAGTACTTTGTGGTAACTTTTTTCTCTAGCATTGAAATAGATTCGTTTCTTGAGTTAAATACCAGGTAGAGCAGCTAGCTTGCTTTTAGAGTTCATTTTATACCAAAAACATACATTTACCTTTAAATACTACAGATGCTCTAAGTATAGCTCAAAGCTCACCCAGTGAGTGTCACCGAGTAGCTGAAAGTCCCTGTGGCTGAGTGGTGTTTGCAGGCACCGTACCTCGGGCTAGTGTGTTGTGTGCGCACACAGTTCTCTAAATCTTAAAATCGTTCTCTAAATTTAAAAAAATCTATCTGTCCCAGATACTGGCCATCCAATCAAAGGTAAATTTTTTAAAATGTATCTATATGATATTGGTAGAATTTAAGAGTGCTGTACATTTGACATTTTGCAAATATGTTTTTTAATCTTAATAGGCATTGCTCAACTTAAATAAAAGCTAAGTGAGCACAGTTGTCTCTAAAGGTAAATTATGCAGTTATATTTGCAGTACTCACTACCTACAAAAAATGAGCCTTTACTTTCTGAAATTACACACTTTTTTCCCCATATGAGTGAAAGACTTTAGAACTTTGATACAAAAACAAATAGCTGTAGAAATTAGAATCTAATCCTATAGGCCACACTGACCCAATCATGGAAAGTTGTGGGAAATCAAGATCGCATTTGGAGATCTGCCTCCAAACACAGAACAAATCTAATGTAGTGATTCAGGTAGTTTGCTTGACTTGCCCTGGGGAGGAAAAGTATATCTGTGTGTGTGTGTGTGTGTGTGTGTGCGTACAGAACTAAGTGTTTAGCCCTTCATAAAGCAGTGCTAAGTTTTCCAAAAAATACAGAATGGCACAAGATCATAGCATGAAGAATACTTACCATAGAATAGTTCTGGGCCTTTCTATAAAACACTAGCTAGAGCAAGCTTTGTACTCAAATAATGCCCCAAGTTAAATCTCTCCACCCTGAGTATTCACTGATTCATTTTGTGATGTCATGTCAAATTCTTACTACTAGTTACCAAATGATCAATTTTTATAAATTCCAATTTATTTGTATCTAACAATACAAATTTTAAAATACAAACTTTAAGAATCAAACACTTAGAATTAGGGAAAACCTTATCAAAAATAAATAGTAGTTTTTCTTCTTAGAATGTATTTAGGATTTGGGGGGAGAAGTGCAAATAACAGGATATCAAGTTTTATTGGAAATGTCCTAAAGAAGAATTGGTTGATATGCTTTAATTAATAGGTAAGAATGATCTGTCATTAGCTTATCAAGCATATAATGTTTATTTTCAAACAGCCTAAATAAAAACCTATTCTCACCACTCTCTACAATCTAGGCTATTACTGCTTTATACCCCCAAAGAAGAAATAACTGATTTTTAAGTCTACTTCTACCATTGAAATTACTGAAGTCTGAATTTTAGTGCATTACTTTTACTTGAATTTTGGTAAGTTACTTTGTTCATTAAATACTTAGATTTTATAACTTGGCAGTAGGTAAAATGAAACATCAAATATTACTGATTTCCACAGATTGGCAGGGTAATTAGTCAAAAGTATTTTATATTATTATTGATGAATATGTATCTCAGAATGGTGACCATAAAACCTGAAGAATGCAATTTGATGGTGTGCAGTTCTGATTTTTGCATCACAGACAGGAATACCTCTACCCTTGTGCACAAAGTTCCTGTTCTAGTTAGTGAAGAACATTATCTGCTGATGGAGCACAATGTCCTGTGTTGGTGCAAATAAATTAAAATGATTACATATTCAAATGAAGACTAATTAAATACAGAAATGTTCTAATTTAAAAGCATAAATACTTGCTTGAGCACATTAGGTTCTAAAAACCGGATATTACATTTTTTGTGAGCTCAACTAATTAGGTTCATCTTGCATATGTAAATTTGGTTTATTTCTGAAACTACCACTAAATCTGTTAGCTTGCAGGGTGATTAATTATTCATTAAGGTGTTTTAAATAACTTTTCAACACTAGCAGCACAAAAAAGAATTTTTTAATGAGAAAACAAAGTACTCAATAGAAACATTTAAGATGCTTGTCCTTCTGTATATTTGGCTTACTCTGATTCTCCTAAAAGTAGAGAAAACAATATAGTGATTTCATTTTTTTCCCCAGGTAAACAATAGTTCAAATGATGTCTTTGTAAAATTTAATGGAACATTTACTCACAGTTTTCAGTTTTGTGACCTTTGATGATATGGTAGGGCTTGGCAGAGTCTTTTCTTCAGACAATCATTGGTCCTAAAAGCCCTATTATTTTATATGTTGTAATTTTCAAAATGGGAATTTATTTTGAAATAAATTGTTCCTTTTTTATTTATTTTTATTTCTTTTTCCGATTATACCCATCATTATGATAAAAAGTAATACCACTATACAATAGCAAACATGGATGACCCGCAGAAACATACTAAGTAAAAAAAAAAAAAAAGCCAGATACAAAAGACCATATATCATATGATTCCGTTTGAGTTTCTAGAAAAGACAAATCAGTAGAGACAACAGATTAAGTAATCGCCTGGTGGTAGAAGTAGAGATTGCACATGAATAGGAGGGAACTTTTGAGTGATAATGCTTGAACATCTGAATGTTTACTAAAATCATTAAAGTGTACATTTAAAATGAGTAAATTTTATGATATGTAAATTGTGTCAAAATTTTTAAAGCATTCTGGAAGGATGGGAAGTAGAGCAAACTGTCAGAACATCTGTGTTTTTAGAGTTCAAAAGAAGAGAAGGGTTTTAGAATAGGTTTCAATAGAGGAAAAAAGAATATAGTACTTTTGCCTAGAGAAAAAAAATGCAATACCAAGAAAGGGAAATTGTCCCCCACCCCCATTTCATTCCCCATGTCACTCCCTTCAAATAGATTGGCGTGCATTTTATCTATCATGCCACAGGCATCCTCTTCCACTCCCTCTAGTCCTCAGTGGCTTGTATACAAAGATGGGTACACACATGCATATGCCTCTTTTGAAAAAACTTGTATTAAAATTCATACAAAATTCTCCACTTGAACAATTTTAAAGTACAATTAAGTGATTTTAGTGTATTCACGATGTTGTACAACCATCATTACTATCTCATTTCTGAATGTTTGCATCACCCCAAAAAGAAACCCTATACCTCTCAATTCTCCCAGGCAACCACTAATTGTTTTCTGTCTCTGGATTTGGTCATTCTGGACGTTATATATAAATAGGAGCATGAAACGTGGCTTTTTGTTTTCTGGCTTCTTTCACTTAGCATAATGTTTTCAAAGTCTTTTTTTTTAAACAGCAGTCAGTTTGCTTCATTGTAAATGTTGGACATTGAAATTTACTTCATTCTTTTTAATAGCTAGATGTTCTATTAAATGAGCAGAGTTTAAGTTCTTCAGCAGTCCCCTATTCAGACAACTGGGATTTTTGTACTTTTTAATAAACTTTCAGTGTTGCATTGGTATTGGCATCTTTCATTATTCATTTGCTTTTGATAGCGCTCAGATTGATCATGATTTAAACTCAGTATGAATCTGAAAATTTCAATAATTTATTCCTTAACAGTTCTCTTTACTGTGAGTATAGTTTTCTGTGATTTGTTGCAACACACAAGTCACAACCCTGTTTGTATAAGGCATTGCTCTGTGGTTCTCAGTTATCTCAACATTTTATACTGTCGAGCAGTGCAGTATGAACACTGCTGAAAGTATGTCACACCCACACTTCAAATTATCGCTACATTAGAAGGGGAGCCTGTACTCAAAGTAAGCTGCCTTTTCTTTTTAATTTTTCCCCTGCCCATTTGGAAGAGTTATTCTTACAGTGTCATTTTTAGGTCACTGTTTTACATAGCTTTTTAAAAAAAATTCTGAATGTGCCCATTTTTAATTTCTCCTTGAGTGGGTCTGTATGTCAATAGGATTTAGTCATTTCAAGACATCGCTAACATTTAACTCAGTTGTGCTTTAATAATACTCATTGTTAGAGATAAGATAAAATGTATACTTTGATCTGACAGCTCTATTTAAATTAGACTTTGTTACCCAATTTATAACTCCTTAGATTCCCAGTCTTTAAATTTTACCACAGTAGTGGTTAGAAAGAAGACTGAAATCAACATCTCTAATTCAGACATCTGCAGAAATTAATTGATTTGTTATATAAATTTTTATTGAGTTTTAGAGTTGAATTTCTTAATAAAATGGTTTAAAATGCTTTCCTTCTGCTTTTTTTGTCTTCCTTGGATGGGGTTGTTTCGAGTGCATTTGTTTCCTTTGGCATTCTATTTATCATGTTCTATGGCCTGTAAGTAGGCTTGCTTTTTAAATGCATTTTTTAAAAACACTATTTCTGTACTGTTTAAATGTACTTTTTTTAAATTAAAATATCATTGATATACAATCTTATGTTGGTTTCAAATACACAACACAGGGGTTCAACAGTTCCCCATATTATTAAACCTCATCCCCTCTAGTGGGGTCACTATCAACGTACTGAGATGTCACAGAATCATCAGCTGTACTGCTATCCCTGTGACCAGCCTATATTGTGAGTACAGTGTTCCTTTATCCCCTCCCCGCCCCTCCCCTTTAGTAGTCCCTTCTTGGGGTCCAAGAGTCTACTGCTATTTTGTGCCTTCTGTTTTGCTTTGTTTGTTTGTTTGTTTTTGGTATCATTAATCTACAATTGCATGTGCAACATTATGGTTATTAAACTCCCCACTTGATCAGGTCCCCCCCACCAGCCCCATTACAGTCACTGTCCATCAGCGTAGTGAGAGCTGTAGAGTCACTACTTGTCTTCTCTGAGTTGTACAGCCCTCCCAGTGCCCCCCCCAACATTACGTCTGCTAATCGTAATGCCCCTTTTTCCCCCTTGTCCCTCCCTTCCCACCCATCTTCCCCAGTCCCTTTCCCTTTGGTAACTATTAGTCCATTCTTGGGTTCTGTGAATCTGCTGCTGTTTTGTTCCTTCAGTTTTTTTCTTTGTTCTTATACTCCACATATGGGTGAAATCATTTGATACTTGTCTTTTTCGGCTTGGCTTATTTCACTGAGCATAATACCCTCTAGCTCCATCCATGTTGTTGCAAATACTAGGATTTGTTTTCTTCTTATGGCTGAATAATACTCCATTGTGTATATGTAGCACATCTTTATCCATTCATCTACTGATGGACACTGAGGTTGCTTCCATTTCTTCTTGGCTATTGTAAATAGTGCTGCAATAAACATAGGGGTGCATATGTCTTTTTGAAACTGGGCTGCTGCATTCTTAGGGTGAATTCCTAGAAGTGGGATTCCTGGGTCAAATGGTATTTCTGTTTTGAGTTTGCTTTGTTTTCATACTCCTAAGTGCGGTGCATTTCAATCACTGTATGAGCAGTCATATTGAACAGCACCGCCCTAGGTGAGATGCCGATTCACACACTCCTGGCATGTCTATGTCCACCACAGAGTCATGCTCAACTCCAGCCCGATTTTTACCTTCTCTTCAGACCATAGTCTATGCTGACTGGTCTAGATCACAATCTTCCTGGGATAACATGGGTTTGGCTTTTTCTAGAAAAGATTCAATCATTTCAATGGTTTAGTGAATGATTAAACTGCATCTCTGATGAGGTGAATCCTGTTTAAACATGGTTATCCTTGATCATTTACTCTGGACTTTAGAATTTAATATTTGACATAAGAGTCACACTGATTCTCTGCTTTTATTCATATGACAAAAGTAATCACTTATGAACAAATCAGGGAATCTCTGTCTTAACTAGGACCCAGCTAGGGGGAAATTGGGAGCTGAGTTGACAGGCAAATCTGAGGCCTTAAGGTGATGAGGAAAGGTCAGAGAGATTGTGCTTAGATGTGCTAGGCAATTTGTTTTGCTATATAACATGTTTATATATAATAATGTACATAATGTGTAACTTCTACCATGTTAAACACAAACATTGATATTAAAATTTTAGTGTCTCAAAGCTGTTTACATGGTGTAAAAGCAGTATGTACTAAAAATAAAGCAAATGAAACTGGAAAAGTATGTTAATTCTTTAAGTCAACTTTGTAAAGAAAACTCCAAAGCAGTTTTTAAATATCCACATAACACAAAGCAATTCTTGCTGATACTATGTTTGCAATGAAATCCATTTCAGGCCTGGGGTTGGGAAATTTTTCTTAACCACTAATTTAAATTGCTCATGCTACAATTAAGGTTGGATCTCCTTGTTCTCTCTTTATTGGCGGTGGGATCAGGCCACCATCCTAGACTAGAGCAGACGACCTGCAGTTCCTGGTCAAGATCTGGAGGAGAGCATCCATTCACCGCCACCCTAATGGTCCTCGTGCTGCACGCCCCGCAGGCTGAGTGCTCTGGCTACTAGGACTGCTCCAAAAATCATTTCTTCCACATCGGCAGCTCTGATATTCTGGTTCAGAGCAGAGTCTATGAATTGAAATAGTTAAGGAGCCATAGAAAGTAGGCAGTTTATCAGCATTTTAAAGAAGAACAATGTAGCTAATGCCCAGCAAATGGCTTCCACCCCTACCTCTCGGCATCTATCCTTTTGGCGTCTCACCTAGTCTTCTGTTTATGTCTACTTGAACTTTAATTGACTAATATAGAAATGAGGTGTATTTATAGCATTTGTTGTGCACATTGAAGTTTACCTATTTTCAGTTCTTTAACAAAAAACAATACTTCATTTCTAAGTGATTGGGAAAATATAGTGGGTATCTCTTCCCAAGGGATAACAAAGGCCCTTGCTTGAGGTTTTCTGGGTTCAGTGATTGAGGAAATGTTTCCCACTCCTGCTCAGTGAGCTTTTCCCGTTGAACACAGTTCCAAGCCATTAAGTGCCTACTGGGAACAAAGGCTGCTTTTGGCTTCCTCCTCTGTTTTAATGCTTTTCCTCACAGCTTATTTTCTTTTTGTGATTGTCCTTGGACTCTTCTCTAAGTCCTTTCCAAATTCTTCACATCTTTCTTTAATTGTGTAGCTGAGATTGGGACATGCATGTTTCATATATCTGATGACAAGTATGTAACAGTGGTTCTCACATTTACTTCCTTTTCTGTGGCTAAGAATGGCACGTTTCTTGCATACTTCTGAACTGAGAACTGAGAGTGGAAAGTACATATCTTAGCACTGTTATTAGTACCTGCTAATAATTTGGTGAGACCTTAATTAAGTCACTTTTGAGCTTTAGTGTTCTCTCTAAAATGGAGAAATTGTATTAGATTCTTTAAAACATTTCAGCTCTAAAATATATATACAACATATGTAATGTAATATATATTGTATATAACATGCTATGTATATATGAAATATATAAATATACATATAACTAGAGATGGTAATAAAATCTCTATATTCTAAAAGAATATATACTGACATGGAAAGTGTTCCCTATATATATTCTAATTTTATTAGGCTATATGAAAGTATATATAGAATGATATCTCTTGTTTAAACAAAAGCATATATACATGCACACACATACACACACACACATGTTGATCCCCTGGCACAAATATTTTATTAAGTGAGAATTTATGACGATGTCTTTTCCCAGACCTCTTGAATTGACTGGAAGAAGCTTTACACCTTAGAAATAAAAAGTGATTTTGACCCAATAACGCCAGAAATAAAAAGTGATTTTGCCCCAATAACTCCTAATCTAATTTTGATTTTTAAATATTTTGTCCTTCTAATCAAATAGCATTAAAAAATATCATTAAACAAGCACATCACCCACAGACCAGAATTTTATAGGCTAGCAGTCGAGTAATTCTGTCTTCTTGGTTCCTCAGTGCTCCCTGAGTCTTCTTAAAATAACCTGACTCACACCAAGGTACCAAGGGCTTTCATCTGTACTAGCACTGGCCTCCTGTGGTATAACACCACTCTTCTCAACAAGTCCACTGGCCATTTCCTTAGTTCAATAACTAAAATGTCTTGGACAAAATAAAAGCTGCCCTGCTCTTGAGAGCAATTATGTCCATTTCAGCAACATAGGAAGTACAGAAAAAGCGAGCTTGGCTCTCAAAAAGCCATGCCTCTAGGTTGAAATGTAAAAATACTAAGTATAGTTTAAATACCCTGTGTATCTCTAATTGCAGCCCAAGTCTTTCCAGCAGAAAGACTATTACTACTATTCTCAGTTTTAAGTTTATCATGCTCCTTTATATTTTTACTATGCATGTGACTATTGTTAAACAGTACAGTATTTATTTAGCATGTTTTTAGCTTTTATATAAATGGCATTCCCATGTTATGCTTCTCTTCATTCAAGTTTGTAAGATTCAGCTGTATGAATACCTCCTGAAGCTCTGTTTACCATTATGTAGTATTCCATTGATATATCCACTTTTGTATTGATCCATTTTCCTGCTGATGGACATGAAATTTGTCTCTAGTTGCTTGATTTTACAAACAGCAGCCCACAAGCCATCCTGTGCGTGTCTTCTTGTGTATGTATGTGCAAAGGCCCCCTAGGACCTACATAGGGCTGAAGTGCTACCTTTTTTCTTTTATAGTTGCTGGCTGTCTTATCCCAAAGCCATCAAAGAAGACTATTTTTCTCTATGGATTTTAAAGGTTTGTTTTTGACATTAAAATTTTTTAATCCACCTGATATATAAAGTAGGGATTTGGTGATGTTTTTTCCTACATGCCTCACCAGTTGTTCCACCGTTGTTTATTTAATAGTCTGTCTTGGAGAGGCACTGTTAAACTAACCATAAGGCATTTTCTAGGTCAGTCCTAAAAAGAATGAAAGAAAAAAAAAAGAACCCTTCTTTTTCCCTTTAAAGAATCTCTCTTTAGAACTAGCCTACCTTTTGCTCTCTCCTCTAGACTTAGTTTCTCTGCTCTCACTTACATGGAATTGGCTTCATTAATAAGAAAATATATTTTGTATGACATAGAGGAAGCAGGAACTTGGGATAGTATAACTTCTCTTCTAAAGCAGAGGTCAATAAATTTTTCATGTAAAGGACCAGATAAAAAATATTTTAGGCTTTGTGTGGGCCATGAGACAAACTGAAGGATATTACGTATATTATGTATAACATATGTAATACAAATATATAATATATGGCATATATATATATATTGCTATAGAAACATCAAGGGAAAACAAATTTCAACAAAATTTTAATTGACAAACAAGAATATAATAATAATTGTGTATAATTTGTGATCAGGCAGGTCTACTAATGTATAGAATGGAATTCTTCCTGATTAGCTAATTTAATATATTCCTTCTAACAACCTCCTGAGGGAGGTATTATTAATACCTACATTTATGAAGTTCACACAAGACGGCCCTGCTAGTATTTGTTGGCATCATCATTCAAGCCTAAATCCAGAGCTTGTACTCTTGACACTGATGAAGTTTCAGAGGCGACTTAATATTAAGTCTTATTTTAAAGATGAGAAAACAGAAGTTCAAAGAGGTTAAGTAACTCAGACAAGGTAATACAGATACAGGGCAATGTCTGTCTAATTTCAAAGACCGGCTCTTTCCTTTCAACTCTGCTACTTGAAGATCTCCAGGAACCTCCTGGACAATAGCTGTGATTCACAAGTCAGTTTCCAGATTATGTTACCATTTCAGTTCAACTATTTTAATACAGACATCAACAGTTGTATACATTTTTTCTTTTTATTTATAAAAGTTATAAATGGACATTTAAAAATATCATGCAATACTGAAGTATTTGGTGAAAGGTAAAAAATGAAATTTATTTATGATTTACCCTCCTATTTGCTTTGTCCTTATTTCTCTTATCCTTCTCTTTTTATTTTTTAATCTTCCTCCTTTTTGTGTGTGTGTTATAAGAGCTGCTCAGAATAGAAAAGCAGTGCATGACCAAGAGTAGAATTAAGAACCCAGAGAAATAAAGGTGCTCTTGTTGACCAAATACAGTGGGAATCTCAAAGCCAATGTAAATTCTTTTAATGGATGAATGATTTTTACTTTCCTGGCATCAAATCAATATTCAACAGATGTTTACTGAGTAACTACTACATGGCAGATTCTGTGAGAATACAGATGAAAACACTTACCTTTGCCTTCAAGGAGCTTACAAGCTACTAAAAATCTAACTATCAAAGCAAACTCGCGAGGGTGGAGAGAAAGCCTCAGTGAACTCATCTGGGCCAAAGGCTGTGCCATCATAGCTCTGGTTCCTTATATCCTTTAGTAAGAAAGATGCAAATTAATCAATGATAATCAATTTCCAGTTCGAGGATGCATTTGATTAGGCAATAAATCTGACCAACTTCAAGATGAAACAAATTGACAAAAGAATCATCACTATTTGTGGACTTGGCTGCAAATGTGCTCCTAAAAGTGCATCGCAAAGTGAGATCAACAACTAAAGTGCACTTGTCACGTATCATGTGCCAGACACCCTGCCAGACGTGTCACATGGATATCTCATTTAAAGTTTGCAACCATCCAGTGAGGTAGGTGCTATTGTTATTGTTGTTTTAAACTATTTCAAGGATGCAAAGTATTTGCCCAGTTGTTACGCAGCTAATAATGAGGACAGCTGTGATTTGACCCAGAGAGTAGTTATGATAACTTGAAAATATGGTGACATTTGGGAAGGATTCATGCAGATCTAAAATTTATTTTCAATCCTAAAGCCAAACTAGAAAAAAAATAAATCGTATGCACAGCCATGAACTGATAAATGAATAAAACATTGCCTCTTCTCCCAAAGGGCTTTTTTGGCAATGAATCAGAAGCTGTGCCCTCTCTGAGGTCTGGATTAGTGGGTTTTGGTTGAATTGTGAAATGACCTAGAGATCTAGATCACGTGCGAACATGGAACTCTGTCCCTACCAGGTGTTACTAAGATTCGCCTGCTCCGGGAGAACTCCCCTGGGGACTGCAGTTATGTATATATTCACAAGGAAAGGTCAAGCCGAAGTGGGGAAGGCTTGGGAGAAAACCAAATACTACCTCTGGCTCTGCCCTAACCCATCATCTGGCTTTGAATAAAGTTGTTTTATACTCCCTATAAACTGCAGATAAAAATGGTCTCTCTGCCCACTTCACTGAACTAGAGGATCGAAACAGACCATTTATGTGAAGTGGCTTTACAAAGCCCAGAGGGCTACACACAGGCAGGGCGCTATTTTTTAGGTAACAAACATGCCCCTGAGCTAGATATATCAGCCTGTGGTTCGGGGAAAGCCAGAGTCCAAAGCAGAGCCGCTGAAGCAGAGATCTGACCTAGTCAACCTAAGACAAAGAAGCTAGTTCACCTGTATTCAAAAGTGTTGCTCAAACTCCACATTTGAAAATTCGTACTTGTCAGGAGAAAATTTAGTGGTTAAGAACCCAGGCTTTGTAATCTGACTACTTAGAACTCAAAAGCCCGCTTCCCCGCTCTCATCTTCTGGAGACGTCCTCCCGCAGCCTCAGTTTTCTCGTCCGCAGACAGGAATGACTGCAGCACCTGCATATGAGCTTCTGCTGATTAACTGAGCAAAAGAATGCTGAGGACTTAATACGGTGCCTTGTAAAGTGAAAGCAGACAATGGTAGAAGAAAGCACGTATTATTATAGATAGGACTCATCTCAGCAAACAGTAATGCAGCAGTGTCATGAGGGGATACGCAGTGACAAAGGTTTTCTACCATCGTGGATGCAATTGCTTGGACCTGATTTGCATGTGGTGCGCCTGAACAGTAGTGTGGTCTTGCACGCAGTTTTCATCTGTTTTTGCTAAGCAAGAGATATTACTTTCTAAAATTTTATCTCTCATACGGATTTTTCCCTTTTGTTCCAAATGTATATTTCCTTTCATTAACATATGAATTCGTTATATCTGGACTCGGCGGCATCTATACCAGTGAAATGATAACGATTAATCTGTACAAGGTAAGTCTTAACCATGGCATTCTTTCTTTGAGACTGGCTCATAAAGTCACATGTTTGTACCTCACTGCAGACTTAAAAAAAATGCACTCAACATTTGCATATTAGTTAACATTTCCTTAATGAAATTTTCCCAGTTGGTCCAAATAAAACAAGTACCTGGTTACTCAGCCTGATATGCACATCTGAAAACAAATTTGATGAGATTTATTGGAATTTCCTTTGTTTCGTGGAGTTAATGCAGCTGAAGTGTATAACAGGAATTGTTTAAAGTCCTACAGCGTAATTTGAAGGTGTGTCAACAAGCTTGTATTTATTGTAATAGTACTTGGACGATATCTCATTTCCACTTAGCTTCAGAGCTATAAATAGTTCTAATCTGTTTTCTTTGTACACTTACTGGATTAATTACAGCAGAACACGCCAAGTGATACTGTAGCAGTTGGCTAAACTTGACACAAACACGATAATTAAAATGATTGCTTTTTAATTTCTCCCTTTTTCAGCAGTTTAATGAGCCAAATCTACAGTGTTATAAGCCTTAAGAGTTTGATTTGAGAATCACTGGGCTTTTCTGTCAATGTGTTCTCATTGTTGACCGTGGATTTCAGCGTTGTGCAGTGTTGTTGGGAGTTTCCTTCAGAAAGGAAGCACCTGGATTCTGCTCCCATGTGATACCTGCTTTAGTAATAAAAAAGTACGTTGTTTTCATCATAGTTGCAGCACTGTGGAATAACCATGTGTTTCCATTTACCTATCCAAACAGATTCTGGTAACACACATAGACACACACACGTCCTTGATAAACTGTTTCCTCTGCCATCAGTACAAGTCACACGTTTATTTCAACATGTCCTGTGACAAGTTATTCAGGCGTCTCAGCCTTGTCCAAGGCAACAGTTGTGCTCAGCTGCTCCTCCATCCTCTCTGTCTCTTGTGTCTAGACGCCTGATCACATCTGGAAAGGTGCTGGTTTTGTTAACGGATATGAAGAGGGAAGCTGGGAAACAAGCAAGTGACGAATGGTTACGGCCAAAGGTATAGTCCTTTCATCCTACAGTGGCTGCCTGAGCTGCTCTTGGGCCTCCCAGGATGCTCTTTAGTGAGTTGCCAGTCAGTGTTTCCCAGTGCAAAGGGGTCGCTGATCCGGACAGCTTCCTTTGGGTCCCCCTCCCACTGATCTCCAGCAAAGCTGCTACAAATGCACTGTACTTCCTTTTTGATTTTTTCCCTTAGTGGCTGGGTTGCTTTGTGAGAATTTGATACACAGGTTTAAACAGGCTCTTCAAAAAGTAGAGACAAAGCAAAAATAGAAGGGAAAGAGTATATTCAAATGGGCTAGAATGAGAACAAACTTCAGCTGCAAACTTTTTAATTGAAGTACCTGGACTTTGTTCCTTCTGATAATTTTAAAACAGCACAACTGAGAGATGTGACTATTTCATTCCTTCTGCGTCTATCAGAAGGATTTTCCACTTCATATCTGACTTTGAACAATTCTCTATATAGTGTACATTTAAAATGTCAAGTAATTTCACCTGGCTTTTGCTAAACATGGTGCACCTGGCACTCAAAACTTATCACCTGCAAGTTTTTTCAGTGTTGCCAACACTTTCTGAAATAGTGAACATTCCTCAGAACTCCATCATGGGTCCTTGATTTTCTGTCTTTACATCCTTCACTCCGAGGTGGTTCATTTGCTGTACAGATTCAACTCTTGCCTGCATGTTAGAGATACCCAAATCTACATCCCAAGCCCTGACCTATCACCCACGCCCAAATCCCTATCCCTCGTTGCCTCCTGGACATTTAGGATGTCCCACTGTCAGCTCAAACTCAACGTGCGCACAACGAATGGAAATCAAGTCCTCTCCTGCTCTCTGCTCGGAGAGGCTGCCTCTCCAGGACGCGCACGCCTCTCCCTCTCCCTCTCATCCCTCTCACAGACATTCTGGCAATGATCAGACTGCAGGGCCACCATTTGGTTTCCTCTCTCCTCAGCTCCTTCCATGTATGTACTAGGTAATTCTGTGCTCCTCCAGGTCTCTCCTATGCCTCCTTCCTCTATGATAGTGTGGCGAACCATCCAGGTTTACACAAACATTTATTCAACCAACGCTTCTTTGTCCACAGACACTGTCACAGGCACGCTGGGGATTTGATGTTGGCAAGCTAGTTGCCATGGCAGTTATCATAGCAACAGACCCTGGGTTCTTACAACATTCTCCGAACTGGTATTGGGAGAAGCCAGTGTCTCTCCCTCTCCAATTCATCAGGCCACAAATAACCTTCCCCAAAACAACTTCAATAATATTTTTCTAAATATCATGTATATAACTATCAGTAACTCTGTCCTGTACACTGTGATCTAAAACCTTGAGGCCTCTTCAGGTAGAGCGCCAGAGGCCACCCAGCTGCTTTGTGAATCATGGCCATATACCCACTAGCAAGATGGAGTCCCATCTCCCCGTTATCTGCGAGCCTGTTTCCTCCACACACAACAGCAGACCGACTCTCCGGGCCTGAGGGCAGGGCCTCGGAGGCCCATCCCGCCGGGTGCAAGACTCTCTGGGGAAGATGGAGTGTCCCGCCCAATGAGGTGCCTTGATTGACTTCCCCGTTGAACAAGCGAGAACCACTTAGTGCCGAAGCCACCGTCCATGCCTATAATGCCAGCTGCACCTCTGAAAAATATATACGGGGAATTTGTGAATAGATTAGTGGAAGTCAACCACACGGATCTTAGGACATAGGGAAAACTTCCTTGATGAGGTGACGTCCATTTCTTTAGGTTTTAAGGATTTTCTCTTTTTTATTATCACAGAAGCAATGCATACCTATTATAAATCAATTCAAACAGTACAAAAGTAAAAGTAGAAATTGAAAGTCCCTCGTGTCACCTCCACCTCTGCAGATTATCAGATATGAGGAAAGCCTGTTACACTGACATTTTCACTAGCATTTTCAGTCTCCGTTGTCATTTCAACATCTCTCCTTTCTCAACACTTGTAACAAAAAGTTGAAGCGAAAAGCCAATAGAGATGACTCATTTAATCCCAAATCTCTGCTCTCAGGGGCATTCCCAAGCGTAGGAGAAAGGTGGGAGGCAGGGAGAGCACCTGGACCTTCAGGGACCAGGACCTCCACCCCAAGCCCAGGACAGTGATTAAGCTCTCGCGGTGGAGGCTGCACTGCCAGCAGGGACGCCCTTTGACCACTAGGTGGCTCTGTATCCTGTCAGATGCAATTCCCGCTGGCCGGCTGAAGGGAGGAACAGGCACATCTGCGGTACATTTCCTGTCCCCACACCTTCCCTGTTTGTTTCTATCCTAATTTTCACCCGTTCCTCTGTGTCCAGATAGAATCTGATCATGAACCAATGTGCACAGTCCCAGCAAGGCTGTTACGTGTTTCCTGGTGGGGAAGAGAGGAGGTCCATTCCTTCTCCAGCCAGGATCAGGCGGTGAGGCTGCAGGCTGCCTTCTAACGGAGGAGGCGAACGGGACTCGCAGGCATTCTGTCCTAGTTGCAGTGCGAATGAAAGTCTTCTCGTGCTTGATTGATGGCCCCATACTATGCATTCATCTATTCAGCACACACTGGGGCCTATTTTTATATGCAGGGACTCTCACCGGGTCCAGAAGACAGACACTGGGGTAGCTGGTCCTCGGGAGCTAAGCAGTCAGATAGGAGCAGCAAATCGGTTGCTCGCCCAATACCCGTCCTGCCTTCTCCTGGCTCTCAGTTGTCCTCGGGGAGCACCTCCTTCCCTCCCTCAGCCCACGGGTATCAGGTGTCAGACGTCCTCGTGGGCGCGTGAGTCCGTCCTGGTCCGAGCAACGGCATCCCTGCTTAGACCGAGGGCTCATCAGGGACCCTGTGTGGCCTGACCAGTGAGATGTCCCCTGAGGAATTTTTCTGAGACTATTGAGAAACATGCTTTTTCTTCTTTGATGTTGATCTTGAATGTGGGAGGATATAAGCCTGAATCTGGTGGCAGCCATCCTGCCATGATATGAAGTCTGAGGGTGAAGTGGAGAAAAGCAGAGCTAACAGAAAGAGATGGGGCCTGATGGTGTCATTTGAATCCTTGAATCAAAACTTGCCTGAAGTAAGATCTGCTCCTGAAGTGTCAGTGGATTTCCACTTTGCTTGACCTTATTTGGATCAGATTTTCTGTTACTTGCACCAGATGTAATGAATAATGTATTATATATGTAATAATAAATAATAAAGACATAACAACACAGTATGAGAGGTGAGTGGTATGACAGAGGTTAGTACAAGCTGTTATTACAATAAACAGAAGAGAGATCTAACCCCAGGGCAGGGATGACCCCCTAAGAAGTTCATTTATTTAAGAACTAAGCATGGAGCACTGTTAGTTTTCTAGAGCTATCATAACAAAGTACCATACACCTTGGCCTAAACAATAGAAATTAATTTTTTTGTTTGTTCATTTTCTCAGTCTGGAGGCTAGAGTCTAAGATCAAGGTACTGACAGGGTCGGTTTCTTCTGAGGCCTGTCTCCCGAGCTTACACATGGCCCCCTGTGTCTCCCATGGCCTTCCCTCTGTATCTACCTGTGTCCAGTTTTCTTCTTTCTTTAAGCACCAGTCATACACGGTGAGGGCCCACCCTAATGACCTCATAATTATCTCTTTAAAGACTCTGTCTCCGACACAGTCACACTCTGAGGTACGAGGGGTTGGACTTCAACATATGAATTTGGAGGAGAAACAACTCAGCCTATAATAAGCACCCGATTTGGATGCAGAGACAAACAAAAATGGGTTACAACTCTTAATGAGCTTGCAATCTCTATAAGACTGACAAAAATAACCATAATACACAGATAACAAAACATATGAATTTACTGAGCACATTGCTAGAAGCTGTGGATTTATCATTTCAGATAAGACAATACGTCCGTGAGATCACTACTGCTGAAAGAATATGTTAGAGTGGGTAGTATAAATTCCTGAGCTTTGGTGAAGAGGTAATATGGTATTTGAAAAGCCCTTTGAACAGTGAGTAGAATTTAGCACCGCCCGCTAAGATAGCTGTGGGGGGTTCTGGCAGTGTGACGCATTTACCTGCATCACCCAAATGGCTAAGTCACTGTTTACCATTTCCTTCCACCTTCTTTCCTGTTTCAGTGCATCACCCCATGCTAAGACTTTGTTAAATGACTTTTTTAAAGGTAGCTTTTCTGGTTCCCTTGATTTAGCTTATTCTTCATATATATCTGTCACTGAAAAAAACTGTACAAAATTTGAGATTTGGCCTCATGCACAAGCTAAGAAGTCATCTTGCCAGGGCTTCATGGAGGCTGACAGATGACATGAGATCACTGGGTAAGGAAGGACAGTTTATTACAGTCTTTTTCGCATCAAGAAAGTCACATGATACTTGCATGTGAAGTGAGGCATGTTACAGGAGAAGAGCTTACAGTTTAGGGAACCCCAAGCTTTTATAATAAGCAGTAACCATGCCTAGACTTTGCACCCAAGGGAGCCATATCTCTGTCTTATAAGGCCGTTCACTACACAGATATCCTTCAAAAGACAGTGTGGAATGGGCAAAAACCCAAGCAGCCCATAGAGAATTATCTTCCAATAGTCATAAGCAGCTTTGGCCAAACAAATTTCCTGCTGCTTTTGTGACAGAAAAGTCTCAAGACATCTATATGCAGAAAGAGTGTTTCATTAAGCCTTGGACTCAGACTCCGGGTTTTCCTTGCTTCCACTCTCCCACAGCCTTGACAAGGAGTCTTAACTGCTCATTCTGCAGCTCTCTCTCTCCTTTATCAGAAAATGATCTTTAAGCTCAGTTACTCATTACATCTTTCTTCAAATTTCTCTGAATACAGTAATTAATTTTACCAGGGGTCAGCAAATCTCAGCCAATGGGCCAAAGAACAGATTTTACATTTTTAAAGAATCGTAAAAAACAAAACAAAACAAAAGAACATGGGCAGAGCCGGTATAAGGTCTGTAAAGCCTAAAGTGTTTACTCAGGGGTCCATGTTCTACACCTTTGAAAATGCTGTAATAATACAGCAATGTCCTCTCCCCTCCCTCCATTCCTTAACTGTTTAAGTAAAAACATTGGAAGGCTTAGGGTTAGCTCTAGAGGATCTACCTCAGTAAATTTTTTTGCTCACCAGAATTTCTCTGATATTAATACTTATTCATTGCATTTTATTTCCTTTATAATAAATCAGGTTTTATTTTTCCTCTTCTGTCTCACATACATGTCTCACGATCACCTGTCTTGTGCATCAAATACAACACATTGTAACAAGTATTTGTTACAAATTCTGTTTCAGGCAGAGTCCGAAGCACTGTATGTACATCCTCACAATAACTCTTTGAGGTAGTTACTGTTTCTCCATCATACAGTTAAAAAAACTAAGGCACAGGTTGGTTAATCACCTATCCAAGGGCGTGCAGCTTCTGAGTGGCAAATTAGCAACATGTTTTACTGCCCCTGGCATCAGTGCAGTAGTGTCTCCTCCCGGGGGGGCAGTGATCTATTGTGATAGCAGCCTCTGGCCACCACCGGGAGAGTGAGAAAGAACTGAGAAGACACTGGAGGGAAAATTAGAAGGACTCTTTTTTGACTATTCTCTGTGTGTCAGGACTCCTGATAGGCACTTAAAAAAAAAAGTCACTTTGCTTAATCCTTGACAACAAAAGTGAAAATGCTTTTTCCATTTTTATATGTGAAGAAAACAGAACGTAGCTCAAGAAACTTGCTTACTAGAGTAGAATTTGAATGTCTATTTGTCTGAGTCAAAGTTAGTCTGTGAAATTATTGCCATATCATTTGGAGAAGTAGCTGCCTGAGGGCTAGTAAGCATCTCCTTATACAGTATGTTTGGTAGTGTAGACTGGGTTTAAGGAAAGGCTTATAATGCACCCACTACGGGTCAAGTCAGATGCTAGTGATACAAAACATATATGGGACCCAACTGCTTTTACAAATTCTTGGTTAAGGGATTAGACTTCATATGA
This sequence comes from Phataginus tricuspis, assembly GCA_029783875.1. NCBI lineage: Eukaryota > Metazoa > Chordata > Mammalia > Pholidota > Manidae > Phataginus > Phataginus tricuspis. Next base: position 32,229,797 of record JAQQAC010025234.1, on the reverse strand, counting down.
TTTGGGAGAGAAACTAGTGAATACTTTTCAAATATCATGCATTGTACTTAAAGCAGTCTTTCTTACATTTTGGGGTCTCCTGACATCATGGTTTTCTGACAGTCGATGGCCTGAAGCTAATTAAAAACAGATTCCCACCTGGTCTTAAGAGATAAGGGGATTTCTTAGGACAGTTAATTTTCTCTAGAAGCCATCGGCGTTTTACAAGTATTTTCTTTAGAAAAATATTGCATGGCAATAAATAAATAAGGACACACACACATAGTTTAGTCATGTCATCAAGGTAATGCATGTAAATTCCATCTCAAATAATTGACAAATATTTTATTGTCTCTGTATGCCAGGCACTGTTCTAGATGCTGAGAAACATCAGAGATCAACATTAAATTGAAAAAGTGTTTTCATTACCTCTAGTATTCTTCCCTCAAATTCATAGCCTCGGCCTAATCATGACAAAACATCAGAGAAACCCAAACTGAGGAACTTTCTACAAAATATCAGATTCGTATCCCTCATACGTACTAAGGTCATGAGAAACAAGGGAAGACAGAGAAACTGACACAAATTGGGGGAGATTATGAACCATGATAATTAAATGCACCATGGATCCTGAAACAGAAAAAGAACATTGTTGGGAACATGGGGAAATATAAACTCTATAGTTTAGTTGCTAGTTCTGTGCTGTCCGTTTCCTGGACTTGGTAGGCGTACCACGGTTGTCAAAGACATTACCGTCCGGGGAAGCTGACTGAGGGGCGTCTGTGGACTCTCTGTACTACCTTTGTGGCTTCTCCCTAAATCTAAAATTGTTCGAACATAAAAATATTTTTAGAAAGCCCATGACTTCACAGAGATTAAATTCTAGTGGGAGAAGTAAAACAAGCAAAATACAATAAGTAAATTGTGCACAAGTCTGAAGACTGGACGATTCCGAACATTCTCAGACTTGCTAGATGGCAAAAAATAGCCAAAGTCAGAAATGGCTGCCAAAAGAGAGGCGCAGAGCAAAGGCCGGGGGTATGACTGTACAACCTTTTGTTAAAACCTCAGAAAGATGAAAAGGTCAGAATTTTCAGTCACAAAAGCGGTCCTTTTGCTGTTGTTCACTGTGCATTTGTGGTGTTAAGTCTGAATTGTTAAGGAAATAATCACATTCAAATATTTATCTCTGTTACTGAGTCTGTGGTGCCCCTTCCGCTTTGCCCATGGCAAGTGCCCCATCGTGGCACCATGTCCTGGCAGAGCTTGGGACAGCCCTAGGTGTGATTATCCCTATTTTACAGTTAAGGAAACTCAAGCATAGCCAGGTGAGTAATATTGTCCAGGGCCACACAGTGATGAAGGGGTCAACCTAGAATCCAAAATCTGTGTTCTTAAACGCTATCCCATACCGTTTTTTTCTTACACTGGGAACTCGTAGAGACTACGGCAGTGTGGCTGCAGTCAGTGGGATTCGGTGGCTGCGTCTGCTGCTGCATTATCTGAATAGGCAGTTTTCACTACCGCAAGTTCCAGCAGACCTTCCTGACTAATAGGCAGTTTTCACTACTATTTCACTCCAGCAGACCTTCCTGACTAAATTGCTAACCAGCTTTGTCCAGCAAGCGAAAGCCGATCAGCAGACACCCTGGGCTCTTAGCTCTAGTCTCAGTAGTAACCCAGTTCCATAACTCCATAGCTCTTTTATGAAATAGAGGGCCTAGACTTTCTATTACCAATTTTACTGTGTGAGTGGCTTGGTAGGCTGTAAACCGGATAGCTAAAATAACAGTGTAATGACAAAGAATGCTACATTTACTATGATTGTGAACCCAGAATCAGTCCTAGAGAAAAGTTCAGACCTAAAAATTGGGTTGGCTTGTTATGGGCAGTCAGCAAGAACACCAACAATATGTAGCATTATTCAGGGTACTGTGACAGGGTTGCATTTTTTAATACAGAAAAAAAACAACATAGTGTTTTTATTTAGGGTGAAAAAAATGCTAGGAGGCAATTATGGCTGTAGCCAGTCTGCAAGTGGCCTCTGCATCCTTCATGGACAGTTGGTGCCTGGCTGGAGTACATATACACACGCACGCTTGGAAAGTTTCTCAAGCTAACCTTCCATCTCCCCAAATCCACCATGTCTTCCCCAATGACTGACTGATTTCTGAGTCTTTTTTCATACAAAGCCTTTCAGTTTACAATAGAAGTTATATCTAGAATGCCAGTGCCCCTGAAAGAGGAAGCACATGATTTCAATTCACCTCAACTTCTAAATGGAAGCTATTAAATCTTTCACAAAGAAAAGAAGAGAAAAAGGGAAAGTGAGCTTTATGGAGCCCAAACAGGCGAGGTGCTGGCTTCCTCCGAAACATTGTCTATGGCTGTTTTTTGCAAAAGATGATATTGTCTGAGAGCGTTTGGGTGGGAACCCCTTCTGTGAGGTTCACAAAAGGTTTTAGCGGCGTGTTCTTTGCTGAAATACTGCAGTGATGTGCAAAAAAAAAAGCTTTTGCAAATGTGAGAGGTCCACAGGCCCAGGTGGAATTAGTAAAGAACCCGGGAGGAGCCCCAGCTGGCGATACTGTTTTCATAATTGTTAATCCTGAAGGATCCAAACGACGACCTGGCCAACCCACGGCCTATCACAGTCTGGGGTAAGGACAGAGGAAAGAAAGTTCCGTTAATCACCCCCATGGATGGCATCCCTTGAACACTGTCTGAGGCTAGCCTGGCCCTGGCCTACCAGCTCTGCATGGACTGGCGGCAGCCGGCCTCTGCGGCCTCGGGGCACCTGACTGCCCAGCCCCTCACTAGGTGCCCTTAGCTCCTCAAGCACCTGGTTTCTTTCCTGTCTCTCTCCTAGGCCCCTCCTACTTAGCCTTCAGATGCCAGCTATCAACGGTCACTTGCTCAGGGAACCCTGCCCTGACCTCCGGGGCTATGCCAAGGCCTTCCAGTCAGGTATGTTCCCACTACCATGCTCTTCATCACGCTTAGTGTAACCGTATTTAAATAATTATTTGCGTGATCATTTGTTTAATGCTTACCTCCATGACCAAACTAAAAGTTCTGGCAGAGCAGAGACTTGATCTTACAAATTATTACTTACAAAAACCCAATAGATATTCAATAAATATGTATTAAATGGATGAACGAATTAAAGGTAGTTTATTAGGAAAACTTGAGGAGAGTCTCGCCCAAACCCCTCATTTACAGAGGAAGAAACTGAAGTCTGTCAAGGTTTGCTGCCTTGCTCAAAGCCCTACCCAAGAGCAAAATTAGAGACAGAGACCACCTCTCTTCACTTCCCAGTGTACTTGCGTCCTCCGTGATGCAAAGCTCACAGTCCAGTGACTCACCACCCTGGAGGGAAGAGCGACTCCTGGCAAGTTCTTCAGGACCTTAATGAACTTGCTGGTTTGTGTTCTATTTAATACTCACTTTATTTAAAATGAGTCCATAGTCTATGTTTGTTTCCCCATTCCTCCGTTGCAGGATCAAACGTTAATTGCCAAGAAGAAGAGAGAATGTGGCAGTTTGGCAAGGTTCTGCTGCGCTAACAAATGTTTAACAGGATCGCAGATGGAATCATTTGCATACGAGAGGGATCTTTTTTTCCACGGTTTTGTCCTAATTAGAAGTTACAAGTTCAAATCAGGTGACCAGTTCCAAAGAAGAGAAGTTTGCACCTTCTAGAGCCTGAATGCATGCTACCCTTTCTTCAGTGTATTTTGTCCTTGCCTTTCCCACATTTCAGGGGCTGGGAAGTAGTGACTGGTTCTTCAGTAAAACAAAAGAGCTACAAAGCTCCTTCATGACTGCCCCAGTGTTAACCAGCCAACAAGAAGTAACATCATATTTATTTCTGTTGCAGTCTGTAGTAATAGCTCATTTCAGGTAAATGATAATTGAGTGCCTTCTGCATGCCAAGCATGGTGTTTGGTGTGGGGATGCAAAGATGAATAAGGTGTGGGCCCTGCCCTTGAGCTCCAGAAAAGTAGGGGACAGAGGCCCAGGAAGGTTTAATTCCTGTACCAAGTGCTAAGTGCAGGGAGAGTAGTATGAAGAGGATGCTTTACTAGGCTGGAGGAAAGATAACAGATGCCTCCTTCTCAGATGAGATCACACATGATGCAAAACTTAAAGGATCAGCGGGAGTCATCCAAGAGAGCGGACAAGGGTCTCTGAGCCAGGGCTAGAGCTAGAAGGCGGACATGGGGTGGTCTGTGTGAAGACAACAGGCCGAGCTATCCCAGAAGAGAGCGTAGTGCCAAAATAAAAAGATTCATGAAATAAACAAAGCTATTCTGAACTGTCAATCCCCTATAATCTTCAGGGTATCTTAAATCGGTGCTTCCTGAACTGTATTTGCATTCCATCTTCACAATTCGTGTTGTACCTGCATGCCAACATTTCTATTACTCACTTAATATTCTTCTTTAAAACAACCTATTTTAGCTTCATCCTAAGTAAGATTATCCATTAAAGTAGTGGTTTTATCTCTTGGTTCTATTTCTTCAGCACTTATTAAAATAAGTATGTAACTATTAAAATATCAAAATGTGTGCCATCTGGAATCATTTTAAATACAACTAGGGGCATGCACGCCTTGTTTGCTTAAAAGATTGGAGCTGGACTAAAGAGGCTGACTAGTCCTAACTAGTGCCAGCCCATTGGATTGATTTGATTGGGGGGGCGATAAAGAGTTCAGCATAGGGTGAGTTTAAGGCATGCTCTCTACCATCAAGATGCTCAATGAATCACTTGGTTTAGTTTCCCTGTTCATAAGTTTCTAATATTGCTATCATCTGAATGTTTGTGCACTTCCAAATTCGTATGTTGAAATCCTCATGCCCGATGTGTGGGTGTCAGGAGGGTGGAGCCCTCATGAATGGCGTTAGTGTCCTCAAAAAAGAGACCCCACTGGGCCGCCCAGCTCCCACCCCCATGTGAGGACATAGCAAGAAGTCTGCCATCCAGAAGAGAGACCCTCACCCGGTCTCAGGCATCCAGCCTCCAGAATTGCAGGAAATAAATTTCTGTGGTTTATAAGCTACCCAGTCTGGTATTTTGTTATAGCAACCCAAGGACTGCAACAGACAAAAACAACGGTGCTCACAGTAGCTGCTGCCATCGGATCAGTCCTTCGTATGTGTCGGGTGCCACACCTTATATCATCCTTACTACAGTCCATGACATAAACTCTATTGTGGTGCCCATTTTAGCAGGCTCACGGCGGTAAATGTTTTGTTGGTGTTCTGACGTTTGTCTGGGAGAAGAGATTGCAGGAAACCTGCCCTGCGCAATTGAAAGAGAGCTTCACCCAGACTCCAGAAGCCAGGGCTTTGGTCTCACCTCAGCCACGAATTGACTGTGGACTTCAGAAAAGTCTCTGAGACACTCCAGGCTGCAGGTCCCTTCTGTGCAGCATGGACACTCAATAATCTTTGAGATCATTTGTAAGCGGGAGCCTCTTCATAGGTCTGTTTCCTTATCCGCAAACAGGGCCAGTAATACCCACTTCACAGGATTATTGTGAAGATGACATGTAGGTGAAGTTCCTAGCCTATGGACAGACACATGGGAAGAATACAATAAATGGGATTACTAATAAAAAATACTATTAACCATAATAATCCTGATAATCTTGATAATCACCTTGACAGCCTTCAAATGGATAATTCATCCTCAAATCTATAAGACTGAATTAATTATACCACCATATAGAATGAGTGTGCTAGCTGATTATCATTTGATTTCTCTATGCTTCCATATCTTTAAGTCAGCTACCGAGAACATACCCTTCACTGTGTGGTAAGTTGGCTTCCAAGATGATCTACATGCTACATACCCCTGGTAGTCCCCTCTTGTACTAAAAGGACCTGACTCATGTAACCCCTAAGATATTGTAGAAATGAGGTCTCTTGTCAGCTAGTGAGGAACTGAGGGTTTTTTCTGAGCCATGTGAGTCAGCTGTTTTGGACCCTCCAGCCACAGTCAAGCCTTCAGATGACTGCAGCCCCATCCAACCTCTTGAATGCAAATTCATGAAAGACCCTGAGCCAGAGCCACCCAGCTGAGCCACTCTCAAGTTCCTGACACAAATTTCAGAGAAACTCTGAGATATAAATATTTGTTGTTTTAAGCCACTCTGTTTTAGGGTGATTTGTAATGTATAATAGATAATGAATATAAATGAATCATTGCAAAAATTAAAGAAAATATTTTAATCAAAAGCATATAGTCACATTGGTATAATCTAATGCAGGCCACCACAGAGCTGTGAATACTCAAAGGGAAGTAAGAAGGAAGAGGGAGAGGACAGGCAGGAAGGAGACTGGAAATTGCAGTATGGAGAGCTCAAAGAACATCTTCTCCCCAGCAGCGGGGGCCACAGAAGATTCCACCAGGTATTGTCCACCAAGTTCTGGGGCTCATTCAGAAGGGGGAGGAATGGCAGCGAGGGAGATGCATCTGCAAACACATCAAATCCACCAAAAGACTTTTTTGCAGAAAGTTCAAGGCGGCATTTGGAATGGGTCTCATTTGGAAAGCTGAAGCTTATCTCACCAGCTATTTAGTCCTCATGAATTTTGAATAATAAGTGTTGTTAGAATAATTTTCCACTTAGCAACAATCATTCATGAATGGGCAATGTCACTATTCATGTTTCTCTTCTAAAAACAGACTCATTTTCTTGCTTTTAAAAAGCACTTTGTATATTGTGGGTCTGGATGTAGAACACCGCAAAACTGGGTTAATTCGCCAATCTGGTTATATTGTGCCAATCTGTAATAATGCCTCTTAGGAAATTGTCTGAGGATATTATGCAAAGGAAGCTTTGCAGAGGGTGGGGAAGGAGGGGACTGCACCTTCCCTTTTTCTTGCAACTCTGGTCTCCACTGTGAAACCCTGGTGCCCACTGCCTGGCTTTGCCCCTGTCTGTTTTGTCCATGTAAATATCATCCCTGGTCCTCTGGTTTGGGAATTACTTCCCTCAAGAATGTTTCTGAAGACAGCAAGCATGCCTCACGGCCAGTCATTGCCCTCTTGGCCCAGCTCCTTTGGCTGCTCTTTTTTGAGGAATCCTTCTGCCACCACCCCAAGTCCCATAGCCCTCAAGGCTGTTGTGAAGGGCCGACTTGTGTACGGAGATAACGAACGAGTGTTCATCTCGACTTAGAATTGTCTCACTGTCATCACTGAGGTTCACCTGAAATGTCACCTCCAGAAAAAGGCCTTCCGGAACCAGTCTGTCAAAAGTGGATCCTGCCCAGTTTCTCTCCACCAAGAGGGCCTGCATATGCCGTTCCCGCCACTCGCTCTAGCCTGCAATGTATTTATGCCTCAACCCTAGAGGCACAACTACGTGGGTTGTAATCCCAACACCATCGTTTGCTGGCTAAGGGGTCTCAGGCAAGTTATTTGACTTGGTTGTTTTAAAATAAGTTTTGGTTTTTTTTGCCCCCTCCCTAGAACATAAAAGCCACAGAAATGGAGGTCTTGTCTCTCTTTTTATATCATAGCCCCAGCCCTATAAGCACTTCACCTGGCCTATAGGAAGTGTTTCATTGCTAGTAGTTAACATGCAAACTCAGACATTGTTATTCTCAATAATTTCCAAAGTCTCCCTCATGGGACATTTCTCACTGGTCATTTTTCTTCTTGAGTCCTACCTGCTGCCGGGTACAGACCCATATGTCTTGTTTATTCACTACTTTCTGTTTACACTGCAATTTTCACTTTCAATTCCACCTTACACTATGCTCCAGGTCTATCTTTGCACACCCCAAAGCAGGCTTTTTGAGGATATATAGATATAGATGATATAACCATTCACCATCAAAAGCATATGAATGTGGTTCATCCCAACACCCTGGGGCACGTTGGCCTGTGCTCTGGCTGGGCTACTTTCGTGTCCCCACCTCCACACCCCATGCCCCAAACGGAAGCACTCAAGAAAAGGGACTCGTCCTCGTCCATCACCATCATATTGGCTTCCTTTTGTTCCTGGACCATTTCAGTCTTTCCTGCCTCAGAACTCCTCTCGTGGTTTTACTTCCATCCAGCTGCTCTCCCAGAACTTTCACCTGAATACTGTTCTGAGGTCACATTACAGAAATGCCGCTACCTCAGGGAAACTTTCCCTGACACCCCCCCAAAAAGCTAAGCACATCTCTTTCCTTAGTCTTTCTCTTTCATTCGGGTTTGTTTGTTTGTTTTTCCTTTTCATTGCACTTGTCAAAATTACACACCTTCTTCTTTTTTTTTTTTTTTCTGCTTAACATCCGTAGAAGCAGGGATCCTCTTTGGGCATCCATTTTAATATGTTTACCATATATATATGTATATATACACACACACACACTTTTATTTGAATTAATTATTTAAAAAATACATGCACACAAAACAATATATATTTTTGAAATAACTTATTCAAGTATTTATGTAAATAATCCTTCATGATAGATCTTATTTTGTTTTCTCCTTTTCTCAGTTTGTTTCTTTATGTAGATATCCATTTTTTTCCTTGACTGCCGTATAACAATCTGTAGTGTAGTCTGTCAGGGTTTCCTTACTTCTTCTCCCAGTGATGAGCTCTTACAGCTCCCTGCCCCTGGACACGATATTCTACGAAAAACTGAGACATGTGCTTTGGGATCTAGGAGATAAATGCACTGGAATGCAGACCCTAGAACAGCATTGCTGGGCCACTGGGTTTGTGATTTGTGTTGAACTAAAATAACCAAAAGTTAATTTGGGGGGGCAACACCCCTACCAATAATACATAGGGATACCTGTATCCCCACACTTCCTTCAGTGTTTGCTTTGTTGTTAGACTCCACAAATGAGTGAAATCATTTGGTACTTGTCTTTCTCCACCTGGCTTATTTCACTGAGCCTAATACCCTCCAGCTCCATCCATGTTGTTGCAAATGGTAGGATTTTCTTTCTTCTTATGGCTGAATAATATTCCATTGTGTATATATACCACCTCTTCTTTATCCGTTCATCTACTGGTGGACACTTGGGTTGCTTCCATTTCCTGGCTATTGTAAATAGTGCTGCAATAAACATAGGGGTGCCTTTTTGAATGTGGGATCCTGCATTCTTAGGGTAAATTCCTAGGAGTGGAATTCCTGGGTCAAATGGTATTTCTATTTTGAGTTTTTTGAGGAACCTCCATACTGCTTTCCACAATGGTTGAAACTATTTACATTCCCACCAGCAGTGTAGGAGGGCTCCCTTTTCTCCACATCCTTACCAGCATTTGTTGTTGTCTTTTGAATGTTGGCCATCCTCACTGGTGTGAGGTGATATCTCACTGTGGTTTTAATTTGCATTTCTTTAATGATTAGTGATATGGGGCATCTTTTCATGTGCCTGTTGGCCATCTGAATTTTTTCTTTGGAGAAGTGTCTGTTCAGATCCTCTGCCCATATTTTAATCGGATTATTTGATTTTTGGTTGCTGAGGCACGTGAGCTCTTCATATATTTTGGATGTCAACCCCTTATCAGATATATCGTTTATGAATATGTTCTCCCATACTGTAGGATGCCTTTTTGTTCTACTGATGGTATCTTTTGCTGTACAGACGCTTTTTAGTTTGATATAGTCCCACTTGTTCATTTTTGCTTTTGTTTCCCTTGCCCAGGGAGATACGCTCATGAAAAATTTGCACATGTTTATATTCAAGAGAGTTTTGCCTGTGTTTTCTTCTAAGAGTTTAATGGTTTCATGACTTACTTTCAGGTCTTTGATCTGTTTCAAGTTTACTTTTGTGTATGGAGTTAGACAGTAATCCAGTTTCATTCTCTTACATGTAGCTGTCCAGTTTTGCTAACACCAGTTCTTGAAGAGGCTGTCATTTCTCCATTGTATATCCATGGCTCCTTTATCATATATTAATTGACCATATATGTTTGAGTTAATATGTGGACATTCTATTCTGTTCCATTGCTCTATGAGTCTGTTGTTGTGCCAGTACCAAATTGTCTTTATTACTGTGGCTTTGAGGTAGAGCTTGAAGTTGGGAAGCGTAATCCCCCCTGCTTTATTCTCCCTTCTCAGGATTGCTTTGGCTATTTGGGGTTTTTTGTGGTTCCATATGAATTTTAGAACTATTTGTTCCAGTTCGTTGAAGAATGCTGTTGGTATTTTGATAGGGATTGCATTGAATCTGTAGATTGCTTTAAGCAGGATGGCCATTTTGAAAATATTAATTCTTCCTACCCAAGAGCATGGGATGAATCCATTTATTAGTGTCCTCTTTAATTTCTCTCAAGAGTGTCTTGTAGTTTTCATGGTATAGGTCTTTCACTTCCTTGGTTAGGTTTATTCCTAGGTATTTTATTCTTTTTGATGCAATTGTGAATGGAATTTTCCTGATTTCTCTTTCTGCAAGTTCATCGTTAGTATATAGGAATGCAACAGATTTCTGTGTGTTAATTTTGTATCCTGCAACTTTGCTGAATTCAGATATTAGTTCTGGTAGTTTTGGAGTGGAGTCTTTAGGGTTTTTATGTACAATATCATGTCATCTGCAAACAGTGACAGTTTGATTTCTTCTTTGCCAATCTGGATGCCTTTTATTTCTTTGTGTTGTCTGATTACCGTGGCTAGGACCTCCAGAACTATGTTGAATAAAGGTGGGGAGAGTGGGCATCCTTGTTTTGTTCCCAATCTTAGAGGAAAAGCTTTCAGCTTTTTACTGTTAAGTATGATGTTGGTTGTGGGTTTATCATATATGGCCTTTATTATGTTGTGGTACTTGCCATCTGTACCCATTTTGTTGAGAGTTTTTATCATGAATGGGTGTTGAATTTTGTCAAATGCTTTTCAGCATCTATGGAAATGATCATGTGGCTTTTGGCCTTCTTTTTATTAATATAGTGAATGATGTTGATGGATTTTCGAATGTCATACCATCCTTGCATCCCTGAGATGAATCCCACTTGATCATGATGTATGATCGTGTATTTTTGAATTCGGTTTTTTAATGTTTTGTTGAGTATTTTTGCATCTATGTTCATCAGGGATATTGGTCTATAGTTTTCTTTTTTTGTGGTGTCTTTGCTTGGTTTTGGTATTAGAGTGATGCTGGCTTCATAGAAAGAGTTTGGAAGTATTCCCTCCTCTTCTATTTTTTGGATGAGTCATTATTGTGAACATCATTTTTATACAAACGGTGAGCCCTTGTCCAGGTTTTATGTATTCATGAGAGAATACAAGAATACACTTAATGTATTCATGAAAGCACTATAAGAATGACAAAGCCAGTTTCAGAGATGTTATGAAGTAGTGGGATTTTGTAAGAAGTGCCGAAAAATAAGTAATTTTGAGATAAGAAGGCTCAATTGGACACAAAACTAGTGAATGTCCTTTAGGATAGTAAAACCATAAATTTCTGGATTATTTTTTTCCATGAGACAGAAGAGAAAGTCATGGTACTCGATCATTTTTTTGTAAGTTAATCTCTAACTTCACAGTGTTTTAAAATGTCTGGTTCCTAATCAACAGTAAACAGAAACTCGAAGAAATTTGATTCCTCAGTAAAAGCTCACTGTGGACTCCTTGACTGCATCTGCAACATGAACGCATCTACTTTAGTGATTTTGTGCATCATGAAAGGCTGAAGTACTTACATGTACTCAGATATAAAATACAGGCCACAGTTTGTATTTGATATGATGTTTTAGTATTGGGACATGGAGTAACAATTAATCCTTGCTCACACCCGCACCTTACCCTAAAGCCACACAAGTACCCTAACGAGTCAATGGGAGATATTCCACTAGACTTCCTGTTCTGATGCAATATCCCCCGAGTTTTCCTGTCCCACTGCGATTTGGGAAATGACTGGGGAGCCCACGCTTGGATCACCAAAATTATCAGCACCACCCCAACCTGTGGGTGACACCTGAGATCCACTAGTTGGGATTCATTTCCTGAGGCCCTTACTCTTTCTCTAAAGTCCTTCTTTGTAAAATAAAAAAATAAAATAAAACAAAACATCCTGAGAGGGAATGTTCAGGGGAATAAGGCAGCAGCTGTTGAAAATATAGCTCTTGTCTGTCTGTGATTCCGGCAGAGACTTCACTTTTCCTCATTTTCTTACAGTTGGCAGTTATCTCTTTCCTCCAGAGATTTAGAGCAGGGAGGAGAGAAGGAAAAGCCAGCTGCAGCTTTGCGGATACTGTGAGTCTGAGCCCACGGACCAGCTTTAGTTGCATAGGAGAAAGAGCTCAAAATTTGGGCGCTTCACACAGATGTCTTTGACGTACATCATAGCAGACACCGGGGTCTGACTTCCTCACGCCCCTTGGTCAATGTTTTATCTCCGGTGAATGGAAGGTGGAGGTGGTAGGGACCATGGCAGAAACACAGAGGAAGAGGGGCTAAGTCTGTACTAAACACATGGCTTTTGTCCATCATTTCACACCACATGCCTACATATCGTTCAACATATTCCATCTGTCACAGTTGATTGGCTCAGGGGAGCCACTTGACCTAAGCTGGCCAATGAGAACATTTTTTGGGGGGGTGGGATTTTAGACTTGAATTCTAAAAACTAAAGTAATTCTCCCCTGGAGGTAGGCAAAACTGTGAGCCATAAAGCTTGGTTAATGTCCATAGCCATGCTTCTGTTATTTGGAAAAACCTATAGGCAGCAAGAAAATCAAAAGATGTAAAGAAAGGGCAGAAAAGGGAATTGGATAAAAAGCACTTAACTTTATAGGTGATCCCAGTTCCAGCTGAGACACAGATTCATCCTCTCCTTCGGTTCCACTATGGTCCTGCAAGGTCATGCAAGTGCCAGAAATTGGTCCAGCCCAAGGCTAAATCGATGGTAAATTCCTTTAGGACAGAAGCATGTCAAGTCTAGTCATGTGGTTGCCATTCAGTACAAAAACATACTGAAAAGAAGTGGGGAGATTTTATGAAGTAACGAGAAGACAGCATTTCTTGTTTCTCCTGTGTTACAGAAGGGACAAAAAATGAAGAAAACAAACCAGGTTAGTGAGCGGGAACCCAAGTTGGCAATAAGCCCATTGTATTTTTCAATTAGTCTATCTTGTTCCCTGAAGAGGCAGACTGAAGGACTATGTATGACAAGAACATGAACCTTGAGTGATGAATTATTTTAATATTGCCCTTCGATTGGGAAAAAGGTGACAAGCTTGCAAGCTCACCTTCACCTGGTTCCGGTTTAGAGGTACCTGAATCATGGCCGTCACTTGATACACAAAACTACATTACAGCCTGACGCCAAGCCTGATCATTTGTATAAATCTGGATGGGCTCGTTTTTCCCTTCGCTCTAGGCTCTCATGTGAGCATCTTGTTCATGCATTCCGCGGGGCCTTTGCTAGGAGACTAAGCAATCTAGCTTGATAATGGCGGTTTGATAAACAGAATTTGCGGGATTCAAATTTGAGCAAATAAGCTAGACTCAGGATGGAGAAACTGGTCTCTCCTTTTTTTGGATCCAAAATAGGTTATTGTCTCTTTCCCTCTGATAAATTTCCTCTGGAATATTTTTTTACCCTTCATTTATTGCTAATATTTATTGAGTGAATACTGTTTGCCAAGTGCTGTTCTAAGGAATTTGCATGCATGAGCAAATTTATTTTTCACAATATCATATGAAAGAGGTGATTTTATTATGCTCATTGTACAGATAAGGATACTGAGACTCACCTCTTATGTGGTGGACATGGAATTTGAATTCCGGGAGTGCCACTCCAAAGCCAGAAATTTTTTTAACAACTGTGCTATATTGACTGAGGGTCTGTTATGTGCCTGGCGTTGAAGATAGTGTGGTAACCAAACAGCAAAGAGCCTGTGCTCATGGATCTTACATTTTAGAGAGGAGATGAACATTCATGAAATAAGCGCAGAGATGCATAAGTATAAGCTGGTAAGTGCTGTGGAAGGAGCAGTGGGACTTCTGACAGCGCGTGCCTCGTCTGGGCTGGGGACCCACGAGGCTTTCCTGTTGAAGAAGCGTTTGTGTTGGGAGTAAAGTGAGAATGAGGAGTCGGCTGAGGAAAGAGAAAGGGCAGAAGAATGGGCAGACCCAGGGGAGAGAGGGCACAGGCCCTAAGAGGGGGAGGAGCTGAGCCTCCCGGGCGCAGAGAAAGCCAGCTGAGTGGGCAGAACAGTGGCCAGGCTGGAGCCTGGAGGGGGACGGCAGGGTCTAGGCTGATCAGGGCCTTGTAGGCCACAGAGAATTTAGTTCTCATCAAAGGACTAAGAGCAGGAGTGGAAAGGCCAGCCTTTTACTGTCTGGTTTGCACAACAACACAGGCAAAAGGCGATACACCAGGTGTGTGGTGAGCTCAGTGTTGAGATGAGGCTTATGCACCCCCAGAGAGGAAGGCCTGGTGGCAAATCCCAAGAGAAAGCCCGATGCAAGTTCCCAATTTCATTCTCATTGTGTCCTACAGCATCTCCAAGGACATGAGGGCGTGGACCTATTTTCATGACCACATGTGGAAGTCACCATCTCAAAAGTCTTTCCTTTCCCCATAAAGCCATGTGGTTTACACACAGTTAGACTCTGCCCCGTGTCTCCCTTTCTAGCCCAGCCCAGTATCAGACTCCTTAGTGTCTGCGTATGGTATGGTCAAGGCCACAGACACCCCGTCTGTCCCAGTAAGGCAGAACCCTTGTTAGAGGCAGCTTGTGCCTGACAGTTGTTCATTATGGAGTAATTATAAGATATAACTGGCCCATGTCACCCACAATACTGCCTGCACCAAGTAGCACAACTTTAATGCCTGTTAGGCTAAATCAAAACCCAACAAGAAACTCCTTCTCATAGGGCTGCAGAATGGAAAGGCCAGAGAGGTGGAGGGGCAGAAAATCCCTCCTGCCACACGAAGAAAGGAAGAGATAGTAGGAAGAAAGGCTGGAATGGCTCTTCTTGGAAGAATGGTTCAGTGGCCTCACCTTCCCTCCTGCCTTGTTTCTTTGACAGCAGTGAACCCAGGGCCCAGTCATAACCCTCAGAGGACTCCATTTAGCCCCAAGGAGGAATGGTTGTAGTCTATGCCTTTTGGAGTACACACCCAGTTCACAATTATTCCTTTGATTGTCTCACTATCTAAAGGGGCTCCACGCCATGCCTGTCCCACGCCTCTGCCCATGCTCGCAGACCCACAGATTAGATGTGGGTCGCCCTACAGTGGGGGGACACTTCTTGCCAAGGCCTGAAGCTTGCTTCCAGGTGGAGGGAGCTATGCCTCTGGTTCGTGTCCAGCCTCCTTCACGCCCTCCTCCTGGGGGGAGCCAGGCACCTGACTGGTGAGTTCAGGAGGAAGATAGGGGCTTGTTTGGCTCGTCCTCCCTCCTGCTGCTTCTGGGTGCTTTCTGCCTGCTGGGAGCATTTGCTTTGCCCTGATCCCTGCCATTTGGATGAAGGTGCCTTCCCTGCTTTGGAAGCCCATGTGCAGCAAGTCTAAACCACTTTTATTGACTAGAAAGTATTGGTAGGTTACTTTTCCATCTCCCTATTCTTTTCTCAAGTGTTTTACAATCTGGGTTGGAAAGAGGGTGTTTGGGGGCTGGGGGACCTTCTCAAACTTTAACAAGCCCATGATACAACTCAGGCCAAATAGACCCCCTTATCTGGGGATGTGGAATTGGGGCAGAGAGCTAGATTAGGTCTGTCTGGGGTGCAGGGGGCAGACCTGTCAAGCTGGGGGTTAGGTGTAGCCACATTCTGCCTGTCACTGCACCAGAGGTTCAGAGAAACTTGGTCTGATGGGAACGAAACAGGAGCCGGAAGAGCACAACATACAGGGAAGCAGAGGCAGAGTTCAGAGGGTCCTGACTCGCAGCTTCAGCCATTCCTGACTGCCAGGCGCCTCCGGCCAGCAAAACCCCTGCTGTATCTTGAAAATGAACTTCTCATCTGGCAAGTAGATCTGGCTTCTGTTACTTGCCACTAACACCATTGGCAAAGGTTTTTTTCAAGATACTGTCAAGAAAAACAATGAAAATATACTTTTGTTTAAAAAAATGCCTGTGGCATGAATATTTGTATGTGCATATAATTCACTCTAATTTAGTGCATTATAGCTGCAAAGAAGAGGCTGAGAATTGCCTCATGAGATGTCTCAAGGTTCGGAAATAGGCTACCTGCTCTGTCTCAACAATTTTTGTTTGAGGTCAAAATAGAGAAGACGGGAACTCAGATTAGGAGTGCGCTTGCTTGCCTCCTGTCACCCTGCAGAGGCAGAAGCGAAGATGCGGGTCTGATTTTCAACAGCAGCCTCACAGCAACAATAATAATACTAATGATCATTTGGTTCGTGGTTTATAAAATGCTTTCACCTCCATTTTCTTGTTCTGTTTCTTTTCTTACTTACGTTCCCGGAGAGAGGTAATGTGAGGCAGTCATTTTAGCTCCATCTCGCAGAGGAGGAAATTAAGACTTAGAGAGATTAAGTGACTTAGGTCTCTGTGCTGGAAAGTAGTACCCTTGGGGCTGAATTCAAACTTTCTGACCTGAAATTCTGTGTTTTCTCAAAAACTCTGTGTTGCTAGGGAAAAGGCTCTCATGGAGTTACATAGGACTATCCATCTAAGGAGCAGTGCCACAGAGGTGCATCAAACAAGGTAACATCTTCCTGTGGAACAAGGGGAACCTCTCTCACTGTGCATAATTGCTCTGTGTCAGAGCAGAGAGCAGACACCATTTCAGAGCCTGCAGTTGCCCATAAAATGTCTCCTGGGTGTGACAGAAGTTCATATGACTACAGGGACTTGGGGGAGTTTTGGCATATCTTGAGCCCCATGTTTGACTAGATAGATGGATGAGTGAATGAATGAATGAATGAAATGGAAAGAAAAAAATCTATTAGTCTGTAGTCCAGAGGTCTTAACCTTGAAGTAATGTAAGTGGGCTTCAGAGGACCCAAGAAACCTTTGAAATTCGAGTAGAATTTCATGTAGTATGCACATTTTACTGGAAATGGGGTCTGGGTTTCATCAGAGTCTCAAAGAGATAGCTGAACTGAAAGGTTAAATATCAGTGGTTTAATTTCAAGGGGAGAAGAACATGTCATGGAAGAAAGTTTTCTGTTTTGTGACCAAAGAGGCACAATTGCTAATATGTTTTTGGATTGAGGAATCAAGCCCAGCCATGTTTGATTAGGGCTGGATTAAGATAGGCTATTTGGGTCAATTTTTGGCATACTGAGGGGAAAATCAATGAGTTATTTAGGATGGCATTGTATAAAGAATGCCTACAAATCAGGGCATTGCCACTTGGTTGCAGACTCCTGAACCAAATTTTGAAATGAGGTAGTAGCATTTTGATTCCTCAAGCCTTACTTTTCACTTCATTTTTCTACAATAAGCTAATAGCCCATCTATTTGGAAGTTTTTAGGGCAATCTGTCCTGAAGACAAGACTGGACCTAATGATCTATGGAACTGCCTTTTGTATTTGTAACATAATATAAAGATTCCTGATAGAGAAAGCTCCTTATGTTGGGTTTTTATTTGATGAATTAAATCTTGCCATTTCAGTAACTAATGCTCTAAATATAGCAGGAGGGAGAAAAGTCCCACTTACAGGGCAACATGGAATTGTTATGACAACAGTAATTTAAAAAATAAGTGGATTAATGCTTGTGTTTTTCTTCTTTTTTCCTATAATGAGTATTATAAAGCCTTAGGCATGAGTCAGATTTCCATCCTAACTCATAAATATAAAGCCAAACAGAAACAGCGTGGACACACTTTGAAAGGTCTCCCCCTTAAGGGAACAGAATAAATCAATCCTGTATATATATATTGATAAATATGATATATGAAAGAACACATGCTCATAATAAAATGTATGTTCTGTATACATGCCTACAGAACAGTCTGCATGGTACACACAAAAATAGTAACATGATTATCTCTAGGTGGTGGTATTACTAGTCACACATACACACAGACAGCTAATCTTTAAACAAAAACTGAAGATACCATTCCCAAACCATACAATGTACCTATTTAAAGTGTTCAGTTCAGTGGTTTTTAATATATTCACAGAGTCTGCAAACAGCACCACAGTCTAAAGGTAGACATTTTTACCACTCCAAAATAAAACCCCATGTCCATTAGTGGTAATTCTTTCTTGACCCGCTACATCCAACTTAGCCCTCAGCACCTACGGATTTACTTTTCATGTTTGTGAATTTGCATAGTCTGAACATTTCACATCAGTGGGATTACATATGTGAGCTTTCCTATTTGTTTTTCTGGAGGGACTTCAGGGAAGGCTGTCTGTCATGGCAGCCAGAGAAGACCCAGGGTCTAGATGGGCGTGGCCATCCTCCGGCAGCTATGATTGGTTGAGGAGTGAGCACCTGACCCTTCCCTAATGTCCTCTAGCATTAATATGCACACAGAGAGAGAAACGTTCGCTTTCCCTGAGGTTGTTCAACCTCAAGATTTAGATTTATAGTTGTTGAAAACCATAGTCCCTGCTGTGTAGATGAAGCCTGTCAGCATAAGAAAGAATATAGTCACACTGAGGGGTACCACATAGTTTAAGCTTCTAGGTCTGAATTTCCAAGTATGAGAACCAGTTATTTCCATGTTTATTAAGTTATTTCTAATTTTTTATACTTAAAATAAAAAATAATGCTTACATATGTGTGTGTTTTAATAACTATGTATCAATTTTGAAAAAAGCAATATGAAAATTCTCTTGTAGTTTTTTCCTCCAGTGTCTCTCATGGGTACCTATATAAGTATACAGGACACTCTCTCATCATAAGAAGGTATCATAACCTTCAAATTAAATTTCCCTTTTTTTGTTCTGGAATTTATTTCCACTACATTTTTTACCTGAGAAGTAATTCTCATGTATCAAGTGACAATTCCCAAACCAGGGCGTCTGTGAAGTTAGAAGTATTAATTGTCTTTTTTTTTTTTTTTCCTGTTCTTGAAGTACTTTAATTACATGTTTTGCTGACTTCGTGTTAGGCACTATTTATTGTCAACCCACAAGCCATCCCGACCTTTCTCCTAACCAAACCCAATTTCTGCTAAAGTTTTGGGTGACCCTGTGAATCAAGGGAATCTGATACCTTCCCTATTCCCAGGGGTAGAATCTTGATTGGTCCCAACCAAATTTAGTAATTTATTTCCTGTTATTAAAGATTGGCTTAGGAATATGCAGGTGACCTAGGTATGGCTAATGAGAAATAAGGGGAAGGGTCTTTGGGAAAGGTTTTTCCAACTTGATTAAAACAGATGCCCTTCCTAATTTTGGAAGGAGCTGTGTGAGGAATTTATGCTTAGAGCTGTAGCAGCTCTTTTGTAACCATGAGGGGATGAACCTAAAGAGACAACGTGGCAATGATTCCAGAACAGAGAGACGGAAAACAACTAGTCCTTGACAAAGCTCTCATACCACAGAATTAATCAACCCTAGTATTTCCTTCCACTGGAGTTCTCATCCTATAAAATATTATTTATACCACAAGTCCAAGTACAGTAGTGCAGACTTTGCCCTGTACAAGGGTGCTCTGTCACTCTGATCACCATGCTCTGTATTCTAATGTAGGTTGTGTTTGCCTAGAGAATGATGCATCTTTTTCTAATCTTCACAAAAGCACAGAAATAGCTAGTACAAGTCTTTTCAATTGCGTGTAATACTTCCTTGCGATGAAAACGTCCTCATTGGATACACCATCGATCACATTTTCTTGTAGTTTGCTGGGTAACTTGTATGTCAGTAGACGGTGAATTCCATGAGGGGCAGGAGCAACGGTATGAACCAATGCATCCTATGAGGCTGGCACAGAGTTGATGATAATAAATGCTTAATGGTCAGAAGGGATGAGAACTTCTATATTATCCAATTAGTGCAATCACGGTATGCTTATAAGATGTCAAACATCTGGATACTTGAGACTTTCTGGATGGCTGACTAAATATTTTTCGTCTTAATCTGGATGTTTTGGCATCAAGTAATGTAACCCTACGTTAGCCTGCAAAAATCAGGGGTCCTCATTCTTTTATTCTCGGTTGTGATGAGATACTAAACTGTCACAAAGATGAGTGATGTTTATTGAACATACTGTCATCCTAACTCTTAGGGAATTTCCTCCAGGGGAGCATAAAGCAGCCAAAAGTCCTTTGGGAAATCTTTCCTTACTCCAGATGTTAAGTATATGACAAGATGCGGTCTAGTGTGTTATTGAAGCCATAGACTCTGAAGAGAATTCAAAAAAAGAAATTGGTAGCAAAACTCAAAGTTCCTTCATGGGGTCAAAGGCATCTGACAGATGTTCAGGTGTCAGAATAATTGCTGACTTTTTTCTCTTCTGTTACACTTTGAACATTTTCTCTCCAGACTCATCTTCTCAGAATGGGAGCCTAACTGGAAAGTAACAAGAGGGTTAATCAAAGAAGCTTAAAAGAGAATGGAAAGCATTCTTGAAAGGGGGGTTCTTCAGCTACCCGATTCACTCATTCACGAAGAGAGGACACAAGATCTCCAACAGCGAAGTTTATCGCCTGAAAGACGGAATGGCGTCTCTAAAGGAGAGAGCAGCAGCGGCAGCAAGGGGGGAGCTGCTTATAAAGGAAATTGAGTGGGAAGTTGGTCTCGTGACTTCTATGCATTACGAGGTTCAGGAAGAGGGGATGCTGATTGGATGGTTTAAAACAAGTAAGTCTTGTACATTTTCTATAGGTTGAGCTCAGTTGGCGCCGAGTTGCCGGCTGATTTATAATCTAGAAGGTATGTAAGGGAAGTAGGTACCTTTTATGGTAAGGGCAGATTACCTTTGCCCTTTACTGTCGGGTGGCTGATAGTTGCTAGGGAAACTATCTAGAATGAGAATCACTAGAACAATGGATGGGTTTTCCAGTAACTAGAACACAGTTTTCTTAGAACTAGGTTGGGGTGAGGCCTTGGGGGGATTCAAGACTGGGGTGCAGCTGCTGCAGGTGATACAAGGGGGCTTACTATGCCCGGAGGTAGTTCTGGGTTCTAACAATTCTCATCCTTCTTAATTGGCTAACCACACTTTCTCTGTCATTAAGAGTATTTTGATTTAAAAATCCTAGTTTAGGCATAGCTGAAGATATAATCTCATTTTTATATTTGAGATCAAGTGTATGCATAGTTTTAAATTTATTAGATTATCTAGTACATTTCCTCTGTAGGTTTCAAATTCTATTTTGAGGAACTTAAATTCAAGCTTTCAACATTTGAGAGTTGAGAACAGGAAGTAGGATGGGATGTTGTCAATACAGGTCATTTTTTTGTTGTTATTGCAAGCGGTGCTCCCACAACTCAGTGACCTAAGCAAAAGGACAGTTGATAGCTCATAGATATAAGCAATTCAGGTAAGGCCGGCTTCATTCTGGGCTCAAGTAATGTCACCAGGCTTTCTCCATTGTAGTGACTCAGTTGCCAGGTTTTTCATTAATAGCAAAAGGGCTGCAATGGCTCAGTTCCTGCTTATCCTCAAGTTCACATCCAGGGAAAAAAGAGAAACTGCCTCTCCCCAAAGATTCCCAGCAAAATTTCATTGGAAGACACCAATTGGCTTAAGCCCTGTATTCCTTACTTGAGCTGAAGGAAGAATGAAGCTGACGTCTTCAGGTGGGGACAGGGGAAACTCCCCAATTCAAATTGGGGGCTTTATCCAGAATAAGCAGGAATGGATTTTGGAAAGGCAAATAATAAATGTCTACTCGAGATGTACTTTAGTTCCTTTATTTTAATACATGAATTTAAGGTTTAACAAAAAACAAGAGGCCTAGAATCCAGCACCCAGCACAAGGCATAGTACATGTTAGTTGAATACCAGTTGAATGAAGGAATAAATGTTACTATAACATGTGTCAACCTGCAATCCATGTGTCCTCCAGACTGCACGGAAGAGAGCAAATTCCTGCACGGTCTCTGTGAAGAGCCCCTCTTTCATCTGTTGCAAGATGAAGGCCGAGCACCTCTTGTCCTTGCACAAATGGTCAGAAGAGGTGCAGAGCGCCGTGTGCCCCGGGCCGTTTCAGCCTCACCTTTTCCGCATCCTGGAAGCGCCGACGGGCGGATCTGCAGCGCCCTTCTTGACCAATCCTGGAGGGCGCCTGGGCTCGGGAGATGGAGCGTCTCACATACTTTTTTGGCCCTTGCGGCCCCAACCACAGCCCAGATAGAACATCCTATCTACGTGGTGCCACATATACTTCAACATATCCACACATCCAGAGGAAAAATAGAAAAAGGAAGAAAAGATGGCGCTGGGCAGCTGAAACGAGGCAGAGGGACAGCATATAGATGACTCCTACAGGAAAAAAGGAAAAAAAAAACATAAAATGAAAAGCAAAAAGCCTAGCATTAAAAGAAAAGATGGTGTGGGCTGGCTAGAGAGAGGGAGAGGGAGAGCACGAAGCTGCTGCCCCAGAGGGGTTGAGAGCCAGCTGCCGCCACCCACGCCGCGGCGCGAACATGCGCAACGGGGCGTCGTCCACAGAAGGCGGGGCTTCTCTCGGCGGCAGCCTCTTCACTGCGCCGGCGCGGGCGAGTCCTGGCGCGCCTGTCTTTTAAGCGCCGGTTCTCAGCCGGGCGGGCTCACGCATACGCATGCGCACCGGCGTGGCGTGCCAAGCTGGGTGTTGGCGGGAATCACTTCTTGGGGGCGGGTCTTAAAAAATTCGAGGGCGTGGCGTGAGGGCCGCACCCTTTGCCCCTACGGAAGGAACTCCGGGTTCTGCGTTCCCACAGTTCCCCGCTGTGCCCTGAGGGAGGCGGAGCTATCGTGAGTCGGACTGTCGCCGTCGCTCCTAGCGCGGCAGGCCCGTGTTCCGCGGCCCGCTCCTCGGCCTCCGCGACCACCTGGTCCGGTTGCGGTCATGGATTTCCGCCTCGCTGTATCTTTATATTTGTGTCTATCCTATTGGTTCTGTTTCTGTTGAGAATCCCAATACTCTGCCAGAACAAATTAAGACAAATTCAGTGAATTAGAGCCGCACTCCTTTATAATTTCACAGTTCTCTATGTAAAAAATCCAGTGGGCTTGGCTGGTTTCTCTGCTCTGAGTTTCAAAAAGCCAGAATCAGGGTGTCGGCGGGGCCCCGTCCCTCCCGGAGGCTCCGGGGGAGTTGGTCTCCGGCCCCTGGTGCCGTTGGCTGGACTCAGCTCCTTGCAGCCGCGGAACCGCCTGTTTCCCGGGGGGCTGTGGGGGCCTCCTTCACCCCCTCGCCGCCCAGCGCTCGCGGGCCGAGCCTCCCCGGCGTCGGCGCCGCACACCGTCTCCTCCCTTGGCCTCCTCTTCTGAACTTGGGGCGCGTGCAATCCCGTTGGGCCCTTCTGATGATACAGGATAATCTCCCTATTGTAAGGCCGATTGATGAGCAGCCTTCATTCCATTACGAAGTCTCTTATGTAATAATGGAAGGAAAGCTATGGAGACCGAAATCCTGCCTTCCAGACTGGGTATGTGTGACCTTCCAGAACGTTTGCATCAGTTTCTGTTGCCTCCAGCATTGCATGATGATTTCCATTGCCTCACTCTCCTGGAGCATGGGTCTTATTAAAGCAGAGAAAACTGCAATAACGAACTTCACTTTCGATAGGTGAAAAGGCATCTCAATGTTGTTTGAATTATCTTAGATTATTAATGAAATCAGATTTTTAAAGGGCATTTTGTGAAACCATCAATCAAGGCAGTCATGCAGAGATCCATACACACAGTGGGGCTGTGTGTGATGTGGTTATTTGTCTGTTCCACAGCCTGGCGTGGAAGAGGAACTCACCTGAACTGTAGAAGGAAGCCAAGGCAGATGTGTGGGAGCTGAATCAACCAGGAAGTGATCACAGTCAATGGTAAGCTCACCAGGACTGTTTTCACGAATTGGTGGTGTGTTCCGACACAAGCCCCGAAAACCCCTGTCCTTTCGTTTTGGCATCTTGTGCCAAATGTACCATAACATACTTCACAGATTATTTACTTCTCACTTAAAAAAAGTTGATGCTAGATTCAGGTTGCGTTCAAAACAAAGGATGTGAGAACCAAAAAAATTAAACGGCAGGATGACTGCTGAAGGGAGAAAAGAGAAACATACTGGAAAGCCAAAGCACAGCAGGGCTTGTTGACGGTCTGCGTAAACTTGGTAAGATAAATACATGCATTGAAGCAGAGACCTGTGTTTAATGCATACAGTTAATTTCATGAAAAACATAATGATAGCATCTTGATACTCAATTCAGAGAGACCAGGAAAACTACGCATGGATTTGGATTTTATCTACACACGTGTAGTTAGGGAAGCATTTGGCTTAGATGAGCTGGATTAGGTAACATAAAGGCTGTATATTCAAAGCCTTTCTTTTGGCTTTGTTTGTATGGACAAAGTGAATGGAAAACTTGGCTAAGACTGATAGTATTAAACTCTGCTAATAAATTGTCTGAAATACCAGACCAAGGTTCCAACCATGGCAATTATATATGTATACTTTGCCTTTAGCAATCTACAGTTTTGCGTTATTGTAACTAATTCATGCACAGATAGTTCACTCATAAATTTGACTTAGAAAAAAGGTAATAGAAAAGTGTATACAATAGTGGTTAATCTTGTTGAGGTGGGTAGTGACTGGAAGGGGCTTCTGGAATGCAGATAATGTCCTATTTCTGGAACTGAGTGCTAGTTATGTATATATGTATGTTGAGTTTGTGAACCTGTGCTCTTATGCACTTACAATATATGCCCTTTCCTGAATATATATTATAGTTAAACAAGACAAATTGAAAAAGATGGGTGCGTGGCAGTGGTGGGAGATTAGGTTTTGAGAACATTGCCACAGGTGTTGCAAAATCTCTAAGATGACCAGTTGTCAGGTGGTTGTAGAAAGTAGTGTCAATTCCAGAGGCAATAAAATTTTCTTGCGTATGCTAGGTTCAAACACACCGATGTATTTATCCCACGGGTTTAAACAAAAATTGTGAACCATTAAAAATTGAAGGAATTTACATCGAAATCCAGATTGCAGGCTTCCTTAGAAAAGTTAGCAGATCTTGAAGCGCTGGGTTTACATTACCACATGGCGACAATCTCGTGGAACAAAGCAGAAGCTGCCTCCTGTACACAAAGCCTGAGCTTTCCAGTTACCTTTCAGTCAGTCTGTTGAATGTGCAATTGCTGATACTCCGATGGAAAATTATAACCAGTCACATGGACCTGGGTACCAGGTAGCTTTCTGATGTTGAGTGAGATTTGGTGCAAAAAGAACACAGTGAAGTATGGATTTGATCACTGTCTGGTTAACCTCATCAAGGAAGATAGTGTGAGTGGAGAATCTGAGTCTCCAGATCTGTCTGCTTTGTGTTTTGTGGATACAGACAAGGCCTTCATCACAGCTCACCATCCATATGTTCTGAAGTCCACTAGGTGCTGCTTTTGAACTACAGTCATAGGAATGAATTACAAGTGAACCGATTGCATATGTTTGAAACAACCATAAAAACAGATTTTCAAGTTGAAGTTGTAGTCCTTTTATTAATCACATCCCCAGTCCCTGGGATGTAAGGCTCCCTTAAAAGTGAAGTGAGGCAAGGCGTGGAATTGCTGTGTTTTGTGCTGGAGTAGTCCTGAGCTGCCTGCCCACACAGGTCACTTACGAGGCAAGCTGAACTGGGATGACCATGGGAAAAGTCTCAGTGGAACCAGCTGCAGACTCTGGCCCCATCCGTGGGGATTAGGGAACCCACAGGTGCAACCTGAAAAACGCTTATGGATCCTGGCTGTTGGCAACACCAGAAAAGCAATTACAACTCTGGGGTATGAGGACAGTGACCCATATGTTGATCATCAATGTTCTTGCAACAACTGTTTCCCTAACAATGTTTCTAGCTGATGTATTACAAAGGGAGTGGGGGTTAGAATTGAGCAGATGCCTGCAGATGTGACTGGGTAAGGTCTCAAGTTGTGTGAATCCCAGGATTTGACTTAGTTTGCTAGCTATTTTAGAGCTGGTGACATTTTCAAAAGGGCATCCACATGGCATTGGTGTTCTGTCCTATCTTGGTGTTAAAATACTGTGGATTTTATGTTTTTTTTTTTAATTTTCCACTTATTTGGGCCTGGCTAGCATTTTAGTTCTAAATTGGACCTTCTCTAAATAGTTCTAGGGTTTGAAAAATGGGAGTGGCCTGGGATATGTCTGAACAGATTTCATCTAGTCATTTGTACCTGTTGTCTGAGAATCCTCACTGAGGGAGACAGAAAGGAGGCTTCACCTAAATAAAGCATTTATAACCAGGGAGGTTAATAAGTGAAGTGTGGATACTTGACATTCCTTAAGTCATTTAGACTTCTGTACACAGAATCAAGTCATTTGCCTGTGGTCACAGGACCAGGTAGCAGCAGGAATGAGACTAGAACTCTAAAACTTTTGTTAAATTAAGCTCCCTTTTACTAAGTAAAGTTGAGAATTAAAAAGTAATCTAAATAATTTGGTCCAAGGACCATTTGGATTGTGTCAACAAGATGACAAATATTTCTACAAAAAGTGAAGATTTCTATCAAATCAGATGTTTCTGAATATCTACATCTTTGGTGTCAAGTATATCACAGTAACTGCTTTTTTCTTTCTGTTTTCACGTTTAGGTTAAGTACCCACTCTTTACATTAACCTAGCACCAAACATACTACCCCCACCCCCTGTGATGGTACTTTTTACCCTATATTAAAATGATCTGTTTACCTATCTGTGTCCCCCTAGATTGTAAGCCCTGAAGGCCTGCAGCACAGTGGTGTGCAGAGCTGGGTCACAGCTGTTGAAAAACCAATTGTCAGATTTTGGGAACTTTTGCAAGCCATATCACAACAAGTTCGAAGCTTGATATCAGTCTTGGGGGAAATATTTACACCACAGAAATTGGCAAATGGTATAAATCAGGGTCCCCCCTCCACAGAGCCAGTTTTCAACATTCACCATCATCCCTCTGGTCAGAGACCTTATTTGTTTGGTCCACTATTGTACCCTCAGTTATACTTTTTACATAGTAGATGCTGAGTAAATATTTGTTAGAGGAAAGAATAATGCTTGAATAGAAGAGTGAATGAATGAAGGTGTCTGTCAGTTTCTTTCCAGTCTGATTTCCTGTGTTTCACTGAAAGCCAGAAGGGGCATCACATGGGACTCTTAGCAAAGATTATAGATCCCTGAAGAAGGTAGAAGTCCTTGGGCCTTGGAGACAAGTGGACCTGGATTTAAATGTTAGCTCTGTCATTAGCAGCTATGAATTGTAGACATGTTTTCTTCTCTGAGTCTCTGGGATATTTTTTCCTCTTCTATTAAAAAAGCATTGTAATACAACTTGTGATGTACTGAGAGTTAAAGATAATTACATAAGGCACCGGCAGACAGACACACACAGCCATTGCTAAATTATCTTCTTGGACTTATATCTCAAATACTATGCACATTTTCTTGCATCTCCCAAGAGACATTCAGACACATTCAGCTTTAATATATTCAAAGCATCTATGATTACCCAAAATTGTTTATTTACTTATAAATTGTTTGTCTTTTGTCAATAAAGTTTCAGAGACCAGGGTTCTTAACCTGCTGATTTGCGGCTATGTCTCTAGTACCTTGAATGGTGCCTGACACACATAGTAACCCTCAGTAAATATTTCTTGAATGAGTAAATGAATAAACAAATTATATTCTTATTTATTAAATGGTCATTTACAGAATGGGTCAGAATCTATACCCCACAGACCAAATCCAGACTGCCATCTGTGTTTGAAAATAAAGTTTTATTGGAATATAGCCATGCTCATTCATTAGTGATGGCTACGGTGGCTTTTACACTAAAACAGTGAAGATGAATAATTGCAACAGAGATGCTATGGCCTGTAAAGCCAAAAAGATTTACTGTCTGACCGTTTGCAGTAAAAGAAAAAGGCAAAACTTTGCTGACCGCTGATCTATAAGATCATCTTTGAAAGGCACTAATTTAAAGCTCAAAATTAAAGAATTTTCTTGGCATCGCTAAATTAACCAGTGTCAGGGGAGGGGAAATGGGTTTCAGGGCACTGAGGCATAAAGTCCTATGACTTAAGACAAGGAAGGCATCAACCATTCCCCTCCTCCAGGCAAAACATCATCTCAACTCTCCCAAACAGGTTAATATCTGTACTGCTTCCACATATCTCAGTGCACATCTCTTTTGAGTCTAGATGGTGACTGTATTTTTCGATAGGTTTGTTATACTGGCACCAAAGGAAAAGATGGAGGGCTTCCAAAGGGGGGTGACGTTTGAGATGGCAACAGCACTGCAAAAACATGCCTGGCGGAGCTCCAAACTCCCAGCATGACAGCAGTGTCTAATTATTGCACTAAACTTTGAGAAACCTGATATTATGCAAATAAACTCCAGCTGTGTTTTATGACAGCACATACAATTTTTATAAAAACTTAAAAATCCTTTTTGTATGGAAGAAAACTCCTCTTACAGTATTAGAGTTAACCAAAGATACAGTCTAATAGCTTAACTCAATACAAATGTTGGAGTACACAGAAATGCTCTTTTAGGTAAAGAAGGAATCTGTCCTTTGTGTGTAACAGAGGCAGTATTTCTGCTGCTTGCTGTTGGGTGACAGTAGGGTACCACAGGATCTGTTATGATTGATGTGGGGTGGTGGTGATGGTGGTGAGTTCCACTTCCCAAGTTATGTATGACTTGCACTGTATGGCTTGCAAGTTAAGGAGTAAGCAGGAGTTAGCCAGGTGAGAGAGGTTTGTTGCAGGCAGTGGGGAGAACCCCTTGCTGAGGCTGGAGCACAGGGAGCGATGTGGGGGAGGGACAGTGAAGCTGCTGGAAAAGCTCGGGGGCAGGGAGCTGGCACCTACAGAGCACTTACTCTGTGCCAGGCGCTGTTGTAGTTACTTGCATGATTCACTCATTTAGTCCACAACAAGCCTACAATGTAGGTGCTATTATTATCTTTATTTTATAGGGGAGGAAATGGAGGAAAAAGTCGTGGGTAAAAAAACTTGCCCAATGTCATATAGCGAGCAAGTGGCAGAGCTTGAATTTGAACCCAGGAATCTGTCTCAGGAAGTTATACTCTTAACCAATGAGGATACTGGGGTGTGATTGTCAAAATCCTTGAAAGCTTCCTTGTATGTGATTCTCAGAAGAATCTATAGAAAAACTCTTAGATATACTAAGTAAGTTTAGCAGTGTTACTGGATACAAGCTCAGTTTACATAAATTGTATTTCTATACAGCAGTAAAAGGCAAATCAAAGATAAAAGTTTAAAAAAGTTACTATCATCAAATGCACTAAAGTCACCTTCTGAAGTTCAGGGGAAGCACAGACAGCTAAGAAAAATCCTGCTGTGTTACACTGGGCCTTCAGTGAGTCCACTGCAGCTATTCTCCAAAACTGGGAACTGTACAGAGGTATAAGACAGCTTCTGAGTTGTGCAGAGTTAAGTTGTGGCTGAAGAGGAAAGAGAACTTCCCGGTGATCCCGAAAGCTGGCAGCCAGGCTATAAGGCAAAGAAGGATTTACCATGGTTCAGAGAAATGGTGGCTTAGCTCTGAAGCATAAAGAAAGATTTGGTATCTGAAAAAGGGCAGATCCTAAGCCTCGCTGAATGGAAAGCCCTAATCCCTCTCTTAAAACATCTGGGTCAGGGGTGAGCTGGATCCAATTAAGGTGGCAACAGAACTAAACCCAGTTTAACTACAGATTGGATTCTTCAGTTGTCCTCACTGGCAGCCTCTCAGAAACGATGTGGCCTTTCCTAGGAATTAATATTATTTACTTCCATTTGTACTATCTTTTAACATGAAAAAATTTGAGACACACAGTGGAGCAATAAAATGCAGTCAGGGTTAAAAGAGGAAAAAAATAGAATCAGACCCAGAAATAGATACACTTATCTTTTATCAAAGTGGAACTTGAAAATAACTATAATATATATCTTAAAAGAGAAAGTGCATTTAAAAAGAGGACTAAACAGAGTTATATACAGTATTCATGGATTAGATGACTAAGTATTATAAATATGTAAATTCTCCCTTAATTGTTCTATAGATTTAATATAATAGCAAAATGCCTGCAGGTTTTTGCTGAAACTTGACAGGGTGATTTTGAAAGTTGTATAGAAATACAAGAGACCAATATTAACTAAAATACTTTTAAAGAAAAAGGTGAGAGAATATGCTTTACCAGAAATCAAGACTTATTATTATGTAATCATTAAAATGTGATGTAACATAGCAATAGACCAACAGTCCAATAGAATCCAAAAAGACCCACGCCTCTGGCTGTGCAGTTTACGGCAACAGAACTATCATACACTGGTGGAGACATATAATTTAGTTCACCCTCCAAGTAAAACAGTTTAGCATTACCTGGTGAAACTGAAGATACACATATTGTATGAAGTAGCAATTTCTACTCGTAAGTTTATACTTAGGGTTGCCAGATTTAGCAGTAAAAATATTGGATACCAGTTAAATTTGGATTTCAGGTAAAGAACAAGTAAATCCTTAGTATAGGTATGCTCTATACAATATTTGGAGCATAGTTACAGTAAAGATTATTATTTATGAAATTCATATTTAACTAGATGTCTTGTATTTTATCTGGCAATCCTAAGTATACTCCTAAATATGTGCACACAAACACCAGGAGATATGCACAGGAGTGTTCATGATATTATTTGTAATCACCAAAACCTGGCAACAGTCCAGTGTCCATCAAGAGTAGAATGGAAAAGTAAACTATAGTATATTCATACAGTGGAACATTATTCAACAATGAAAAGAGGTGAACCCTTTTAGTGAAACCCAACAACATAAATGAATCTCATCAACATAATATTCAGCGAAAGAAACCAGAGGCCATAAGCATTCATGCTAATTTCATTAATAGATAATTCATTTATAGGTAATTTTTTTGTAATGAGTATTTTGTAATTCTGTCCCTTTTCTATCCTAAGTGAAGTTCATAGGTAGTATAACATTTATATACATAATATTAACAACAGCAAAAAATTAAAATGTCACAATATAAAGGAGGAATAAATGTAATTTATTATGAAGCATTATGTATTTTAATATGCAAAATCCTCAGGCTAATCTTCACTTTTGAAGACAGAAGAGAATAGTGGGATGCTTATCTCTCTACTTTAAATCATCATGAATATGACAGGGAAGTTGTATTGGTTATATTGGTGACTCAAATACCATGGACACACTGAAGGCTGTGATTTTTCTGAAATGGTTAACAGCTCTAGGCAATGTTCTGTAGAAAGTAAAGAAGAAAAAAAAATTCTTCCCTCAATTTGCACAGTAGTCGAATTGCTAGAAAGTTGCTTTATATTAAAGCTGTGCAAAAAAAACAAAACCTTTAAATTTATGTGAAAACAAGGATTCTATGCTAAGATGATTATAAATAAGTTTTTGAGCTAATAATTGTACTTAGGGAAGATGAAAAATCATGCAGATCTTGGGACAATTCTTCCCTATGCTGAATTGTTGAAATTGGCAGACTACCTAGCACCCCAGCCTCCTCAAGTGCAAGCAGTGCCCCCTCCATTTTTTTGTAACCAAAACACCCCCACAGATTTTCAGAGCACCTCTTAAAGGGCTGTACTATTGCTGTTCAGAACAACTAGCTCACATCTTTTATACTGTGATTGCATTAAAGCCACTGGAGTTAAAGCCGCTGGAGTTATAGAATGACACTCCTAAGTTACTCTAGTTTATTTCTTTAAAATGTCATTAAACAACAGCAAAATACACATAGACATTTTATGAGGGAAATGACCATCTGAATTAAAGCTTAATCTGGTGGCCTTAGAATTAACTTGGGAAACTCAACCCTGACTTTTTTTGTTCCAGCATTTTTAATGCCAAAAAGAGAGGTGGAAGGGAAGCATTGATAGTACTGGATGGTAGGCAAAGTCAAAACCATTTGTTTAGGGCACCCAAGGAAATGACTCAGCTCACCCAGTGCCATCTCCAGCCATCCATGCCTGGTCAGACCTCTGCTTTCCTGACATTCTTGTCAGTCTCAATTGGGACTCTTCTCTGGAGACAGCTATTTTCAGGGCCAACCACCATCCAGCTGCCAGTGGACAGGAAGTCCTGCCTCCTTACAGGTCTCCTGAAGGCTGATAATGGGGAAGAGACAGGCAACGGGAAGGGTTTTAGATCTGGCCAGTCGCCTCCAGGTAAGACTTGTATCATTTCTCATAAGAAATGTTATCGATGTTTATAAGTGTTTAATCACCTGGAATGCTTGTTATTTCACAGACACTTTGAGTTGGCTATGATACATGACTATGATAAAGAATTAGTTAGAAAATATGCTTGATTTAAAGGAGAGTGGGCTCTGAGAAGTTCTGGTATTTAGTGGTGAGGGAGAGCAGGAGGCCTACACGTGGAAAAGGAAATTGAATTATTTTCCAGCATGTGAGCTTCGGGTTTTATTTTGAGATCCAAGCTTTCTCTGTTGGACTGTAAATGCTTGGAAGCATTTTACTTTTCTTCCATTGGAGGAGATAGAGTTGTCTGAGAGGTTCTCCTATGTATTTCTAAATAAAACAAAGTATCACCTTAAAGTGCTTTATGAGATTTCTTAGAACTTACACCGATTATATACCAGATTGTCTGCTTCCTGTGTGCAGAGTCTATTCCATCTCTGTAGCCCCCTTGCTAGCTGGATACAGTTTGTTGAATATGTAAACTAATGAACAAGTTTACCTTCAGGCATTGCAAAGACTGGGAGTACATTAATTTGGCAATTAAAAGACAAAGTATACTTTCTGAAGTTGCTTTCGAAGGGACAATTAAAAATAGAAATTTGCATTTTATTTTTTATTATTCCTTTTATAGCCAGTAATTTAAAGAATAGTATTATCCTTCGAGTCCATAATTTTTAATGAGCTTCTGTTATGTGCCAGTTATTGTGCAGGGCTTGAGAATATGAGATGAAAAAGACTGACAAAGTCCCTGTTTTCCTCATGGAGCCTACAGTTCAATGGATATCTGGTGTAGGATGTGATCACCTGTTTTTATATTTCCTTCACATGATTCAGAACATGGATGGCCAGTCCCAAGATCATGCAGACTTCCACCTATTTTATTGATCTATATGCTGAATCTCCACCTATTTTATTGATCTGTAAGCTGAATCTGTCAAATTAACCTTCCTAAGGACTTGGGAAATAGGCCTACAACTATTTTCTGCACGTGTCTTTCAGTCTGGGTTGACCCCAAGTCCAGTCTCCCTCAGTCTCACTCCAACCTCAGCTGTGCTTTCACTGACTTGAAAGTTGATGTATTTTTATGTTATCATATGTTCATATCTCAGTATTTGTCTGCCCATCACTGTGCACCTTTCACTGGCAACAGGAACTCACCTGGGAGAAAATAATTTGAAGGAGGATGGCTTTAAAACACAAATAATCACTAAAGGAGATAACTAACTTCAAGATAAATGAACATTGATCTCCTTGTGACCAAATAAGCACCCAAACCTTGAAATAACATTTTGTTGCTCTGCTGACATCTGGAATCACTGAGTCATGGAAGTTTAGAGTTGAAGGGATTTTGAAGGTTATAGGATGATCAAAATGGGATCTGAGGCTCACCTACCTCCCAGTCACCTAGAAGGCTTGTTAAAGACACAGGTATAGGCTCCTGACCTCAAGAACCTGCATTTTTAAGATGCTCCTGGATGTTCTTTAGAGAACCTTCACTCTATGGATGGGAGCGCTGAAGTGAGTTCTAACACAGCAAGTTAATTGTAGATGCTGAACCAGAACCGGAGTGTCTGTCCCCAGCCTCAGGCTCTTTCTTAGTGCTGCATCACGTGGCAGTGAAACACCAGAGTGAACAAGTCAGCTTCTTCCCCCTTCCCCACGACTCATTCCTCTATTTGGGTCTTGGGATAGAATAATTAGTGATTGTAAAGGATAAGAGGAACTCTGTCCTTTTTCCTAGCATGTGCCAAATATTTTTTCCCTAATGGAGCACATATGAAATCTAAATTCTGCATATTTCCTTCTGAGATGAGAGACCACCTTGTGCTCTAGATCTCTGCCAGCCTCCTTGCTGGAATCCTGTGACTGGGCCCTGCTGCACTCAGAATAGGCAGCTGCTGGCTGAGGGTAGTTTGTGGGCCAGGAATTGGTCATGTCTTTGTGAAATCATACATATTTTGGGGTTGCAAGGACTTCTTGTCTCCTTTTGCCTCCGTCCACACCAGCCCAAACCACACACTCAAAAGCCCATTACTGTGCCTGGGAGTGAAAATGGTTGGCATCCAAGGCTGATATATTTCCTTCCACAGGCTCATTTCCATGCCTCATAGAGACAGACAATGGCTAGGAGCCAAACTGTTAAGGAACAGAACCCAGTACCTGAAGGATCCAAAAGCCGCCAAAACTTGTGGTGATTATGAGAATCAGCAGAGCTCAGGCACTCCAGCAGCCAGACAAGGACTGGTATAAAAAGAAAAAATGGCACTGTTATGCAGAAAGATGAGCCTTGAAACAGCCCAGAAGTCACTGATTCCATGTGTTGTGACTAAGATAGTCAGGCCCTTCACAGCTCTGCCTCTGTGTGCTTCATGTGAGGTACTGACTCAGAGAGCCCCTCTGAACAAACATGGAGTGTCCCGTGCAGGGCTGGGGCTGCTCAGCGCATGGAGGAGCTCCACCTGCAGCCCCCTCCCTGGGGGCAGTCAGTGCATGTCCACCAGGAGAGGGAAAGGAGAGCTTCCTTCTACATCTGGGAGAAGGAATGGGGTGCTGGGGCCTTCTCCATGGAGGGCCAATTTGAAATAGGCTTTGAAAGATGAGAGGAGTTTTTTGAACTAGAGAAGTAGAGAAGTGATGGAGTGTGAGCTATTCAGGGAACAAACCGCATAAATGGAAAGGAGGTACATGGAGGCTAGTAATGGGAACCTGGGAGGGTGCTAATGCTTGGAAGGCCTGGAATGCCATGTGAAGTGTTTTGGAAAAGTATTGACATGAAATGTGGACACTCTTTTAAAGCAAAGGTATCGCTAAGGAAATTAGTGTTCATCCTAGGCCAGTCTTTTCAGATTTGCTTTTAGCTACAGAACCTTTCTTTCAAACATAGTCTTTATAAGATGGTTAAGGATAGAGCCACTCTGGTTGTCATGGGACCGGTAGGACCCAGGATCTAGCTTTGCATCCTCTACCTAGGGTTTTGTGCAACACAACTTAAAATCATCCTACAAAGGAGAGATCTAAGCCTGGAGAACAGGGAGGTTTTAGCCCTCTTCCCAGACTGCCTTGTCAGACCACCATCAGATACACTGATTTTGTTTCTGGAAATAAGGCAGCACCAGTGGTGGGTTTGGCCACTGGTGCTGATCTGATTAGTACATAAAACAACCAATCCCAGCAGGTCAGTGATCAGCTAAGCTGAGTGTGTCCACAGAGATACCCACCATGCTGAAATGAGCCCCAGGCCCAAAGCTGTTCACCCCTTAGAGCATTCGTGCTTTGAGGACTTCTGCTAAATGGAATCCTGGGGACTTGAAGGAGTTAACAGAGCTTCAGAACCGCCTCTCCCTTTCCCACAGAGGAACTTGCCCACTGGGAGAATCTGGCTCCATGCTGAGGATTCACTGCCAGAAACTGGAATGAAAGACTCGGCTGGATCTCTGCACCTGGATACCCTCGGGAGAAAGAAGTGAAGGAAGGGATATTTCATTTCATTTTCAGAGTTTCCAAAAGCATATCCCAACAGGTCAGGCTGCAAGGAGAAGCAATGAGCCCTGAAACAAATAAGCCAGAAGAGGCCCGTGATTTGTCAAAGAGAAGACCCCCAAGAGAGTGGGTCAGATAAAATACAGGATAACCAGTTAAACTTGAATTTCTG
This sequence comes from Phataginus tricuspis, assembly GCA_029783875.1. Lineage (NCBI taxonomy): Eukaryota > Metazoa > Chordata > Mammalia > Pholidota > Manidae > Phataginus > Phataginus tricuspis. Next base: position 32,193,898 of record JAQQAC010025234.1, on the reverse strand, counting down.
ATAAATAGCATAACTTTTAGTATAAGTTTGTCTAAAATGTTGAATGGGATGTCCTTAAAATAAAAAATCCCTTATTTGGAATTAAATTTAACTTGATGTTCTGTATTTTTATTTGCTGTATCTGGCAACTCTACTCTCAAGCTGCTTCCCCCATGGAGATGTGCCTCCTCTCTGCCTGCCCTTGAAGAGAACTTCAGCTCATATTTTGGTCCAGGGCCTCACCCCCAACCCTATGGGCCTGAGCTCCAGCTCTTCGGCAGAGGCAGAAAGGCCTTCCAGCCAAGGGAAAGGGGTGCACCCTCCAGAACCCCCATGCTTCCCCAGCATGCTCCTTTTGAAGTCCTGACAGGTTGGTCAGAAGCCAACATGGGGTTCGGCAGGGTAGGGGATTAAAGAGGCCTGCCGCCTGGTGAATAAGCGTCCACAGCAGCCACACTCCCTCCTTGGCTGGCTGGGCAGTTCCCATCAGAGCTGCATTGCCATCAGGGAAGCACTTGCTTTCTTGTTAGAAGTAAGTTACTGGTGCATTACCACTACAAACAGAAAACATCTGTGGAGAGCCCACCAACAGGAAATTTTGGAGGGGAGAGGGGGAAAAAACTCAAATTGCCTGCTGACCCTGTTTTATGCATGTTTGAAAAGGAAGAATGTAAGTTAAATCAACAACCCTCAAGTACAAGTATAACCTGGGACCAGAGTATGACAAAGACTGAGTGCCACTGAGCCAGCTTTTGTCCCATTTTCCCTTCTTCATCTAACTGGATGCATTGAAGAGAGTTTTGGCTTCTCCTGCTAGCTGTAACTCTCCAGAGAAGGTGGTAGCTGCCAAAGTAATCTTTCTGTTGTACCCGATCTGCAAGTGCAGCTGTAGGAGAGGGGTGCTGTTGTAAAGATAGATGGCCTGTTTCAGTGGCCCTTTCAAACCCACCTATCATCCAGAATTGCTACAATCAGAGTAAAGCAAGCAAAAGAACATGAATGGCAAGCTCCCCATAGAGGAAGCATTTGACCTTCACACGTACAGGCTGTGAGGATGACTTGGAGTTCTGCTTTCCTCTGTGCCAGGAGGTTGAGAAAAATTTTGATAATAAATATACAGTAGCCTAGAAGAGCAGAAAAGAAGGAGCTAGAGAAGGGGAAGCAGGTAAGAAATGTACTCTTCATCTTTTCCCTGAGAGGAGGAGGATGAAGGGGAGGGATGGAAGGAGAGACAGAGCCTGAGAGGCAGAGATAAAGACATGAGCCCTATTCCATGGTCCAGAGCCAGTTTGCATACTCCTTAGAATTTATGTGCCTTTGGAGCTGTATAACTCATCCAGAGACCTGGCCCAGAGACCTGTGATTTCTTTAATGACTTAGATTAAGGAAAACTAAATTCTACTTGAATAAATTTCCAATGGAATATAAAGGTCAAGGACAAGAGTAACTTCAAGTGATTATGGGAATGTGTCTTATACAGGTGGTAAGGATGATACAAAGTTATGGCTTATCCTTGGCAGTGAAAGAAAAAGAAAGAAAACCCTGAAAATAGACAGCAGTTCTGATGGAAAAAGCTTGTGAGGGTGAAATTTGGCCAAGGCATATTCCACATTCCTGCCAAGTAATTTGACTGATGAGCCTGTGGTTCTCAAAAGTCAGAATACACCAGAGTTGCCTGGGGAATATGTCTAAAGATAAATAAATTCAGGGCTCCACGCTCAGGTTCTAGTTCTGAAGGTAAACCTGGTGCAAGCAGTCCATCAAGCCTACTTTAAGGAACGATATTTAGGATGTCTGGGTAATTTGCATCCCTGGGTAATAGGGTGTGGCACTCTTCCTGGCTCCTGATTCAGAGTAAAAAGAACCAATATGGTGTTTTAAGAGGGAAATTGGGAGTCAAATTTCAGCTCCACTCCCAGAGTCTATTACTTGCTAAATGATGGTCTCTGGTAGTTACTTAACCTAAATAGATCTTGGTCTTGTCTATAAATTCAGGGTGTTACACACTGTAGTACATGCCTCCTCAGGTGATTGCAAGGGCAGATGAGATGGTGCATGGGAAGGACTTAGCAGAGTCTCGTTGTCGCCACTGTCGTCATCAAGATGAGCACCATCAGTAATAATCTGTCCTTTTAGTGAGGACATGCTGTGTCCAGGCAGTAAGCTTGCAGGCATTTTGTACTTTATTTTATTGTTCTCAAAATAAATGTAAAGGAAAGTTATTATTCCCATTCTACATATAAATAAGTAGAGATTATATAGCCTGACTCACTCACATCACCTAGGTGGGACAAGAAGAGCTGTAACTCCTCCGTTGGTAGGAGTGAAAATTGATGCAGCCACTAGGAAAAACAGTATAGAGGGTCATCAAAAAATTAAAAATAGCAATACCATATGATGGAGCAATTCATTTCTTTTTCTAGTTTGTTCCCCAGGGACTGCACCATTTACATTCCCACCAACAGTGTAGGAGGTTCCCTTTTCTCCACATCCTTGCCAACACTTGTTATTTCTTTTTTTGGTGATGCCGTTCTAACAGGTATGTGGTGATAATTGTTTTGATTTGCATTTCCCTGATGATTAGTAATGTTAAGCGTCTTTTCATGTTCCTGTTGGCCATTTGTCTGTCTTCTTTGGAAAAATGTCTGTTCAGTTCCTCTGCCCATTTTTTTAATTGGATTTTTTTTTTTTTTGCTATCAAGTTGTATGAGCCCATGTTTTTCAGTCTCTTGACAGAATGATGATGGCTTACAGTATCAGTGTTTTACATTTGCATTTTCAAAATTTCCTGTGAGATTTCAGCATTTTTTATTGGCTATATATATTTCTTCTATGACTTTGTCCATAATCTCTACATTTTTCCACTATATTGCTTTTTTTTTCATTTCACAATAAACTTAAATTAGCCATGCTACAATAAAAATTCAAAATATACTACGCAAGAAAGCAGCCACTGCTATATATATTGCTTTTTTTTCCTGATTTATAGGAATTCTTTATATATTCTGGATATTGATACTTTGTTTATTGTATATGTTGCAAATAATTTCTTCAAGCTTTCACTTTTTAAAATTTGTTTATGATTTATTTTTCATTAAGAGAATTTAAATTGTCAGCCCATTTAATAGTTTCTGGGGTTTTATATCTTTCCAACCCCTAAATTTTAGGTGTATTATTTTTTTGGTAATATTTCCCTTGTTTTATATTTTATGCTTAGCTCTTGAATCCATAAAGAATTTGTATTTGTGTATGTTTTGTAGAGATATAATTTTATTTTATTAAAAAATTGATAGCTCATTTTCTCAGCACCATATTTTAAATTGAATTTCCTTGCCCTTGATTTAACCTATTACATTGATTTTAATGCAAATTATCATACATATATGGGTTTCTAGTCTGTTCCATTGATTTTGTCTATTCCCATCCATTTCTACACTATTTTATTACTGTTAATTTTTAATTTAACAATTAAATTCTAATTCTAAGGTACGGTTTTCTCCCCTAATATTCTTTCTTTTAAGAGAGTTTTTTTAGTTATTCTAATTTGTTTTCTTCTCCAAGTAAATTTTAGAATAGGTTTAGAATAAGGTTTTTTTTAAGAATCTTTTTAAGAATATTATTGAAACTGACTTGAATTTGTAAATATATTTTGAGAAAAGTGGTTTCTTTAAACCCATCCAGGAATATAATATGTTAGTCTACTTAGATTTTCTCTTACACATTTCAGTTAGTTTTCATAGTTTCTTCATAGAGGGTCTTGTGTGTTTCTTGTTATTTATTGATAGGAGTTTAATAAAGTTTTATTGCCATTATGAATAAGATTTAAAAAAATCTATTTTCTGTTGCTGCTGTGAAAAGAAACACTACTAAAGTTTAACTATTGCTATAATATTTGGTCATCTTTTAAAACTACTTATTAGTTCTAATAATTGTTCAGTTAACACCTTGAGTTTTATTTAAAAAATAATTATTGAGAGCCTGTTATGTGTCAGATATTGGAAATATGGACAGGTCTGCACTCAGAGAGACTTTGCATTCTAGTGAGGAAGATGAGTCACAACCAAGGAATCAATACATAATCATAATAATTTTAGTGCTATGAAGGAAATAAAAGAGAATGATGTGACAGAGAGAGAGACAGAGACAGAGAAGGGCTCTCTAAAGAGCTATCAACCAGGAAGGCTTTCCTGAGATGGTGCTTGAAAACAGAGGTTGAGTACTGTGAAGAACTTCCCAGGCAGAGTAAACAGCAAACGCAAAGGTCCTGAAGCTGGAAAGAGTTTGGCAGTCTAAGGGACCGAGAGTGAGACTGGGTGGCTAGAGTACAGGGGATGAGGTGGGAGTTCAGAGAGGTAGATAGGAACCAAGGTAATATGATGTTTTTTAAGCCAAGGTAAGGAGTTCAAATATTTTCCTGAGCACAGTTGGGAGCTATTGAAAGGTCAGAATAGTGAAACAATCTGATTTACCTTTTAATTGCTTAACAATAACTCAGACCATGTGGAAGAAAAAGCCTTCATTGAACAAGAGTAGAAATATGAGGAGTTTGTGCTCGGAGGGTTGAGAGGTGATGGTGGCTTGACTAGTCTGGCAGCAGTGGATGGAGAGAAATGAATATATTCAAGATCTAGTATGAAGTTGAATGAATCAAACTCACGGGTGCATTTAATGGAAAGGATCATTGGGCTTTTGGCTTGAGTCACTGGGTCTGTTGTGGCACCATTTGCTGAGAGAACACATGCTGGGGAAGAGTGATTTGTCAAGGCAACGGGAGGACCAGGGATTCTGTTTGGGAAGTGTTTATTTTGAAATACATTGTTGACATTCAAATGAATATGTCAAATAAATACTTTCATAGATAAGTCTGAGCTCAGGGGAATAGTCAGTTCTAGAGATACAGACTTGGCATTCAGAATCATGTAGATAGAATTTAAAGCCATATGACCAGATGAGATAATTTATAGGGGAGAATATAATCAGAGAAGAAAGAAGAGCCCAGTACCAAACTCTGAGTCAGCGTGGCATTTAGATGTCAGTTATAGGAAGAGGAGATAGCAAACTATTGAAAACTATAGGAGGAGGAGATAGCAGAGGAGGCTGAGAAGGTGAGGGAAGAGGAATGGCAGGAAAAATGTTGTAGAGGCCAATAGACAGTACAGAGTTTTAGGGAAAGCGCTGCATTAAGAACAACATCAAGAGTTATAAAGAGTCTGGGAAAGAGAAGGCATAGATGATGACCTGAACACAAACAGCTTCAGTGGAAGGTTGGGATGAAACCCTGGTTGCGGTGGATTGAATAATAATGCAAGATGAGGAGAGGAAGCAGCTAGAATTGAAAGAAGTAACTCTAAAGAAGTTTTACTGCATAAGGAGTGACGATATGGAGTAGTAGCAGAAAAGGCATAGAGGGTCAGGGAATGATTTGCTGTTGTTCAAAAGACTTTAGATATCAGAGCTTCTTTGCTAAAACGAGTCAATAATCCAATAGAAAGGAAGAAATCAAAGATGCAGAAGAGAAGAAAAAGTGGATGAGCAAAGCTCTTAAGAAAAGAGAAAAGATGAGATTCTGAGCTTGGATGGAGGGATTGATCTTTTTTTAGGAGCAGAGACACACCTACTGGAACAGGAGAGAAAATAGGAAATATAAGTAGCTCTACAGATAAGTTTATGGATTTTGTTGTGAAATGGAGAAGTTCCTGTCTGCATCTAGAAAGGGGACTCATGTCAGTTGATCCTTTCTAAGTAAATGATCAAAATATCTGGAAATAATTATAGGATTGCCTCTTCTTTTACAAATAGATGTCTTATTATTACTGGCTACTAATAGGCCAGTCCACAATGACAGTAGTGACACTGAGCATCCTTATATTTTGTTTGCTTTTAAGTAAGTAATTCTACCACCTGACTATGAAATAAGACATTTATGCTTACAGGTTTCTGGTAGACACAGTACAGCAAGTAAAGGATACTTATATTTTCTAAGATCAAATCATATTTGGGGTGGTTCATCTTGGCATAAACTCCACATGATGAAAACTTTTCCTTTTAATGTACCTCTTGATTTAAGTTGCTGATAGCTTTAAAAAAATCTTTGATCATAAGCGAAATTGGCATAGAGTGTATGTACTATTATAGGTGGACTTTGCTTTCATGGCTATCCTAGTTTCATAAAATAACCTAGAAAGTTTTCCATATTTTCCAAGCACCAGAACATTTTTTAAGAAAGGAAAACTATCTGTTAACAAAAGAAATCTCCTATAAAACCAGTTGAGTGTGGTATTTTTTTTTAAACGGAAGTTATCATAATAAATGTTACTTCTTCTATTGTTATTAGCCTATTTAGATTTTTTACTTCTTTTGGGGCCAGTTTGGGTCATTTTCTTTTCCTAGAAATATTCATTTCATCCCAATTTTAAAATGTGTTTGTAAAAAGTTATACATACTATGATATTATAATTTTTTAAATCTCCATATACCCTACCTCATGTCCAATGTGGTTTATTTGTATGTATTTTTCATTTTTCCTTGGTCATCTTTGCCAAAATTTTGGTAACAGATAAGGTTTTAATTTATTGAACAACTCTGATTTTGTGATATTTGAGGTTTTATTTTATTTTATTTTTTTAAATAATTTATTTTGGTATCATTAATCTACAATTACATGTGCAATATTATGGTTATTAAACTACCCCCTTCATCAGGTCCTCCCCACCAATCCCATTACAGTCACTGTCCATCAGCCTAGTGAGATGCTATAGAATCACTAATTGTCTTCTCTGAGTTGTACAGCCCTCCCCATGCCACGCCATTACGTCTGCTAATCGTAAAGCCCCTTTTTCCCTCTTATCGCTCCCTTCCCACCCATCTTCCCAGTCTCTTTCCCTTTGGTAACTATTAGTCCATTCTTGGGTTCTGTGAGTCTGCTGCTGTTTTGTTCCTTCAGTTTTTTTCTTTGTTCTTATACTCCACATATGAGTGAAATCATTTGATACTTGTCTTTTTCGGCTTGGCTTATTTCACTGAGCATAATACCCTCTAGCTCCATCCATGTTGTTGCAAATGGTAGGATTTGTTTTCTTCTTATGGCTGAATAATATTCCATTGTGTATATGTACCACATCTTC
>JAQQAC010025234.1:32122398-32180529 GCA_029783875.1 Phataginus tricuspis | reverse complement strand
ATTTATTTCTAGTTTTATACCTTTGTGATCTGAGAAGTTGGTTGGTAAGATTTCAATATTTTTGAATTTACTGAGGTTCTTTTTGTGGCCTTTAATGTGGTCTATTCTGGAAAATGTTCCATGTGCACTTGAGAAGAATGTGTATCCTGCTGCTTTTGGGTGCAGAGTTCTGTAGATATCTGTTAGGTCCATCTGTTCTAGTGTGTTGTTCAGTGCCTCTGTGTCTTTACTTATCCTCTGCCTGGTTGATCTATCCTTTGGAGTGAGTGGTGTGTTAAAGTCTCCTAAAATAATTGCCTTGCTGTCTATTTCCTCCTTCACTTCTGTTAGTATTTGTTTCACATATGCTGATGCTCCTGTGTTGGGTGAATATATATTTATAATGGTTATATCTTCTTGTTGGACTGACCCCTTTACCATTGTGTAATGTCCTTCTTTATCTCTTGCTACTTTCTTCGTTTTGAAGTCTATTTTGTCTGATACAAGGACAGCAACACCTGCTTTTTTCTCTTTGTTGTTTGCATGAAGTATCTTTTTCCATCTCTTCACTTTTAGTCTGTGCATATGTTTGGGTTTGAGGTGAGTCTCTTGTAGGCAGCATATAGATGGGTCTTGCTTTTTTATCCATTCTGTTACTCTGTGTCTTTTGATTGGTGCATTCAGTCCATTTACATTTAGGGTGATTATCGATAGATATGTGCTTATTCCCATTGCTGGCTTTAGATTCGTGATTACCAAAGGTTCAAGGGTTGCTTCTTTACTATCTAACAATCTAACTTAACTTTCTTGTTAAGTTATTGTAAACACCATCTGATGTTTCTTTATTTCTCTCCCTTCTTACTCGTCCGCCTCCATTCTTTATATACTGGGTGTTTTATTGTTTGCCTTTAGTTAGTATTTGGATGGTCTGTTTTGTTTGCTATGATTTTATTTTCTCTGGTGACATCTTTTTAGCCTTAGGGGTGCTTCCCTCTAGAGCAGTCCTTTTAAGATATCCTGTAGTGATGGTTTATGAGAGGCAAACTCTCTCAACTTTTACTTGTCTGGAAATTGTTTAATCCCTCCGTGATATTTAAATGATAATCGTGCTGGATACAATATTCTTGGTTCGAGGCCCTTTTGTTTCATTATGTTAAAGGTATCATGTCATTCTCTTCTGGCCTGTAAGGTTTCTGTTGAGAAGTCTGATGATAGCCTGTTGGGTTTTCCTTTGTAGGTGATCTTTTTTCTCTCTCTAGCTGCCTTTAATACTCTGTCTTTGTCTTTGATCTTTGCCATCTTAATTATTATGTGTCTTGGTGTTGTCTTCCTTGGGTCCCTTTGTCTTGGGAGATCTGTGGGCTTCCGTGGACTGCGAGACTGTTTCCTTCCCCAGCGTGGAAACGTTTTCAGCAATTATTTCTTCAAAGACATTTTCTATCCCTTTTTCTCTCTCTTCTTCCGTGGGTATTCCTATAATGCAAATATTGTTCCGTTTGGATTGGTCACACAATTCTCTTAATATTCTTTCATTCCTGGAGATCCTTTTATCTCTCTCTGCCTCAGTTTCTCTGTTCTCTGATTTATGTTCCATTAACAGTCAGTTGCATCTCACCCAGTCTGCTGTTAAGCCTGTCGATCGCTTGTCTGATTTCTGCATTGTTTTTCTCACTTCCCTCACTTCCTCCCTCAGCTCTTGCACATTTCTCTGTAGATCCATCAGCATGGTTATGACTTTTATTTCGAATTCTTTTTCAGGAAGGCTATGTATATCCATCCCTTCAGGCTCCCTCTCTGGGGTTTTCTGGTTGATCTTAGTCTGGACCATATTCCTCTGTCTTTTCATGGCTATAGAAGTGGTCACTGGTAGTTGCCACGTATGTCAGCTGGGCTCTTTAAGACCGCCTTGCAGGGTGCCGAGTCCTGTCAGGTGTAGCTGCACGTTGTGCGCTTTCCTGTGTATTTTGGTTTCTCCTTTAGGAATAGTTGTATTTGCTGTATTTTCATAGATATATATAGTTTTGAGAGGAGATTTCTGCTGCCCTGCTCATGCCGCCATCTTCCTGGAAGTCTCAAATTTGAAGTTTTAAAAAATCATTTCAGCTTTGGTAACTAGTCTTTTCTTTTGAGTTTGTTATGCTCTTTGTTACGTCCTTGCACTAAATTCTAGTTGATATATTTTATTCTTCTTCATTTTCTAGTAAATGCATAAAAAACTTCAATTTTTCACTGAATACCACTTGGACTATAGCTCACAAGTTTTGACATCTAGTCTTCTTATGTTAAATTATTTCCAAAGGGCTTAAAATTTTAATTAAGATCTCTAGGATTATTTTGAAACTTGGTTTTAGCTTTCATGTGGCTATTATTATTTGTTGTCATTTTTCTTGCTATTAATTTCTAATTTTATTGTGTTAAATCCAGTGAAGATATACTTCAGTATTTAAGGTTCTTTTTGAGATTGTCATTGTGGTTTAATGTACAGTCAATTTTTGAGATGTGTTTTATCTATATTTTAAAATGTTATGCATTCATATTGAATATCCAAAGTTTAAATATATTTATTTTTAAATTAGTCTAAGCTTGATAGTGCTTAAAATTTTTTTTCTTATTGAGGTTTAGTTCATATATAATATTATTGTATTTGTTTCAAGTATACAATATAATGATTTGACAATTATATACATTATTAAATGCTCACTCCAACTAGTTTAATTAGTTTATCAATATAGAAACATGTTACGGAACTATTGACTATATTCTTTTTACTGTACTTTATCTCCTTGACTAATTTATATTACGATTGAGATTTCAGCCTCTTTATTGCCTTCACCTCTTTTGCCCATCTACCCTAACCCCTCCCCCATGGTAACCTCCCTTCTCAGTGTCTATAAGTCTATTGCTGTTTTGTTCATGTTTTTTTGTTTTTAGATTCCACAAATAAGTGAAATCATGTGATATTTGTCTTTCTCTGCCTGGCTTATTTCACTTAGCGTAATACCCTCTAAGTCCATCCATGTTGCCGCAAATGGCAGGATTTTTTCTTTTTTATGGTCGAATAATATTCCATTGCAAATGTGTACCACATCTTTATCCTTTCATCAATTGATGGGTACTTCAGTTTCTTCTACATCTTGGCTATTGTAAATAATGTAGCAGTAAACATAGGGGTGGATATATCTTTTTGAAGAAGAGATTTTGTTTTCTTCAGACAAATTCCTAGAAGTGGAATTAGTGAGGAGTATGGTATTTCTATTTTTAGATTTTTCAGGAACCTCCACACTGCTTTCCATAGTGGCTGTACCAGTTTACATTCCCACCAACAGTGTAGGAGGGTTCCCTTTTCTCCACATCCTCACCAGCACTTGTTTCCTGTCTTTTGGATAGTGGCCATTCTGTGGTATGAGGTGATATCTCATTGTGGTTTTGATTTGCATTTTCCTGATGATTAGTGAAGTGGAGCATCTTTTCATGTGCCTATTGGCCATCTGTGTGTCTTCTTTGGAAAAATGTCTATTCAGGTCCTCTTCCCATTTTAAAATTAGTTTTTTTGTATTTAATCATATGAATTCTTTATATATTTTGGATGTTAACCCCTTATCAGATATATTATTTATGAATATATTCTCCCATACTGTAGGTTTTTTTGTTGTGGTTTTCTTTGCTGTACAGAAATTTTAAGCATGAGTAATTTTTTTCCAGACATGTCTACCCAGCTAAGGGAAACAAAACAAAAATAAACAAATGGAACTATAGCAAACTAATAAGTTTGATAGTGTTTAATTCAAATATATATTTTTATGTTTCTAAAGATTTTACCATACCTTAAAAATTTTTAATTACACTCATCATAGAAAATACAGTAATTATAAATAAGAAGGAAAAAATACAAAGCCCTATGAGGCTAGAGATAAATATTAATGTCATTTTAGAATATGATTTTCAAAACTTTAGCCTTCTTACATGGTAAAGATAATGACATATGCAGTTACATCCTGAATTTTTTTCCTTATTTAGTCTGCATGTCAAATAATTCTTCATAATTACCATTTTACAGCTAAATATTTTACAGTGAGAATCTACTGTGATTATAAAGGTGTTTTACACATTTTTCTACTATAAGTAATACTATAGAAAATATCTTTGTAACATTTTTCCACATTTAAGATGATTTCTGGTAGGATGTTTGTGAATGAGAAATAAGTCAAAAGGTATGAACATTTTTAAGGTTCTTGTACTTATAAGCCTTTTAGATATACATAAAACAAAAGAAATCTATGCTTTTCATTTGAAGTATAAAGTCAAACCGTTAGGTATCATATCTTCTGGCTTCCTCTTATCTCTGTCTTCCTCAACCTGCCTCCACTATTTTAAGATCCAGAGAAGAATTCATAGTTTGTGTATCCTTCCAGACCTTTTTTCATGTGTTCACATACATGTCTGCATGTGTCTGTTTAACATTTATGTGTGTGTGAGAGAGAATACATGCAAACATAAGTGCATGATACATACTAAGCCTACACATTTTTTATGTAATTTAGAGATTGTGTGTGTGTGTGTGTGTGTGTATACAGTTGACCCTTGAACAACATGGTGGTTCGGAATGCTCACTCCCTGCACAGTCAAAAATCCACATAAGACTTTTGACTCCCCCAAAATTTCACTACTGTTCACTGTGGCAGCCTTACAGATATAAAAAGTTGGTTCACATATATTTTGTGCACTGTATGTATTATATACCAAAGTCTTAAAATAAAGTGAACTAGAGAAAAGGAAATGTTATAAGAGGGTGGGGAAAAGATGTTATAAGAAAATCATATAGAAGAAAAAAATACATCTACAGCACTATGCTGTGTTTATTGATATTGTAAATTTACATCATCTGTTTACATGAATCATCTGTAAGTACATACATCAATATTGCCTTATGTGAAACTGCAGATGTTAATGTATGACTAACATTAGACACCAATAATGAAAAGAAGTGAAAAAGAAATTCATATTTATTCATAGGTATGATTCATAGATAATGAAGCAGTAGCAATATGATTGCTTATGGTAGCCTAGTGTAATTGATATGATTACTTCACAGTAGCCTAGCTTATACACTAATGAATGGTTACAGAACTTTTATGGCATACAGTATTACAGTCATATTCATAGTACAGTATTGGGAACATTGTTACATTTTTTGAAAAAATCATGTACCTGTGATAATAGGTTGATACACAGTTTATCCAGTTAATAGAGAGATACAGACATGTTATATGATAATGTAATTCTTTGAAAGCAAACTTATAACACTAGGAAAATTAATACCTCATTAATTTTATATTAAATATCACTCACCTTATGCCTATGTAAGGACAGGCAGTCCACCTCCACACAAGTCTTGCACACACATTCTACACAGTGAGTACCTAGGCGGTGATGATGATAATGGTACAAGAATGTCTCAGGGTTCTTGTTTACAGTTACTAGATTTTCACATAAAAACACACATGCACAATGAGCATGTTTATTAACTATACAGCATGATGATTATTTACTGCTCATTAAGTGGAAATGGATCCTCAGAAAGGTCTTCATCTTTGCTGTCCTCACACTGAGTGGGCTGAGGAGGAGAGGAGGCACTGGTGTTGCTGTCTCAGCTGCAGGAGAAGGTAAAATCACACCTGTCTAGGCACACTCGGTGTAAATTTACAGGAATACATTGTAATTTGACATTTTTTGCCTTGTCATTTCTCCAAGCATGTTTCTATGCAGTATCTGTTCCACCATCTGCTTTAGGTTCAGTGCCTGTATCATAGAAGGGATCCCGTTGTAAAAGAAGTCAAAAGCAGCCTTGAAAAGTCAGAACGCTTCAACCAGATTGTCTAATGTCAGTTTGTTTTCTCACTGATTCTTCTCTTATCTTCTTGCTCGTGCCTGGCATTGGTTCGGAAGCATTCATCTCCACCCATTTGTTTTCTGTTCATTCCTGTGGTGTGGTGGCTGTTAGCTCTTGAATTTCTCTGAGATCCGTATCTTGAAACCCTCACCCCCACCTTTTTTTCACCATATCCAGAGTCCCTTTCATGATTTCCTTGATTGGCTCTGTCATAAATCCTATGAAGTCATGCACAACATCTGGACACAGTTTTCTCCAGCAGGAATTTATTATTTTAGGCTTGATGGCTTTCATGGCCTTTTCTATAAAAACAATGGTACCTTCAGTGGCGTAATCCTTTCAGACTTTCATGATGTTCTCTTTATTGGAGCTCTCTTCCATAGAACTGACAATCCTTTCTATAGAGTGCCATGTGTAATAATCCTCGAAGGGCCTCATGAACACCTGATCTAAAGGCTGAATTAGAGACGTTGCATTTGGGGGCAAGTAGACCATGTCAGCATCTTTGGTGTTGAACTCCTGGGGTTCTAGGCAGCCAGGGGCATTGTCCAGTATCAAAAGAACTTTAAAAGGCCATCCCTTAATGGTAAGGTACTTCCTGACTAAAGGGACAAAGCATCCATGGAACCAGTCCAGAAAAAGGGTTCTCGTTGTCCAGGCCTTCTTGTTGTACAACCAAAAGACTAGCAACTGGTATTTTTTTTTATTAAGGAATTATTGGTATATACTCTTATGAAAAAACAATGTAGTCACTACATTTACCCCACCCATTCCCCATTGCAGTCAGTGTAGTAAGATGCCACAGATTCACTGTTTGCCTTCTCTGTGCTACACTGTTTTCCCCAGGACCCCCCACACCATGTATACTAATCATAATGCCCCTCAATCCCCTTCGCCCTCCTTCCCCACCCCCCCTCCCCCACCCCTCCCCTTTGGTAACCGCTAGTCCCTTCTTGGAGTCTGTGAGTCTGCTGCTGTTTTGTCCCTTCGGTTTTAGCAACTGGTATTTATCTTTTCCCTTCAAGGCTGTGGGTCAGCAGCTTTATAGATTAGGGCAGTCCTGATCATAAATTTGGCTGTGTTTACACCAAACAGTGGAGTTAGCCTGTTCCTTCTGCCTTAAATCCTGGTGCTTGCTTCTCTTCCTTTCTAGCGAATGTCCTTTGCGGCATTTTTTTCCCCCAGAATAGGGCACTTTCATCCCCATTGAAAACTGTTCAGAAAGATACTCTTTCTCCTCAATGATTTTCTTAATGATGTCTGGGAATTTGCTGCCTCTTGGTCAGCAGAAGCTGCTTCTCCTGTAACATATTTTAAGCTAACCCTCTTTCTAAATTTGTCAAGCCATCCTTTGCTGGCATTAAATTCCCCAGCTGTAGATCTTTCACCTTCCTTTGCTTTAAGTTGTTGTATAGTGACTTCACTTTTTCTTGAATCATGTAAGTCTACAGATATGCCTTATAGCAATCTTGCAGGCACATAAAAACTGCATTTTCAACTCATGATAGAAAGATATTTTTTAAAAAGTGCAAGATTTTTGCACCTGCTGGCATAGCGGCAGCAATGGTTTCACAAATTTCCTTTTCTTTTGTGTGTGTGTCCTACAATTTTTTTTTATTAAGGTATCACTGAGATATACTCTTATGAAGGTTTCACATGAAAAACACTGTGGTTACTATCAAGTCCCCCTGATGCCCCATTGAAATCACTGTCCATCAGCATAGTAAGATGCCACAGAGTCACTACTTGTCTTCTCTGTGCTACACTGTCTTCCCCGCGATCCCCACACCATGTCCTTTTCTTTCTTTAAATGGTCCTTTTGCTGGATTCATTTGTCTTGAAATGGCAGGCACCTGTGGCTGCAGACCTCCGTGTATGGTACATATCAAGCAGCTGAACTTCTTACAGTGTCATCACTTTTTTTTTGCTTCTTCGGAGCTCTTTCCAGCATCACTAGGGGCAATGCATATAGGTCCAATGGCATTCTTGAGGGTTCATGGTATCACACTAAACATGATGAAAATATGCAAGAACCATAAGGGATCACTTTTTACGGCACTTTGCAATTTTCCTGGAGAGATGAACTGCTCAGACACAGATGATTAGCATCACACAGTATTTTAAACAGATACTCATAACACTTGACCTCAATAGCAATAGGAAGTGGCTACAAAATTATGATAGTATTACACTATGTACTAGAGTTAATTTTATGCAGTGATGATTTAATACAGCATCTTTTTGTTTGTTTACATTTCTGTTACAAATGGTGCTATGTACCAGACTGTGTGTTTGAATGTATAAGTTTGATACATTTTAATTTTTTATAATAGATTTGTATATACTTCATAGTAGCAAATGATAAAACAGGCTAGTACATATATTTTATGCACTCATGAAATACCTGTTTCTTAATTTTTTTGGTATTTCTAGGCTATGTGATTCATCTGTGAGGTTTTTCAAATTTTTGCAAACCTTCAAAAAATACTACAATATATTTATTGAAAGAACTCTGCAGGTAAGTAGACCTGCATAGCTCAAACCTGTGTTGTGCAAAGGTCAACTATATACACATATATGTGTACACCCATATGTATATGCTGCTTCCTTCTTAAAGTTTAAGAAAAAATATACTAGTTCAAGTAAGAAACTTTCACATTTTCAGGTGCCTAATAATTAAAAATACATCCTCAGAATATGGACTCTCTCATTTCATCACTAATGTTTTATAAGAAATTTAATAAAATGGTGAATCTGACCTCTCCATTACCTGGTAAATAATTGTCAACATCCTAGTTTCTTACTTTATCTAAAGTTAGAACAATTGTGAAAAAGCTTGCTATTCTTGTTTCATTGTTCTTTAATTAAGAGGTAGGATGGCTTGTCACAGTGGAGGAACAACTTCTCCTTGAACAATCAGATCAGTTAAGAGCTAGACAATTTTAAAAGTGTGGCACCCAGAACAAAGTAGGTGGTGCTTAAATATAGAGAAAATTGAGACTATAGATACCCACTAGATGGTTGATGATGTATACTAAAAGGTATGTCTACTTTCTCCCTTTGGATTGATATTACTATTTTGTTTGGGGTTAACTCTCCGAATAGCCAAATATAGTGGCTTGACTATCAGGTATGTATTAGGCTGCTTTAGTCTGCAAGTTACAGAAAACCTCGATTTAAATTGGTTTGAATACTTAAGAAGATGTATCATTTCCCCTAACAAGAATTCTCAAGGTAGCTTAGCTTCAGAGTTGATTAGTCCTATGGCTCATGTTGCATTAAGAGCCCTTCCTTCTTTGCCATACTCCTCAGTCTGTCTGCTGTGTCCTCTGCTAGTTGCTTCCCCGTGGTCTCCATATGATTCATTGTGACTGCCACAGTTTCAGCAGTCTCATGTAGATACTGTAAATATCTGGTAATGAACTTATAAAGTTTTCAAGTAAGGAAAACCATTTCCCAGCAAGTCCCTAGATGACTTTTGCTCTCAGCTCAACTGCCTGCTTATATAGTGACTTAAATCAATCATGTGATTAACTTAGACCAATCTGCACCCATTCTCCTTTGAAGCAAGCAACCCTATTAAAGAGGGTGGATATCCAAACAAAATCAGGGTTCTAGTAGGAAGGAAAAAGTTGAGTAGAGGGAATAAATATATAGGCAACCAATTGTGCCTACAAAAATATGGATATTACCCTTTAATATTTAAAAATTAAACTATAGTGATATCCTAGTAACTAAATATTGATTTATAAGATACATAAAATATGTAGTCTATACTAAAATCTATCAAATAAACCTGCTTTTAATTTTAAGTCTAGATGAAAAGAAAGGCTATGTAATCTTTGAAAAGTTCATTCTTACCAAATATTTAATGTCTCCTTTTAAACAAAAAGTCGTGTCCTTTTTTGGGTTTCAGAGGTCAAGTCACACTTTAAGATGTCAGAATTATCCTCCCTTTGCAGAATTAATCACAGTAACATGAGAATGTGGCCATGCTAGGAAACAGTTATAATAAATAATATCCATTTATCCGTAACATACTCTGCATCTTTAAAGATTGCAGTATGCTTACCTTAATAATTAGAAATATATTTCTAAACATCTTTTGATAGTTTTTCTTCCTCTAGTTTTATGTGATAGCATCATAATATATATGTGATATATATATGATAGCAACATGATATATGTATCATGTTACTTAATGTTACTTAATATATATAACATGTTAATGAGTAAGAGTTAAAGGCTTATTTGTGGAGAGGAAACAATCTTTAACACAAGGCAGTAGAATGCTCACTGTTTGTGAAAGACTGAAGTGTGTAATCCATCAAAATGTTATTTTCTACCTGAAGGCCTTTTAAAGGGAAAATGATAAACTAAGGCCTGAGGTGTCCCCAGTATGATAGGACCCGAATATTTGATTTAGTTCCAGATGAGAGAAGGGGATGATGAATGAATCATAAATTTGAGAAATCTGACTACTGGGTGAAGTAATTTTTGTGTAAATTTTACATATGGCTGTGAATCACGGTCATGGTGATGGGGGAATCAACATTGTTTATGCCATAGCTTCATCCACTTGTCGGTCCATGGTAGGATAATATTCTACTTTGTTTCATACTGAGGGGAACTTTTGCTCATTTCCAGCTGTTGACTCACTTATCCTCCCCCTCCCACTCCAAGGGAAGAAAGAAAACCAAAGATCCTGATAACATTATGTACAGGCACTCTGTGGGTGCTGCATCAAGCTGTGTAAACGTCCTCAATGACAATGACTAAGACTAGCTGGGTGCTTTTCTCAGAGAAAATAATATTGGGGAAGGAGTGAATATGAGAAATTCCTGCTTCTCTTGGCAGAGGGATCCACCATTGAGTATTAGCTTGAGGAGAGGGAGTAGATCCTATGCTTCTTTATTTCCCTAGTAGTTCAGGCTTTACATACACTAGCCACTCCCTACATGCTAGTACTGAATGAAGATGTTTGAGGTGGCAAAGAAGATACCCATTCTACTCACACTTTGTTTTGAAATTCTAAAAGTGACTACAGATCCACTAGCCCAGAGGTTTATAAAGGGTCAGATAGTACAAGTATTCATATTTGTGGAGCATACAGTCTCTGTCACAACCACTCAACTCATCCACAGACAATATATAAATACATGAGTGTGGTTATGTCCTAATAAAACTTTGTTCACAAGTGAATGGCAGGATTTGGCCAGGGGGCCATAGTTTGCTGACCACTGCACTAGGCTATAATGTACCAGACCCTTCTTTTATATCCTTTTGAGACAGGGAGAGAACCGGGGACAGCTCCTGTCCAGTTAGAGCAAGATAAGGGCCCTGGGAAGGACAAACAAGATGCTTCTAAGGACCTTAGGAATGTGAAAAACAGTAGACTTGGAGCTGAAACAATACAACAATGTGTAAGAAGTGATAAAGAACCATTTTACTGACTATAAGTCATGTAGCTCAGTAGCTTGACCAAGGCATACTAGTTAAAAATAGAAAGGACCTTTAGTATGACTGGCTAAAATATAGCTGGCGTTCTGACAGGAACCTATAGAAAACAGCTTCTCTCCCTCCTGGATGCAACAGGCATAAAACCCCTAGACCTGAGCCCATAAACAGCAGCCTTGTCCCTTCCAGTATGTGCCTGGGAGTTCTGTATCTTCTCTCTATCAATAAAAAGCCTCTTTCTTGCCTGCTTACCTTGAGTGTTTGTAAAGTTCATTCTTCAATTCCGTAAACAAGAACCCTGTTATTACTTTCAGGTGGACCCTCACATCAACGCTCTCAGAAGGCAGGTGTTAGAGTAGGTCTCATGGCAGACATGAGTGATTTCAAAATCATGTAGAGAAAAACTGGAGAGGACAGTATTGAATTAGAAAGGACATTTTAGCTTTCTCTCTAAACAGGGTTTCCAGACCAGCAGTGAAAATGACTGAACATTCCTATGGGGAAATTAACTGGCCTAAATCAATTACTTATGACATGGGCTTTTCTCAAACTAATGAAACTGACTGGCACAGAATTGAGAAGGGAGAGAGGAGGGGCAAATACATATCAGTGTAATCACTGGCTAAGAGGAGTTACTATTTAGCTATTACTAAAAGGGAAAAACATTTCTATCAGTATATAATAGATGGGTAGATGGAAAGACAGATATCCAACCTTATTTAAAGGACATATAGCTAAGCAATATTAGTATCTTAATTTTTTATTTTCTATAGGAAAATTGACTAATGAACACATGAAACAGTAGCTCTCAGTATCGGCACAGCAAACAGGAGATACCTCCACTCCTGTGTGTGGTCAGTGTACTTTGGTGCCATGGGGAGACACGTCCTACAGACAAAACCAGCGAGAGCTGATGCCGTTAATCATGTACATTGGAAAAGAGGAAGACCGTGGGCTCTGGAGTCAGATGAATCTAGATTTGCATTCTGCTGTTCCACTTCTTACTAGACACATGACCTTGCATGAAGTAGCTACTTCTCAGAACTTCAGGTTCCTCATCTGTACAGTAAGAGTAATGATGGGGTCAACATCATAGATTTGTTAAGATTTAGTGAAATAATGCATATGAAACTATTAATACAAGACCTGGCTCATATAAATAATCCACAACTAGTAGGGATCATGATTACCAATTAGAAAATCCAAATGCTGCTGCTATCTACCAGTGATTCCCTTGTGATTCTACCAGTGTGACTTTGGGTGAGTCATTTCTCTCAGTAGGACTCTTCCTCTTCTGTGTAATGAGGGGCTAGGTCATCCCTAAAGTACTTCTGAAAGTCTAAAGCTTCTTAGAAAATTTGGGCAAAAGCCCCTGTTGCTCCTCAGAGGGAGTGGAAGCAGACCATGACTAAGAGCATTATCATTCCGTGCTGGGTTCTGCAAAGCGCCGCTTCAGTTGGCAGTGAGCACTTGAAATACTCTGTAAGGATTTGCTGGCCTTTCCAGCTGTTTCTCTCTGTTGGTGTTTACTCATGCATCTTTGTCTTCTTTTATTTTCATCTTGTTCCAAGTCAGACAGATCTGGAAAGACTGGAGCTAAGCCACGAGGGAGCTTCTGAAATAATTGAAGAGAGGACACCCAACACACTAGGATCTTTCTTATGGCCCAGAGATGATCCGAACACCAAATAATGAATTACCCCAGCTTCTGTAATGCAGGGACTTCCATGCCAAGAGGATTTGGGCTCTAATCTAGGCCCTGTGCTTACAAACTGTGTGATCTTGGGCCAAGTCCGTCATCCTTACAGGATAACTATAAAATAGGAGAGATGAGTCCCTACTTCATAGGACTGTTGCAAGGATTCATTGCAATTGCTTTTATGTAGATCAGTTAGCACAGCACCAGACCGTAGTAACTGGATTCTAAGACAAATTGCAGATTCTGAAATTGGAGTATGTCCTACAAATGATGTATGTACCCAATAGTGGTTTTTTTTCTTTTTCATTTTTTTCTGAAATATGTTAATAAATTGATGGCACCCTAGAATAAAGAAAATTTTGCAGTAAATAACCAATAACATTAATTCTTATCAGTATAGTCCATATGTTAATTGTTTTGTTTCAATTCTGTCCATTCAAACAGTGTTGTAATTTTGGTTGGGGGCACTGATACTTTAAGGTCAAAATGATAGAAAAAATAGCCAGGCACAAGTACAGATTTAATAAGTTATCCAATATAAGTAATTTACTCTAATCAGCATTGAATTGTTCTTAGAGAATAAATCATTTGGTCAACTAGCTGCACCTGAGCAAAGACATTTTCACTAAGCTCCGTTCTTTCTTCCTTTATCTTATCAATACATTTTCCCTTAAGAAAAATTTACCACTCTTTTATTTGCATGCTATTAAATTAAAAAACACTCAATTGCATTCAGCATAGTTGATTTTACTTTTCAATTGATTACATGGAATAAAAGACTTGGTCTCTCTTTACAGGTCAAATCTTATGTCTCAAAAATAATGATACTGCTCTAGCTTGGTTTTCTCCATTGACCTAAGGTCACAGATATATCACTTTCCACATATTCCCATGATTAACTATAATATTTACAGATTCCTCAGGAACCTGGTGCTTGTAAACTTCATTTAGGCATTAATTTACTTTTAATTTATTTTTATCATCACCATTTATATCTGGAGCCTTGTGCCTTGGTGGTAATGACAGCCTATGAGGCTGCTATTTGTTAAATTATGAAATTACATGTGCAGAATTAAATCTGGACAGGAAATGAAACTGGAAACCACAGAAGTCAACTGCTGTTGTCTTGTTGGCATAGGCTAAGCCTCTCTGCTCTTTCTGCTTCTAGTTCCCTGGAGGCAGGCACTGCTCCTTCATTGAGAAATCAATGAAATAAGGATGCAACAAAGAGTGATTAACACTTTCATAACTCCATTTGCAAGGCATCACCCCAACACCGCCCCAACTACCCCCATGTATAATCTGGTCACAGATTACTTTAAAGAATAAGTCCTCCCAGTTCTATTTATGAAATATGATTTACACACATGAAATGTTCATATCTTTAGTATGCTGCCCAGCTGCTTTCAATAGATGCATACACTTGTGTAGACAATGACCCTATCAGAAGATAACATTTCCACCAACCCAGAAAGTTCCCTGTGTCCCTGCTCAGGCAATCCCTCTCCCAGAAATAACCACTAATTCCATTTTTTGGCACTATCTGATAGTTTTGTGTATTCCAAAGTCTCATATAAATGGAATAAGGCAGCATTTTATCTTTTGCATCTTGCTTCTTTCATTCAGCATAATATCATTGAGAGTGACTTACATTGTTGCAGATATCAATAGTTTATCTCTTTTTATTGCAGAGTAGCATTCCATTATGAAAATATACATAGTTTACTAATCCATTCTCCTAATGATGGACATCTGGGTTGTTCCCAACTTGGTGCTATTATGAAGAAAGTCACCTTAAGCATTTTTATGTGGCTTTTGGCCATATAAATATGAAAATATATATCTATATTTTCATTTCTCTTATATTAAAAGCTAGGCATGGAATTACTGGGTCATAGGGTATATGTATTTTCAACTTCTTAGGAAACTGCCAGTTTCCTGAGATGCTTTTTCCATTTTGTACTCCCACCAGTAATGTAAGAGAATTCTAGTTCCTTCAATATTTGATGTCAGTATTTTACATTTTAGTCATTCCAATAGGTATGCAGAGGTGTGGGTAAATTGGAATATTTCCAGAATCTCCTGCCTGGCCTTAGCCCATAAGTGTTTACCACTGTGGCCTCCAGGGCAGGGGGTGGAGGGAGGCTGTTCTCTCCTCCCCTCTGTTGCTTTATTGGTCTGGCTCCTGTACTTGCTGGGGACCTGCTCCCCGAAGGGGTGGGTGGAGAGGCGAGCGGGCACCATGACTGCCGTGGCTGCAGAGATGGGGAGCACCAAGTGGGCTTTTGCTAGTGGGACTGGGGAGAAAGGAGAGATGGTGCCGTGACTGGAGCTGGGCTTCTCTGTGAACAATAAAAGCGTTTCTCCCAATCTAGCCTTTCACATGACTGATTTCAGTAGCACCGGTTTATTTGCCCCCAGCTGGGAACACGCTTCCCCCCAGAGCTACTCTGCAATAAAAAGAGATAAACTAGTGGTATTTTGTTATGGCTTGAATTTGCTTTTCCTGGATGATTAATGATGTGAACACTTTTTCATATGCCTATTGGCCATTTACATATTATCTTTATGCAAAAAATATGAAAAAAATACATGAATTGTTTGAATCTCTTGTCCATTTGTCATTGCATTGTCTGTATTATTATGAAGTTTTAGGGGTTCTCCCTATATTCTAAATAGAAGCCCTTTGTCAGATGTACTTGTTATGAATATTTTCTTCTAATATACAACTTGTCTCTTCATTTCCTCAGTGTTTTGGGAGCATAGTCCTCCTCACTTTCTCTTAATCAGCCATGGTCCTTAGTTTACATAGAGCTCATTCTTGGTGATGTGCACTGAATGGGTTTTGACAAATGTATAATTACATATATCCACCATTATAGTAGCATACAGAATAGTTTCACTGCTCTAAAAATCTTTTTACCTATGCTTCTTTCCCTCTCCTAAAACCCTGGCTATCACTGATCTTTTTACTGTCTCCATAGTTCTGCATGTTCCAATGTCTTTTAGTTGGAATCATGCAACGTATAACCTTTTTATTTTCGTAACTCCCCTTTGAAACATATTTTCTTCTGCATTCTAAGCAGACACTGTTAGTTGATTTTTAATTGACTTTTTTATGGGAAGTTTGTTGATAAGAACATGAAAATTATCAATGTTTTTTTTTTAATTGGCATTTTGAAGGTAGAAAGAGTCCTGGGGGAAGAGTAGTAACTGGCCTTAAATTGGCACTAATCATGCAAATTACCAGTGAAGCTAATCCTAGAAAAACCAGAAGAGCATTGTTACAGAGAAACGGCTCTCAGATCCAACCTGGATTAGAATCCTGCTCTCAAGTCCAGCCTAGATGTTCCACTTACTCAGTGTGTGACTTCAGCCAGTTTTTTAATCTCTGTGGGCCTCAGTCTCTGTTTTATCATGAGGATAATAATAGTATAATAATAAGGTTAAATGAGAAAGAATATGGAAAGTGCCTGGCAACCATACAGTTAATTCTTAAGAAATGCTTGCAAATACTGTTCTAATCACAAACCGTCCAAGGCTTATCAGAAATGCATTTAGATTATAATACTAAACATAGTTCTGGAGCGCTAGGCAACATCTGACCTCAAGGGTGAGGTCTATCAGTTCTTGAGTTAGGTTTTCCTCAACTAGAAAACCTCTCATCTCCAAAAAGCATAGGGAAACAGAGTGACAGTGATTCATAGTCGTTGGCAGTCAGGGTAGTGACAGAGGATCCTGAGGCAGCTCCTAGTGACCACCTGGGTCCGTATGGACACACTGGTATCGGTGTACTCAGTTGCCTACATCGACTGCTGTTTCAGATAAAACTTCTGGAGTTGGGGAGGTAGAAGTGCTACTGAAGGAAGGCTAACAAACAAAGGGGTCTTCTTTGTTAGTATTTTAGAATCTACAAAAAGCATTTTGTTTGGTAGCCTAGATTAGAACTTGCTCAGCACTGTCTGCAACTGTTCAAATTTAAATACACAAGCAAGAAGTATTTTGGAAATCAGTTTTGAATACCTTGTGAATCCAGGGAGAGGAAATCCCAGGGCAAAATACTTAGCTGAAACTGAAATCAGTCAAAGGGAGAGATAAAGTCTAAAACCCATTTATTTCTTACAAAAAGCCATCGGGTGTCTCTCTCTCTCCCTTGCTGCCATAGAAGTGAGTGAATCCTACCCCCAACCTCCCAGGTTCACATAAGCCCTTGGTTGCCCAGGTAATTACCCACTGATACGAGATGGACTACTTTTCTCCACCCCTTGGAAACATTTGTTGATATGGAAGTGCACTAAAGCCAGATAAAAGATTCTGGAAATATTGCAGTTTTACCCTCAACCTCTAAGAAACTACCTTAATTAACTATTTGCATGGACTTACACCAATATTTGAGGACATTCAAAGGTCGTGAGTACACTGCATTTTGGAAATGGTTTAAAAGTAAATACCCATGCTCATGATAGATAGTACTAGTGCTATAATTGTAGGACATAATATAAGATAGTTTTCAACTGTAAGTTACAGAGAAGAAGCTGAGAGTATGTTCCTCACTCCGGCTATCCAGAACTTCAGTCTCCAAATTCTTTTAATAATACATCAACCAATTTTTTAAAAATAGGCCCAACACATCATAAATTTATTTATTGATAAATTACAAGTTATTTAATGTACTGTTGTACTGTATAATAGTACAGCATATACTTCTCTTGGCACTAATATGTATTTAAAAAATACAAAGTACATATTAGGATTAGGTAAACATGAAATAAATACTATTTAATATTAGTATGTTAATGTAAAAACAGCTATCTTGCTCTCTCCAAACATATATATCAATAATGCTTTCAGGGAGAGCGATATCATTGACTCTACTTCATTACTTTTTAAAATCTTGGTTTTCTTCTTTGTGATAAAGTGAATCAATGGAATGGTTTTAAGTTACTTCTGCTTTCTGTAGTTCCTGTCATAGTTGAAAATAATTCCAAAAGATTTGTAAAACCAAATGGAGTAAATACATTCCTGACTAACATTATGTCTATCCTCCAATTATGTAAAATTTTTTGTTGAAATTTGGCTGACAAATTTCCATTTTCTCTGATGCTGATTATTTATTCTATTAAAAAATAAGAAGCCTTAGTAGAAAGAAACTCTTCAGTTGAAAGATTTTTACATCAGGTTTGGCAAGAATGAGATAGAATGCTAATATTAGGAATGCAAAATCTAGGGAAGTATTGGGTGGATTTAAATATGGCAGATTAAATTCTGTGTAGAGAACAGGGCAGAAGTGGCCACATATTTGCCATGCAAATGTTAAAAGTAAACGTTTTTAAGTGTACAATTTTTAAAGGAGAGAATTTTTAATTTTAAAATAATTTTTAAAGGAGACATGCACACATATATTTTCAGCAAGAAATCACATAATGGCACTAGGCAGAGAGAGAGACATGAGAGGGGAGGGGTAGAGAGAGAATAAAGCCAGGAAAGCTCACCAAAGGGATTCAAATAATTAACCAGATAAAACTAGAAAGTCAGAAAAGACAGAGTTAATTTGTTAATTAGTTGAAGTTTCAAAGGCCAGTGTGACTTGGAACATTCAGATAGTCCCCAGATGAAAAAAAAAATCCCAAATAAAGAAAAACATGAGAGTGCAGCCCATGTCTTCATTGTACCAATAAGACCAGGCCTCCAAGGCCAAAGATTGTTAGTCAAGGACGTCTGTGCCCTGCCTCATGAGGTAGGGCAGGGAAATGGGACAAGGGTCACACCACTGTAAAACCTACTTAGCCTTCAAAAAAGGCCCAGCTTATTCTTTAACTCAATCTATATGCTGTTATTCCTCTTCTTAAATAATTTTGTAACGAGGATAGGAGATAGACCTCCAACGTGTAAATGAACCTATGGATAATGAATGCTGAGATCCAGACTAACAGTCACCTAAATAACCCTATTGTTAAGACAAAACTTCAAAGGAATTATGACTCACCTGCATACATCATGCCTTATGTTGACCCTTACCCAAAAGACCCTATAAAACCCCGAATCCTAAACTCTTAACTGCGCCTCCATTCTGAGGTTGCCCACACTCCCCTTTTTTCAAGTGTGTACTTTTTGCCTAAATTAAGACTTCTCACTGCTCAACTTACTGTGTTTTGTCTCTATGCTCTTCCAGTAGTAAGCATCTTTGTTACTTCACTATTTCATTCTATTTTCTGGACTTAAGCACAAGTTTTTACTCTCTCTGTCTTCCTTCAGTTAAGTAGGGAGGAGGTACTGAGAGCTCTGATTGGGGCTTGAAGTTCCCGTCACTTGGGTGACCCGACAGGACTGCAGCTGTATGATCATGCTGTTTCGTAGCCTGATTGAAAAATCTCCTTTTTTTTTGCTTTTAGAAAGTTCTCAGAACATAATCTCACTCCATCCAGTGCTCTGCAGCTTCCCCAAATCCTGGGGTAGTAGGGACTTAGACTCCATGCTGTGCAGATTTAAATGGACACTGGATGCCAGGTGACCTTGACTTTAAGAGCTGGCAAGGGATTTTCCCTGTGCTGAGCAGGAGGTCAGGGAGCTTCCCTCTCCTCCCTCTGCTCCTCCCTGCTCTCTGCTGCCTGCAGGGCAGCTGCCATTTCTTGCTATTTCCACTTTAACTAATTCCTTGCTTACCTTTCATTCTGACTTCCCTGTGTCTTTGAACCAAATTCCCTCCCAACAATGGCAAAACATTCCTAACACTCATTTTCCAAATGTTTTTTCCATAGCATGAGTTTCTTTTGAGAAGCAGTTATTTTCCCACTAGTCACAGAAACAGCAAGTTGTAATTGAAAGGACAAATTAAATATATGACTGATTAAGAATTCATGCTAGGAGTAGGAGAAATGTCAGTTCCGTCAATGTCAGACTATTAATGATATTATATTTAAGATTCTGTCTCTCTACAAAATAGCCATTTGTCTATTTTGTGAGCGTTACCTTAGTTCAAGTACTTACTGTGGTTCAGAAATGTACTTCACCAGACCAAACACTGTATGTGACACATTGAACTGAAGATGCTGATGTCAATCCATATGATAAATATTAGTAATTCCTTTTTATTTTTATATAAAAATACAAATAGAAGTTCTAATGTTTTCTAGAATTTTTTGATGTCTTGTTCCACTTATTGTATCATCTCAGACACTGCCTGGAGCCATTCACTCCCCTGTTTGGAGACCACTAAAAGTAGAACACTGCTAAAACATGAGGAGTGCACCCCATTTCTCAAAACCACGTCTTCCTGTCCCAGCTTGACCACACCACCATTACTTAGCCCCTTCCATTAAGAACATTCCTTGTCACTCTTCATAAACTTTTGGTTCCATATCAAGATGCTGGTTTCAAGAAACCATGTTTATAATGTTAATCTAATTTGTTTGTTGTGCATATCACATGAAAATTTTATCAAAGGAGAGAGCTGGGTTCCAACAATTGCTGGGAGGGATGAGAGGCATGAATTAAATTGACAGAGTTTGGCAGGGATGTGTGGGATGTGTGAGTGGTGTGTGTGTTACTTGATGCGTATATCTAGTATTTTTGAGGCTAGATGCATTATCTGGTATATGAGATTCTATCTTCTTGCTCCCTGGGCTTAAACATTAAGGTTTGTTTGTTTTTTAAAGTCTTTCTGACTGAAGGTTTTAGAAGCAGTCAATTTCTTCATTACATAATTGTGTAGCTCTTTTTCTCAAATCAGGAGAAGCATGGAAAACAGATCCCATATAATCAAAGAACTATCCTTGGCAATGTAAAATGATGTTAGAGTAACTGTGTAGTTTTATGTTTCAGCTATGGTTCATTTGGTCTTCAGAGATCCTGCATTCTTTACCAAGAAAATTACTCCATATAGGAAGAGTCCATGCGAACAATGTAAGAAAGGAAGTACTCATATAACTAAGACATTCCTTATCAGTATAAGCGTAGGTGCCTCATACGTATTTATAGTTGAAGGGAACCCTATCTTAAAAATGAAGAAACTGAAGCCCGAGGGACTAGGTAATTCCGTAGGCTCACAGAGTTTGGTGATGAGAGATGAACTGGAGAAGGCTTTGTGACCCCAGGTAGATGGGCTTTCTACGGGGATGCTCCTTTGATGTTCATCTAGACAGAGAGATATAGACATTAGCGACATTTGGGGGTAACGTGAGAACATGAACAGGTGTTTAGAAAGGAAGAGGAGCACTTCTGGCAGGGCCAAGCCCAGGCCGCTGTCTGCTGCCATCGAGTCGTACTAGGAAGAGTTTCTTAACAGCGGTGATATGGCCAGAGAGAAACTAGTTCATATGCTTGGCACCAGATAACATCCCAGAAATCTGGGCAAGCAACTATAGTGTTTGTTTCTCTGGAATATCCAGATCTAGTCTGTTTTGGATTAACAATAATACTGGAGTTAACTGCAAAGGCACAAGGTGATAGAAAACAGATGGCCTAGCTCTCTATGTTCTAGACACATTCCCTGAGGGTTTCCTTGTAATATAAGGATTAAGAAGTAGGATATAGAATGTCTATATACATAATTGTAAATCAGTGTCTTTAAACCCTTTTTACCTGCCAAAATATAAAATAACCAGGGGCTGTTGGAGTCACCACATTACCAGCCACCCTCCATTCCGTCCTTCTCTATCCTTCCTGGCTGCCCCACACACTGGGCTGTGGCACTAGTAGCTGTTCACCTGCAGCGCAGCAGACCGTACCACCACTGTGTCCTACCCAGAGGGGATTATTTTCAATTATTGTAGTGATAATGACTTTTTAAAATTGACGTTCATTTAAAAAACTTTTAACACTAGTTCCACTGTTTGATTAATTTCTGTATTTTGACTCTCAAATATTAACAGTCTTTCCCTGCGGGTGTAGGCCCCGGATGACCAGTGAACTTTTAGGAGCATATAGATGTTGCTCAGGGTTGCAGAACACCTTTTGTTCATTCAAGAAATAACTACTAAACATGTCGGCAATTAATTCAAATAAGAGGATGTCAATTCAAATAAGGCATGGCTGGTTCCTGCTTTCTTCACGCTTACTGTCTAGTGGAGAAGGCAGACAAGCAGCAGTGTAGAGAGGGCTGTTCCGGGCCGTCTGTGCAGGTTTCCTCTAAGGTGGTAGAGACCCTGCCAGTGGGCCCGTCCGGAGAAGCCCTTCACCAGGAGCTTGAGAAAGACTGCTAGTTCTGAAGATCTCTGTTAGGAAAACTCCGGAGTGTGGTGAGCAGCGTGTATGGTACTCAAAATGGAGATTCCAGGATGATGGGCAAAGACAGAGCTTTCGGGGTGGGGACACTCCCAAGTGACTGGATGAATCAGGGCGAAAATAGTCATGGTCATAAACTTTGTTGAGATAGTTTCCAAATGTTGGCCTGAAGGTCCCACCTAGTCTGGGGATGGATGAGTTTTATTTTTAAAATAGTTGTAAACTTTTTCTAATTGACTGATTTCCCATAAAAGCCCAGATTTCTGGCCTTGAAAAATTGAAAGAGTTGTTAATACTCTTTTTACTTTTCATTCCCATGTGGCAGCAATCCGGGTGAGCTTTATAATGGCAGCCCCTATGATTGGAACATCACGGGGGCTGTTTTTCTTTAGTCCCACCCCTCTCTGGTTTCACATTATGTATTGTCTAACCCTGAGTCTATATTATCCTCTATCCCTAAAGATTTGTGTCCCCTGGTTATTTTCAGTACAGCACTGGGACTGCTGTGAAGGGATTTGCCAGTATAATTAGAGTTCCATTTCTCTTGAACTTAAGAAACAGAGGTTACCCGAGTGGGCCTGATTTAATTGCGTGAGCATGAGAAGACCTGAAGTGCCTATGCTGCTTTGAGGATGGCAGGGATGAGTAAGAGGTGGTCTATAGGAGCAAAGATCAGACTCTGGCTGATAGCCGGGAAGAAAACAGGGACCTCAGTCCTACAATCACAAGGAACTGGTTTCTGCCAACAACCTCAATGATCTTGTAAGTGGGTAGCTACCCAGAGCCTTCAGATAAGAGCACAGCCAGCCTACACCTGGATTTTAGGCTTGTAATAGGTACCTTGAGCAGAGCCCATCCAAACCTACCAGAACTCTTGGCCTGCAAAACTCTAAGAGCTGTAATGGATTTTGTTTATACCACTAAATTTATGATAATTTGTTATGCAGCAATAAAAAGCGAATATATGTACTTTGAAATTAGAAAAATATTGGTTTGTATCCAGGATCTGCCACTTCTATGATAGGGAAAATCCCTTGTGCTTCTTTCTTTATCAGTAAAATGGGGGTGTGAACACAACCTACCCCATGACGTTGTTGTAACTTGGTATTCTCCTTCATCCATCATGAAGTCCGACTTTGCCGTGAACAGTCCTCAGTAAGCCTCTCCAGGGCTTGCTGAGATAACACATCATAAACACCATTAGCATGGCATACTGTAAGTGCTTAGTAAATAGTTTCCAATAAACATTTCAATTTTCTGGGTATTTTCATTAAAAGCAGAATTTTTGAAAATTCTTAAAAAGCAAATCATCCAAGTGGAGAAAATGTCAAACTGCTTACATGTTGTTGTAGACACCAAACATGTTGATTGGCCTGCTTTGTCCCTGTTTGCCTGTTGTGAGATTTGCTCAGCCACAGCGGCCCTGAGACCCTGCACTGCCGGCCTGTCGTAGGATGCAAACCCCAAGAGCAGAAGGGAGGCCGGTGAGCATGGGCCTCCGCTCCCAGTCCTGGGAACAGCCGGCAGATCCTGGGAATATCCTCCCACTTTTCTGGGCCTCACTCTTCTCATCTGGACAATGGATGCAGGCTTTCTAAGGTCCCAGGAACCTCCTTGTTCTCCTCTTTGGAAAGGTTATAAATGGAAGTTGGAGGGGCTCCCTGCCTTACAGAAACAACTGTGTGTCTTTGCTTTGAAAGCTGGTGGGGGCACAGAGGGAGGGACAGAGGCCCTGTTTCACTGGTGGCCATTGTCTTCCCGTTTTACTTACACCTTGTAAGGCCTTTGAGAGCTGAAAAGAACCTCAGTGAATGGCAGAATCCGTCTATCACACAGCCTGCGCCTCCAGGATTTGCCAGACCTTC
Organism: Phataginus tricuspis; assembly: GCA_029783875.1. Taxonomy (NCBI): domain Eukaryota; kingdom Metazoa; phylum Chordata; class Mammalia; order Pholidota; family Manidae; genus Phataginus; species Phataginus tricuspis. Next base: position 32,156,417 of record JAQQAC010025234.1, on the reverse strand, counting down.
ATTAAGTTAGCTTCTCATTAATCCGCACACAGTAAAAATTACTTCCAGAATTAGAAAAGAGTTAAACCAAGGTTATTATTACACTATCTGCATCTCGTTACTTGGTATTCTCCTTCATCCATCATGAAGTCCGTCTTTGCCGTGAACAGTCCTCAGTAAGCCTCTCCAGGGTTTTTTTGAGCCAAAGCACAGTGATGAAAATGCCAACTCTAGAAAAGCTTTGTAGATGAAAACATTGGCATTTGGGACCATTTAGCTGCTTTCCAATTCTGAATGATTTGCTGATATTCATGTTTATTCAGCAAAGCTCCTTGGAGACCTGTTTGAAAGGGCACTTGTTCCTTGGATAGGGAAGACAAGCCACTCTGCTCTCTGGAACAAAAAAAAAGTGGGGCTGAGGGGGGACAAAGAAGAGCTCATTAGCAACCTCGGTTTTCTGCTGCACGTCACCTACCTGCTGGGAGCTTATTAATGAGGAACCCACAAAGGAGGTGGGAAATGGGCTTTGTTTTCAAAACAACTACTGGCCATTTGCCCTTGGGCAAGATACTTAAGCTCTTTGGGCCTCATCTATAAAGGGGGTGCAAAGTAAATCATTTCTTTAAAAAATTTCCTCCACATTATGATAGTGTAAGGAAATTCACCTGTATTGTTCTTCTGAATCTAATGAATCCCATTTGCCAGGGTTGGTAAGAAATCCAATGTCAGTCATTACTGGGGTGGGAGAGTGCTCGGCAGCATTCAGCAGTCCTGCTGGGTTAATGCAGTCTGGAAAATATGGGGTTGGGCCTCTAATCTTCAGTGCATTATGGTGCCACTGAGATTTCCATTGTCTGCACCAGTCATGAGCAGCTCCTCTACTCCTGGCATCCATGCCCTCAGTGCCCAGCCTGGCTCTTGGAACCCTCAGCATGGCTCCCAATGCCATAGAACGTGGGCTTAGGACCAAGGCAGCCATGCTCTGTCCCCACCCTGCTTTCTCCTGTATGACTGTGGGTTCCTGACACTCTTCAGACAGGAGAGTTATTCTTTCAGGTCTCTTGAGAATCCAGCCTCGCTCCTCTGCCCATACTACGTCTTCCTCCTCCAACCTTGGTGACTTCCTGCCTTGGGCAAAGCCAGCTCCATATTTCAGTCAGCCTGGGCTAGGAGCCAGAGTGGACTCAAGCATGATGACAGATGGCAGCAGCTGCTTGGCCTTGGGGTGCAGGATGAACTGCAGGACCCTGATGAGCTAGTGAGCACGCGCCCATCTGAAGGAGGAAGTTGCTGCTTGGTTCCAGTTGATTTTTGTCACATGGCAATAAAAGTCCTGAACTTTAGGTTTTCCAAATGTTTCAAGAAAAGCAGAAATACGTTTTTTTTTCAGGTGAAATTCCATGATTTAAAAATTTTGGTGCAGTTAAATAAAAACATGAAGACTAACCAGGCCGTATTTGATGATAGACAGTTTGAGGTTGTGTCAGTTAGCTAGGACTGCCATAACAAAGTACCACAAGTTGGGCGACCTAACCAGAAATTTATTGCCTCACAGTTTGTGAGGCTGTAAATCTAGAATCAAGATCTCTGTGGGGCTGGTTATTTCTGAGGGCTGTGAGGGAGGGCTCTGTTCCAGGCTCTCTCCTCGCCTTGTAGGTGGTGGCCACGCTCACACAGGGTTCTCTCTTCACATCAGCTACCCTCTCTGCTAGTCTGTGTCTAAATGTCCACCTTTTAGGAGAACAACAGTCATATTGGATTAGAGCCCACCCTGATGACCTCATCTTTACTAATTATACCTGTCAGTTCTGAATACAGTTACATTTTGAGGCATTGGGTGTTAGGTGTTCACCATATAAATTGGTGGGGGGTATAATTCAACCCATAAAGTGGTCTCAACCCAGACCTTTTGAAACAAGTTACTTCTCTTTATCAACAGAAGACCCAGTCTCCAGTACACAAAGGATTGGTCATTGGGAGTGGGACAGTGGAGAATGGATTAAGAGGAAGGTAAACTTCACTCATTCTTTTGATGTTTTGATAACTTGATTCTTCAACCAGGTTATCTGCTCAGCATGGCAACTGGCACATATTAGATTCTCAATGATATTTGTTGAATTAGGATAAGCTGAAGTTGATCAGGATTGAGCAGAGAAGAAAAAGAGAGGAGGGGATGGACTGGGCATGAGTAGAAGTATTTAAAGATGCTCCTCGCAAGAGCTGGAGGAAATTCACCCTTTATAGAAGGACAGGGGCTCAGCTGCTTTGCAGCGGGTGTCATCCATATCCAGTATGGATCAGGCATTTACCTGGCTCAGAGGAAAAAAATAGAAAAGGTCCTAACCTGGGTAGCATTTGTAAATAGGAAGGTTGAGAGACTTAATTTATCAGAATTGAACAAGAAAGTGAATCATATAATTCATAATGAATTAGTGCTATAAACCTGCATGTGCATTTTATTCTCTTCTTGTCTCCCTGTGTTTGCTTATTGAGATATATTAGCAGAATAGGTCATTTCTCCTTACCTGATTAAGAATGCATGGACTTTGAAGACAAACCTAGACTTCTTTTTGGGAAAGCTTAGCTGCATTTTCTAAATTTGCTGTAAGTAATTTGTTTGGCTTAATGTTAGAAAAAAGACCCATTTAAAAGAAGAAACAAAAACCCTCTATCCATTCTTGAACTCCATTTTTTAATCTAATTCCTTAGTAGAGCGGTTTCTAGCTTTTCCTCCTCCTCCACCTCCTGGTTGAACAATGAGGCACTTTGAATCCCCTGCCCTGGGGCTGTACCACCTCCTCTGCTGGCACTGATTTAGCCCTCACCAAATGCTGGCTGGCTGTTGAATGTACCCACCCTGGGGGCCTAAATTAGTCACTTCGAGGTGCCAACTCCTTTAATTCAATTAAATTTAATAACTTTTGATTGAATGTCCAAGTGCTCTGCTGGGCCGTGGCCCTTTGTATATTCAAAGATGTAGTTAATGGCCCCAGCAGGAGTGCCTGAAGTAAAATACCAGCGCACCTGCCTCATTTAATCCACCTTAGTGCTCCCAGCTTCTGTACCCGCCACCCCTGTCTAAGTGACTCCTAACCCCTCTCCAGATCTAGGTCCCTATTTATTGCCTCTCCTTTTGAGTAGGCTCTTTCTGTCTCTGCTACAGAGGTTAGGAGCTGGCACTCCGTGGGATGTGCAAAATAACCTATGAGGAGGAGAGAAGGAAATCTTAGTAATTTAACTTACATTTACTTTCAACCTAAAACAAAAGGGGAGTAAAGCTTTACCAGTATTTCCTATTTGTTGACACACCACCCTAACTGGCTACTTATCAGAGGGTTGTCACTTTTGGTGCTCAAGAGATCCTAGGGGAAGAGGGTGATTTTTGACCCAGGAGGAAGTTGTCTGATGCCCTCGTCTTAGTCACTCAGGTGCCGTGACAAAATCCCGTGTACTGGGCGCTTCAACAGCAGGAATTGATCCCTCATGGTTCTAGAGACCAGAAGCCCAGTGTCAGGGCGCCAGCACGTTTCAGTTCCTGCAAGGGCCCTCTTCCTGCTTTCAGACGTTAGCTCCTCACTGTGTCTTTGCATCGTAGGAAGACAGAGAGCTCGGGTCTCCCTTCTTCTTATAAGGATGTTAATTTCATCATACGGGCCCCACCCTTAGGCCCTTATGTAAACCTAATTATCTCTCAAAGGCTTCACCTCCAAATACCGTTACAGTGAGGGTTAGGGCTTCAACATGTAAACCTAATTATCTCTCAAAGGCTTCACCTCCAAATACCGTTACAGTGAGGGTTAGGGCTTCAACACAGGAGGCTTAGGGACACATAACACCCTCAATGCGCTGGCTATCAGTTTCCACAATTCCGTTTGGTGAGTTTGACATGATGTTATCTGCTTTAACTAAACTATCCCTCACAAAATAGAATTGTGGCTTAGAAAGATTCCTACTATAAAGAACCCCTGTATTAAAGATTATGTAAAAATCTGAACAAAAGTGAGAAATCTGCACGTCTGAATTTCTACTCTTGATCTGAGTCCTTCCACATCTACATTCAGTGATCACTGATTGATATTGATAAGGCCTCTGTATACACATATATAATTTACTGACATTAATGGTGAATTTTTCCTTAAGTGTATTGTCACACAGGTTTTTGGTTTTCTCATATTCTGGTATATAGTGTTTTCTCAAGTATTCATGAACTAGGATTTTGGGGGAGGGCTCAATATAATTAAAAAATTTTTTTTAATTTTGGTATTGTTAGTGTACAATCACTTGAACATTATGATTACTAGATGCCCTATTATCAAGTCCCCCCCACATATCCCATTATAGTCACTGTCCATCAGCATAGTAAGATGCTATAGAATCATTACTTGTCTTCTCTATAAATACTGCCTTTCCCGTGTACCCCGGCGCTGCATTACGTGTGCTAATCGTAATACCTCTTTTCCCCCCTTGTCCCTCCCTTCCCACCTATCCTCCCCAGTCCCTTTCCTTTTGGTAACTGTTAGTCCATTCTTGGGTTCTGTGAGTCTGCTGCTGTTTTGTTCCTTCAGTTTTTGCTTTGTTCTTAGACTCCACAGATGAGTGAAATCATTTGGTACTGGTCTTTCTCCACCTAGCTTATTTCACTGAGCATAATACCCTCTAGCTCCATCCATGTTGTTGCAAATGGTAGGATTTGTTTTCTTCTTATGGCTGAATAATATTCCATTGTGTGTATGTAGCACATCTTCTTTATCCATTCATCTACTGATGGACACTTAGGTTGCTTCCATTTCTTGGCTATTGTAAATAGTGCTGTGATAAACATGGGGGTGCATATGTCTTTTTCAAACTGGGCTGCTGCATTCTTAGGGTAAATTCCTAGGAGTGGAATTCCTGGGTCAAATGGTATTTCTTTTTATTTATTTATTTATTTATTTTTTGTCAAATGATATTTCTATTTTGAGTTTTTTGAGGAACCTCCATACTGCTTTCCACAATGGTTGAACTAGTTTACATTCCCACCAACAGTATAGGAGGGTTCCTCTTTCTCCACATCCTCACCAGCATTTGTTGTTTCTTGTTTCTTGGATGTTGGCCACCCTGACTGGTGTGAGGTGATATCTCATTGTGGTTTTAATTTGCATTTCCCTGATAATTAGTGACATGGAACATCTTTTCATGTGCTTGTTGGCCATCTGAATTTCTTCTTTGGAGAAGTGTCTGTTCAGACTCTCTGCCCATTTTTTAATTGGCTTATTTGCTTTTTGTTTGTTGAGGTGCGTGAGTTCTTTATATATTTTGGATGTCAACCCCTATCGCATATGTCATTTATGAATATATTCTCCCATTCTGTAGGATGTCTTTTTGTTCTACTGATGGTGTCCTTTGCTGTACAGAAGCTTTTTAGTTTGATATAGTCCCACTTGTTCATTTTTGCTTTTATTTCCCTGCCCGGGGAGATATGTTCATGAAGAAGTTGCTCATATTTATGTCTAAGAGATTTTTGTCTATGTTTTTTTCTAAGAGTTTTATGGTTTCGTGACTTACATTCAGGTCTTTGATCCATTTTGAGTTTACTTTTGTGTATGGGGTTAGACAGTAATCCAGTTTCATTCTCTTACATGTAGCTGTCCAGTTTTGCCAACACCAGCTGTTGAAGAGGCTGTCATTTCCCCATTGTATGTCCATGGCTCCTTTATTGTATATTAATTGACCATATATGCTTGGGTTTATATCTGGGCTCTCTATTCTGTTCCACTGGTCTATGGATCTGTTCTTGTGCCAGTAGCAAATTGTCTTGATTACTGTGGCTTTGTAGTAGAGCTTGAAGTCAGGGAGTGTAATCCCCCCTGCTTTATTCTTCCTTCTCAGGATAGCTTTGGCTATTCAGGGTCTTTTGTCATTCCATATGAATTTTAGAACTATTTGCTCTAGTTCGTTGAAGAATGCTGTTGTTATTTTGATAGGGATTGCATTGAATCTGTACATTGTTTTAGGCACGATGGCCATTTTGACAATATTAATTCTTCCTAGCCAAGAGCATGAGATGAATTTCCATTTATTAGTGTCCTCTTTAATTTCTCTTAAGAGTGTCTTGTAGTTTTCAGAGTATAAGTCTTTCACATCCTTGGTTAGGTTTATTCCTAGGTATTTTATTCTTTTTGATGTGATTGTGAATGGAATTGTTTTCCTGATTTCTCTTTCTGCTAGTTTACCATTAGTGTATAGGAATGCAACAGATTTCTGTGTATAATTTTGTATCCCACAACTTTGCTGAATTCAGATATTAGATCTAGTAGTTTTGGAGTGGATTCTTTAGGGTTTTTTATGTACAATATCATGTCATATGCAAACAGTGACAGTTTGACTTTTTCCTTACCAATCTGTATGCCTTGTATTTCTTTGTGTTGTCTGATTGCCATGGCTAGGACCTCCATACTATGTGGAATAAAAGTGGGGAAAGTGGGAATCCTTGTCTTATTCCCGATCTTAAAGGAAAAGCTTTCAGCTTCTCACTGTAAGTATAATGTTGGCTGTGGGTTTGTGATATATAGCCTTTATTATGTTGAGGTACTTGCCCTCTATACCTATTTTGTTGAGAGTTTTTATCATGAGTGAATGTTGAATTTTATCGAATGCTTTTTCAGCATCTTTGGAGATGATCATGTGGCTTTTGTCCTTCTTTTTGTTGATATAGTGGATGATGTTGATGGATTTTCGAATGTTGTACCATCCTTGCATCCCTGGGATGAATCTCACTTGATCATGATGGATGATATTTATGATGTATTTTTGAATTTGTTTTGCTAATATTTTGTTGAGTATTTTTGCATCTATGTTCATCAGGGATAGTGTTCTGCAATTTTCTTTTTTGTGGTGTCTTTGCCTGGTTTTGGTATTAGAATGATGTTGGTCTCGTGGAATGAATTTGGGAGTATTCCCTCCTCTTCTACTTTTTGGAAAACTTTAAGGAGGATGGGTATTAGGTCTTCACTAAATGTTTGATAAAATTCAGCAGTGAAACCATCTGGTCCAGGCATTTTGTTCTTAGGTAGTTTTTTGACTACCAATTCAATTTCTTTGCTGGTAATTGGTCTATTAAGATTTTCTGTTTCTTCCTTGGTGAGCCTTGGAAGGTTGTATTTTTCTAGAAAGTTGTCCATTTCTTCTAGGTTATCCAGTTTGTTAGCAAATAATTTTTCATAGTATTCTCTCATAATTCTTTGTACTTCTGTGGTGTCCATAGTGATTTTTCTTTTCTTATTTCTGATTCTGTTTATGTGTGTAGACTCTCTTTTTTTCTTGTTAAGTCTGGCTAAGGGTTTATCTATTTTGTTTATTTTCTCAAAGAACCAGCTCCTGCTTTTATTGATTCGTTCTATTGTTTTATTCTTCTCAATTTTATTTATTTATGCTTTAATCTTTTTTATGTCCTTCCTTCTACTGACTTTGGGCCTTATTTGTTCTTCCTTTTCTAGTTTCATTAATTGTGAGTTTAGACTGTTCATTTGGGATTGTTCTTCTTTCCTGAGGTAGGCCTTTATTGCAATATATTTCTCTCTTAGCACAGCCTTCGCTGCGTCCCACAGATTTTCCGGTGTTGAATTATTGTTGTCATTTGTCTCCATGTATTGCGTGATCTCTGTTTTTATTTGGTCATCGATCCATTGATTATTTAGGAGCATATTATGAAGCCTCCATGTGTTTGTGGGCTTTTTCATTTTCTTGGTGTAATTTATTTCTAGTTTCATACCTTTGTGATCTGAGAAGCTGGTTGGTACAATTTCATTCTTTTTGAATTTACTGAGGTTCTTTTTGTGGCCTAGTATATGATCTGTTCTTGAAAGTGTTTCATGTGCACTTGAGAAGAATGTGTATCCTGTTGCTTTTGGATGGAGTGTTCTGTACATGTCCGTTAAGTCCATCTCTTCTAATATGTTGTTTAGTGCCTCAGTCTCTTTATTTATTTTCTGACTGGTTGATCTGTCCTTTGGAGTGAGTGGTGTGTTGAAGTTTCCCAAAATGAATGCATTGCATTCTATTTCCCCCTTTAATTCTGTTCGTATTTGTTTCACATATGTAGGTGATCCTGTGATGGGTGCATAGATATTTATAATAGTTATATCCTCTTGTTGAACTGACCCTTTTATCATTATGTAATGTCTTTGTCTCTTTTGACTTTCTTTGTTTTGAAGTCTATTTTGTCTGATAGAAGTACCTCACTTCATATGCTATTACAAACACAACATAAAGCTTCTTTTCTTTCCCTCCTTTTTCTTCCTCCTCCATTCTTTGTATGTTAAGAATCATATTCTGTACTCTTTGTCTAGCCCTTGGGTGACATCTATTTAGCCTTAGGAATACTTCCATCTATAGGAGTCCCTCCAAAATGCACTGTAGGGGTGGTTTGTGGGAGGTAAATTCTCTCAGCTTTTGCTTATCTGAAAATTGTTTAATCCCTCCTTCAAATTTAAATGATAACCTTGCCTTATAGAGTATTCTTGGTTCAAGGCCCTTCAGCTTCATTGAATTAAATATATCATGCCACTCCCTTCTGGCCTGTAAGGTTTCTGTTGAGAAGTTTGATGATAGCCTAATGGGTTTTCCTTTGTATGTGATGTTTTTTCTCTCTCTAGCTGCTTTTAAAGTGTCTTTATCCTTGATCTTTGCCATTTTAGTTATTATATGTCTTGATGTTGTCTTCCTTGGGTCCCTTGTGTTGGGAGATCTGTGCACCTCCATGGCTTGAGAGTCTATCTTCTCCCCAGATTGGAGAAGTTTTCAGCAATTACCTCCTCAATGACGCTTTCTACCCCTTTTTCTCTCTCTTCTTCTTCTGGTACCCCTATAATGCGAATATTTTTCCATTTGGATTGGTTACACAGTTCTCTCAATATTCTTTCATTCTTAGAGATTCTTTATTCTCTCTGTGCCTCAGCTTCTTTGTATTCCTCTTCTCTAATTTCTATTCCATTTACCGTCTCTTCTACTACATCTAATCTCCTTTTAAATCCCTCCATTGTATGTTTCATTTCAGAAATGGAATTTCTTAATGATTGAATCTCTGACTTAAATTCATTCCTGAGTTCTTGAATATTTTTCTGTACCTCCATAAGCATGTTTATAATTTTTATTTTGAACTCTCTTTCAGGAAGATTGGTGAGTTCAGTTTCATTTGGCCCTTTTTCTGGGGTTTGTGAAATTTTGGTCTGAACCATGTTCTTTTGACGTTTCATATTTCTGTGTGGTGCCCCCTAGTGCGCAGAAACTCCAGTCTGTGGAGCTGCTCAGCCCCTAGAGTGAGGTTGGGGGTCATAGAGGAGTGGAGCTGGGGCCTGGGGGGATGAAAGATATGTTTGCTGATTCTTTTCTGCAGTGCCTGTCTCCAATCTCAGAGCCCATGGGCCAAGCACACACAGACGAGCCTTTCTGCTTTGTGTCTCTAGCTGTTGTAGGCGGGGCCTCCCTCTCACAGGCCTGACGCCAGCGCAGTGACTGCTGGTTTGCGAGCAGGTGCCAGAAGGCCAGGAAGTAGTTGCAGCAGGCTTAGTGGGGGGCGTTGGAGCCGAGTAGGCATCCAGGGGGATGGAGTATCTGAAGCTCCTCAAAGTTCCCAACCAGCTGGGCAGAGCGCGCCCAGACAACTTTGTCCAGCTCTCCCTTCTCCCGTGCAGCAAGCTCTGTGCAAACCCCGCCCCTTCAGCAGCCCTCTCGCTGCTAGGAAGCCTCTCAGACTCCCTGCCTTTCCTCTGACACAGCGCGCCGGGTGTGGGCCCCCTCCTCCACAAATGGCCTGAATGTCAGTCTCCCAGGTCCTCCGCCGGTCTGAGCTCCCCAACGCCCAGAGCACCACACAATATAGGCTTCCACTCACAAAGCAGATCTCCAGGGTTAGGTGTTCAGCATTCCCAGGCTTTCACCCCCACCCCACTCCGTTTCTCTTCCTCCCGCCGGTGAGCTGGGGTCAGGGAAGGGCCCGGGTCCCGCCAGATTAAGGCTTTTGTATGTTACCCTGTTTTGTGAGGTCTGCTCTGTTGGTGAGGTTTGTATGCAGTCTGGTGCAGCATTCTTTCTTCTTGCTGTTTTAGGGGTTAGTTGTATTAATTAACTATATTTTTGTATTATTTGTTTTTGGGAGTTCTCCATGTCACCTCTCATGCCGCCATCTTGGATCTCTAGCCCAATATAATTATTTTTATATTAAAAATCTAAATGTTAATTATTTCTGTCTTAAAATAATCCTGGAGAGTTATGAAAGGAATTAAAATTTCAAATCAAACAGAGATATAGCTGTTTAGAAAGTGTTCAATATCCTCACAACCCTAAAGAAGAGGAATAAACTAGTAATTGAGAAAGCAAATTTCTTTTGAAGGAGTAGTTCTTTCTCTAGTTCAAACACTTTCTGCACAAGTGGAAAATGAATTGACAATACTAAAACTGATATAGGTAACTTAATCTCCGTTGGAATCTGAGTCTGTATATGATGAAAGTAGACCAAAGTGGTGAATCCGAAATGCTTTCTTTAAACTAGATGTGTAGTTTATCATCATTTTAAAAATTACAGTTTTGAAAAAAAAATGTCCTCAACATAATAAAACAATAGAGGGAGTATTTGAAGAGGAATGAGTCAAAAAAGAATATTTGGAGTTAGCTTGTATCTCTCTCCTCACTGTTTTTCAACTAGTCATAGGGCTTTTCCAGAAGTTTGAAGAAATTTGTGCTAACAATTTAAACACTTTAGAATTGGATTCTAAAAAATCAAATATATTCCATTTTCAGTGTTCATTTGTTTATAATGTATCTGTTTGTATTCAGTATTTGGGTTATATTTGAATGTTTTATTTTATCTTATCTGTAAATTTATGCTTGGATAATGTTTTTTACTTAACTTTTTATAAATTAGCTTTAACTTGTTCTTTAATGCATTTATATTTTTCTATGTTTGCAGTATGGTGAGTATTTAGCCTTACTGACTTTTTATATTATGAATTTTGAACATTTCATTATGAATATATATTCATTTGAACATATTAAGAAAATTATTAAGTGAATATTCATGATTTATAATATAAAAAATGGTTACTCAAGGGCTTTTTTCCATTTTGATTTTTTATACTTTGACGAGTCAGTTAATAAGTGTTAAAGTATCATAATTAGGGAGATTTTTTAATACTGGATATTTTAGCTTTATCTCATCCTTTGTTTTAAGTTTTTAATTTTTCATAATGAAAACAATATATTAATAGCAGTTCATTCAGAAAATTCATAAATAGATGCATGTACGGGAGGTGGTAAATAGGTTTTACTAATGGGGAATATAATAAACAAGCTTGGAGACTTTTACTATAAAATACTATAACATATTTGTGTTGTTGGAGGATCTTTTAAAGGAAAGCTGACATTCAGCAAACGCAGTCAAAACTCTCTGAATATCTGAAAAATACTTTGGAAGACTTCTGTAGTTACTAAATTCACTGAAGTTAGTTAAAGCCAGACTTTCTCCTGCTTAAAGCTGACCCCTGCCCCCGTCACCCCATAATACTAGCTCGAATCAAGGAAAGTCATTTCATTTCTTCCATGGCATCTTGTAGTATATTTATTTGGGTCATTACTGAAGGGGGAAAATGAGAAAATATCCCTTGGCTTTTGTTCAGGAGATGTTTCAACTGTCTGAATAGCCTTCCCTGAATATCTGGTCTGTGAGGTCATTTGGCTGAAGGCTTCCCTCTGTCACAGGGTGCATGTAATAAAACTATCACAGCCAGTCCAAACACTCATTGCTCTGTGTTGCCTTAAACAAAGAAACAGGGAGAGCCTGTGTTCTGAAAGAATAGAGGATTATTAAGATGTTCTCTGCTTTGGGAAATATCCATTTGCAGATGGAAAAGGAGCTGATTGCTGGCATCAGGTAGAAATGATTTAAAGCCTCAAGTGCCAAGAATTTATCACATACATGAAGTCCAACACCACCCTTCCCCACATTAATGTTTGTAATTTCAAAGAGACACTGACTGAGTCACAGCAGGGAAAGAGAGTACTTCAACACAGTGGCAGTTCTGGATTTTGTGCTAAATCTCATTCCACTGGGCATGAGCCCTTGGACAGACATAGGAACCGTGGTCTTCATCTGTCAGTTTTGAAGGCATGCCTTTATATGTTGATTCACAAACATAGTCTCCATCCTTTCTGTGGAAGCCTGCCTCAAATGAGACATATAAGTTTGGATAATGACTGTTTGACTGTTGGCAGAGAATTCAGCACAGTGCCTTATAAAACCAATGGAACTGTAGGAGTGGTTGCTTTTACCTTAGCATGGATTGACTCTAGACATGAGAAGGAACATGCCGTCCAAGAATGCTTTTCTAAAACATTGCTGGGGATAAATGCAATTGAAGGGAAATTTGACATGTGACTGGAATATATTGGTAATTTACTCAACTTCATAATCAAAAGCAGTTGTCATTTGATTGAAGGAGAAAACCAAGGAGGAAGTTGCTTTGTTTCACTGTGTGAATCCTTTGAAGTTAACATCACCTGTACCTGCAAATAAATTCCCCCCAAAAGACCATATGTTAACTATCTTAATTGTGACTTATTTTTTTGTTCTAAATTTAGGAATCTTTTGGGAATGTTGAGAGGGAACAGGAGAGGTTAATGGAAAAAAAGAACATGCAAGAAAGCAGTTAACTAATTTATTTGAATGTATGCAGTGAATTTGACTCATAAATGTTCTATAGTCCCAGTGCTCATGGTTTCTTAAAATTGTGGCTCATGATTCCAGTGGAGTAGAATCTGCACTCAGATAATGTTTGATTAATTGAACCGACCACAGATGAATCTCAGTTTCTTGGGGACTATGACATATATGTCTTATCCTCATCTAACATTCTATCCAGAAGGTGAAATGGAAATGAATACAGATAACTATTGTTTAAAAAAATATATGACACCTGATTTACCAGTGCATTTTTAGTAGCTTATTTATCATGTCCTTTTATTCTGTATTTTTGATGGTTTGACATCTTGGAATTGCTTCCCAGGGAGGGATAGCCTTTCCCAGGATTTGTTAATTCCTAGGTAACAAATAATCTGCCTGTGGATGCCTTTCATATGCCAGCCAACCAATCCAGAGTCCCTAGTCCCAACCACTAACTTTATTAAGCTCTTCCGCCCTAGGCCACTTTTCCCCTACCTTAATCATCCCAGGGCCAGATATCACATAACTAGGAACAGCCTCTGTGCCCCAAAGCCTGCTGAATTATTCACATTAGCCTAACCTAAACCTGCTTACTCTGCCTCACCAGTTTCTTCCTGAAGAAACCACAGTAAAGGCTCTTACAAGATTCCCCTCCCGCTCCGGCTCCTGACCGGCCCTCGTGCTCCATCTCCGTGTCATGGTGTGCTCCTTTCTTTTGCAATCTTTAAATATAAGTTTTTTCAATGGCAGTAATAAAACTTATATTTCAAAACACAGCCTGGTGATATTGTCTCCTCTAATATGTTATGGCATATTAGATTTTCTTCAAAAAAGTCTCCAGGTACAAATCATGAAAATGCTGGGTAAAATATAAACATATTTTAAAATGCATAGATGGCTAACGAGAAAGTAAGGAAAAGCCAGATTGGTGAAAAGTACAATTTCTGACAAGTAACCAAGCTGATGGCAGGGGTACCTCCTGAGGATATCCTCTAACCTTTAGTGCCCAGATCTTTAGTTTTAATTGGCTTTTCATAGAATGCAGATGGCAAAGCCTAGAGGTTGTAGAAGGTGGGAAGTCATTCTCATAAAACAGATTCCTTGGCAGAATTAACGTTGGTGGATGAACTAGAAAAGATGAAAACACCAACCGGGATAGTCTTGGCTTTCTATTGGGCAGGGGTTGGGGTGGTAATGGTTAATGGTCTCTCTTGAGGATATCAACCCTGACCTCAGACAAGTTTGGGGCTGAAATTCACAATGTCTTTGTAACCCTCAAAGCTTCAAGGCCAGAAGTTTGTTTAAGGTGATCCTAAGTAGGTGCCTAGAAGAAACAGTGGAAATCTCTTTTACAGAAACTCAACCATCAACCTTTGGTTTCAAAAATTCCCCACAGATAAAATTCCAAGAAACTGAAATTCACATAAGCACAAAATACAAAAAAATGAAACACATGATATAGAAGCTACACCATCCTAGCTGGAAGCAAAGTAAACTATTGAGTACTCTAACACTGATTAAGTGAACTTTCAAAATAAAGAGCTTAGGCTTGATGATCCTTGGTAAGTTCCTTTAATTTCTACAGTTCAGGTGCCTAAAACACTAATCACTGTGAAATGGAAAAAATTGCTCTCATGCATAACCATGCGAGAGGTCAAGATGTAGACTGTCAGGAAGTCGGCACCACGGAGCTCATCAGCCCTGATGAGTTTCCCAGGCTTCGTACCTGCACAGGCACAGGCGTGGTGTATGGGCATCCCGCTCACGTCCCGGGTCGGTGTTGGTCACAGTGTCTTCTGAACGATGAGGATTTCTTTCAAATTCCCCTTGAAACATCAAAGCATGTTCCTTAACTGCCTGAAGCAGTGTCATGACCACATAGAATACCAGGAGACCTGCACCTGATGGACTCTCTCAATAGCTTGTGCCGAGTTCCCAGGCAGCTGGACAGAGTCGCCCGGACCTGCAGGAGGCCGGCCCTGGTGCTTCCTCCCCCTGCTCACACTGGCTGTCTCATCATGAGGATTCCGCTGTGACTGTCAGTTACTGACATTGGTTGAGCACCACTCTGCCACTTAATATCTCTGAAACAAGGGACAAGTGACTTCACTCTCTTAGCCCTGGCATCCTTGTCAACAAATTAGGCATGATCATAGTGCCTGCCTCCTAGGATTGCTGTAAAGATTAAACAAGATGTCTCTATAAAGCACTTCACCCAGTGCCTGGCATGTGATGTTCCATAACTGGCAGTTAGCGTCATTACCTCCCAAGCGGGGAGCATAAAGAGTTTGATAAATACATCACCCCCTAGGCATGATGAGAATGATTGGATTATTCATAAGTATATTGGTATAGCTGAGATATCTAGAAACTTTTGTACATTTAAGTATGCACAAAGGTTTTAAGCTTTGTTAGAGAAAGGGAATTGTGAGCTGAATCAAATTACGTATTTGTTTATTCCACAGCAACTGCTCCTTATTCCAAAAAGGATTTGAAATAACCAGAAGAGAAATACATGCAATACAGCAGGATATAAAATTAGATATGGAAAATAAATTTCAAGAGGAAAATAAGAGTAAGAAAATTGAAATATACAGTAAATGACACAGAGAAATTTGTAATGGAATCTTAAACATCTGATATCTGGTGGATTTCACTTGTCCTTGAACGCAGAAACTCAGTCTGGAACAGAGAGAGAAGGGCACCAAAGCTTTTGAGTCTGTTCCACCACTCATGAGATTATTCGTGTCTTAAAACAAAGCCTTCTCCAGAGGAATAACTGCATGCTTCTTTAAAAGATGGCCACATGATGCCTTCGGGGACCTAGGAGCTTCCAGAGACCCTGCACGTTTCCTTCCTCAGCCTACTGGTCCCCTCGCTGTAGCTAAATCATCAGTGTTGGGTCTTGCTCAATAGCGGGCCTTTATTGTTTTTGTGATTTTGGGGGCTCTTTGAACGCCATCTGTATTTGAGGAAATTTCAGCCTTATGAATCCTGCCTTTCTATCTTATGCCAGTTTCAGCCTGTTGATGGTGTTGCTGTTGGATAGAAATGCCCAGGAGCATACACATGGACCCAGGTGAACATCCCACTGACATCATTGAAAAAATAAAGGTTGGTTCCTTATAAGACCTGGAAACTACATAGCACAGCTAGGGCCACACAGTGGGGTTGGGGATAGCGAGAGGGAGAGCTCTTGTGCGTGAGCCTGGGTTTCTCCCTTTACTGGGGCCCAGGGTGGAGGCCTAGGGTTTCACAGGCTCGCTCTTTACTGGTGAGTTTAAGACGTAAGAGCAGGAATTTAAAGCTGAGGGAAGGGAAAAGACAAGTGGCCCAAAATGTCAATTTTGGAAATCAATCAAGATTCTCTAAAACAAAGAAGCCTCATTGAGGGCAGGTGGCCTGGCACTTTATCTAGTGTGGCTGGTGGTGTTTTATTCAGATAGCCATCTTTGAAGTGGATGCCTCTTTGAACTGGATGCCTGGGCAATCAAGGCTTAAATCAGGCCTTGATCACAGAAACAAGCAAACAGAAACTTTCATGGCTCATGCTACATTGTCCCAAGTAGAAAATATGCCTTTCTCCTCCCCGTATGGCTTCTGACACAGGCTCCACCAGTCAGATAGACTCAGGTGAGCCTTGGAATCGGAAGCAGCAATGGTGAGGAGGCAGATGCCATGCAGAATCCATTTTATTTCTGGCAGGGGTTGTGGCTGAGGCTGCAAAATCCAGTGCCTGGCCCAGAGGCAGTACCGGTGCTGCTAAGAGAAGCAGGTGCACTTAGTCAATGCCAGACCTGGAAGTGGAAGCCAAGGAGACTCTATTATCTAGGGCTCAAAGGCTGTGGTAGCCATTTTCTTGTCAGACCAGCTCTGCTGCCTGGCTTGGGGAGTTGTTTCTGGAAGCTTGTCTCAAGTCTGGCACTCCAGCTCTTTCAACGATTCTGTGAGCTACCTAATAAACACACTTCTAATAAACATCCTTCTGCCAGGGGCAGCTTCTGTTGCTTGAAACCAGGAACACTGGCTGATACTCAGACTATTTTTTCTCCACTTGCCTTATGCCATGCTCATATAAGTGGATATTTTGTTTATAGAAGCCATAGTTTAGTCCACCTGCTTTGTTAGCAGAGATGGCTAAGTAATACAGTTATGGAAAAGAGTTCTTCCATTTTCTTTTTCTGTATTATTTTTACCTACATGTAATTCGAATTTGTTTTAAGGAAAATGAATTGCTTTGTAAAATTTGAAAAGCTTAAAATGTTAAAAAGTCAAGGTGATTTTGTCTGTTGCCATCAGGCTACCTGCTGAGAGACTGAATATACAAATGGACAGTGGCCAGACTACATATGAAAACAGAACTCCGACCCACAATCTATAGCAACAGTACTTCTAGCAGCAGCTAGTCCAGGAGGCCAACCACCTCTGTAGCGACCAGTCCCAAATGGTCAGGACTTAGTCAGTGACCAACAGCTTCCCTACATTGTCATTTCCAGTGTAGAACTGATCAGGGAAAGCCATATATGCACCCCTAACCATCACACAGGACACCCCACTTCTAGTTATCTTGCTTCCAGCTTCCCCATGCCAATAGCTCCTATCAAGGCATACCCAAAGCTTTCCCTTTTTCCACTATAAAGCTTTTCCACTCCTCGGCCTGTCTTTGAGCCTGCTAAACACAGGCGATGACTCAGAACATGATTCAGCAAGTTCTGAATAAACAGGCCTTGCTTGTTCTAATTTAGGTGGTCTTCATTTATTTCCACATTGCCAAGTCCCTATTTCAGCCAGGGCACGTTGCTGTAGGTAGTGGGTTGACCAGAACTACGAGCTGCCTGCGTTCATCACTGCCTCCCCCTCTGTTCCCTCCATTCTCCCAACTGAGCCCCATTCCTCAACAGGCTGCCCTCAGCCCTGAAACATTCAGTGGAAAATGATGCATGTGGTAGACACACTCAAGGAGAAGCATTTGGCACTAACATTTGTTTCTTTCTTTGTGCTGTTTTCGTAGTTTTAAGAATTCTTAAGAGAAAAAATATGTACGTTAAGGTCACAGAGATTAAGCATAATATAAAGCAGCATAGTATAAATAGACACAACTAATTCTGTTGTTTTAAGGCTGTTTAGTGAGCTTTGTAATGCATGCACCAATGTTTCAGTTTCAAAATTAAGTCATAAACAGGAGGCTTTTATAATATCTATTCTCAAAATTATTTTGCTCCTCAAATGTACATAGGTTCCTATAAGGTATTAAATGAACAATGTGTAGTTAATTTTCTAGAGTTGCATTTGAATAGTTCTAGTTGTTTAGGTATTATTAGGTATATTATAAAGAATTTAGTAAGATAACTTCATTGTTTAATCTTGAGTTGTAGTTAGCATTTTTTAAAATTTTGCTATCATTAATGTACAATTACATGAACAACATTATGGTTACTATACTCCCCCTCTTATCAAGTTCTCACCACATACCCCATTACAGTCACTGTCCATCAGTGTAGTGAAATGCTGTAGAATCACTACTTGTCTTCTCTGTGTTATACTGCCTTCCCCGTGTCCCCCACTACATTATTCGTGCTAATCGTGATGCCCCTTTTTCCCCCTTGTCCCTCCCTTCCCACCCATCCTCCCCAGTCCCTTTCCCTTTGGTAACTGTTAGGCCATTCTTGGGTTCTGTGAGTCTGCTGCTGTTTTGTTCCTTCAGTTTTTGCTTTGTTCTTATACTCCACAGATGAGTGAAATCATTTGATTGTAGTTAGCATTTTTAAATGGACCATCTACCTATACCAAATTAATTTTTCAGATTTTCTGCAGTCTCCCATATTCTTTTCATTTCACTCTTTGTTCCCCTTCTAAATAGTCATATAAAAATGTGTCATTGTATTATTAAAGCATGAAGAGGATTAAAGTAGGAAAACCCAAACAAAATCGCTTAAGGGTTTTCCTTGCTTTGGATTTGCATTTTCTTTGACTGCTTAAAAAGTCATCTCATTACTAAATATTGTCAATTCTAAAGCACATTTTTTTTGTATTTAACATATCTGAAATACAGATATGCCTTATAATCAATGACTTGTCATAATTTGACTGTATTTTTTATTGCCTGGTGATACATAAAATAATGGCATATGTTATAATTGATACATCTTAAATCCAGTGAAATATGTGAGCATGTCCTTACTAAAATCATTTTCTGGGTGTTCTATACCATAATAGGTGCTATAGAAATGCAGCGGCCCCTGACCGAGGGCACCAGCTTTCTGAATGTGCCCTCTGGAGCTGTAGGGTTTCTTGTGAGGAGGCGAGCAGATGGGTCAGCAAGGCAGCACCCTGTCCCTTTGCTCTTTTTCTTTTTAAACAAATGAAACTTCTCTCTAAGTTTTTCTTAGATGAGAGGCTGTGTTACTAAATGTAAGAAAACAGAATTTTGAAAATCAGTGACCAGAGGAACTGACTACCTACAAGCAGAGTATTAATAGAGGCTCCTTCTTGAGGTCCTATTGTGTGAGGGGCCCAGAACCAGATACTGTACATCTGGGGCAGGGGATTCTGTTGAGGTACCGATTTGTGTTTTGTTGTCTATAATTTTACAGCTCCCTCCCATTTGTAGCAGGTAGTCTGGTTTGTGTTCTCTTCAGCTGCAGATTTGTAGCAGGGTGAGAAGCATGAATCTTCTTGGTTCCGATAAACATCTCAGCTCCTTGAAGACGGTGCCAGCTGTCCTCCTCAGCCCCTCCTCTCCAGCCGGGGCAAAGGGCTAGGTGTGAGCTAACCACCGGGCCTCTCTGTGCAAGCAGCTTCAGCAGATGGCTTGACTCAGGTACACATAGGACGTAAGATTCCTATTCTCTGTAGAAATCTTGACAAAGACTGTCTCCTGAACCAAACTTCCGTCAGGCTCCTCTGAGTCTTCTGCGTGACTAGGCTCCACCGTGGGCTCCCATCTCTGTCCTTATAGAGTCCTGTTTTAGCAAGAGTCCTGTTAAGTCAGTTTAGTCAGAATCCCCCGCCTTTGAGATAGGGTCACCTCAATATTCGATCTAGTTCCTCATCCCTCTTTGTGCTCCTGGTAGTATCTGATCCCTCTAGCTGGCATATCACCTCACTGTCATATGTAGTTTTCCATCCACCAACCTACTCACTCTGGTCCTTGGCTATAAATCCCTGCTTTTCCTTGTCATATTTGTAGTTGAGCCCAGTCTCTCCTACTGTAGAACCCCATTGCTGAAGTCCTTACAGCCTGCCCCAGGAGTCCCAAAGCAAGTCTGCCTTATCATTTTAACAAGGGTCAGAATATCTTGTCTCTTCAACAGTGTGTGTCCAAGACAGAGCAGAGCCACCAGATCTGCAGAGACAGTATGTCCTTGGCCCCCAGGATGGGCAGATGTCTAGGGAAGTTCTTGATGCCTTGAGAGGTGTTGGACAATGAGAGGAAAGGAGTGAGATTTGTAGGGATGACTGGGCTTGAACTTCACCCCAGCTTGGTAGGTAGAGACTTGTAGAAGATTTAACTTTGAGACAAGGACCGTGGGTGAGGGCCTCTGGAAAAGGACCCCTACCAAAACTGTGTATTAAACAATTAAGCAAAATCAGAGTCACATTAATTGTCTAAAGTAAAATATCAAACTAGGAATATAAGTATTCTTCAGTGAGATTAGTTAAAACTAAAAAGCCAGGAGTAACTTGGCCTAGAATGTTTAAATATCCCCAGACAATAAAATACCTCAGCATAGCCCATGTCTTCATTGTGTCAATCAAATGGGGCTATTGTAAAATTTACTTTAGCCTGCTAGAAGGCCCAGTTTATCTTCTTTAACTTTACCCAGATGCTGCTTTTCCTCCTCCAGCCCCTAATCAAGTAATATATAACCTGGGCACTTAATATAGCCTGTGAGCCCAGTCACAAACAACATAGGAAAAACAAGAAAGATTTCATCTTAAAGATAAGATTGGATTTTAAAACCCAAAAAGAAAAAACAGGTTTCTTAACATAACAGACAATAACCCAGCCCACCTTGGGAGCAGGACAGGCGGTCTTGATTAATGTGCTCCCAAACCAAGAAGCTGCTATTCTGGGAAAGAATCAAAGCAGTGCATTTCTTGTGTTAACTCTGCAAAATAATCCAGAAGACTGATAAGAAACCCTGTGTCTCTTCAAAGATAAACATTTGGGGACCATTTAGTGGGTCTCCATCCCTAGCCCTTTGTCTCTCAACCGCCTAGACACCGCACCACCCCGGGCTCTCTTGTCCCCTCCGGGCCTGAGCCGGGAGCTCTGTCCTCACTGTCTCTCTCAATAAAAGCTTCTCCCTGACTCTCCTACCTTGGGTGTTTGCTAAGTTCATTCTTTGACTGCAAACAAGAACCCTGGCATCAACTTCATTTAAGGAAGAAAATAACACATTTCTTACACAGCAAAATTTGGGCTTGCAAATTTATGTCATGACATACATTTTATCCCACTCAACTTCACAACATCAGAAAGGTTAGTGTTACACCTGTTTTACTACTGAGGTCTTGGAGGCTCAGAAAGAGAAGAGGTTTGCCTAACTGTTCAGTGAGCCAATCAATGCAGAATATGTGAGTGTGAAAAGGAATAACAAAGAGACATATTTTCTGGCATAGTTACTTAATTCTTCACTTGACATTTATTTCCTTGTCTGGTCATTCCTTAAAGGTGTACTTTCTGGTGCTTTCTTTTTAAGGGTGTTGAGTCATTCAGGAAAGGAAGCCTACATTTGAGGAAATATTCTCAATTATGCCCCAAATACCTGTATACAAAGTAAACAAAAACAAAAATAAAGCATTCAACTTCATCTGGAGGATTAAGGGCCCTGGAGGCATAGTCAACATGGCAGAAAGATGACAGACATTAAGTTGTGGTGTAGCATTCTGCTTTGCGTGTGTTCTCTTTCTTTTCAAAAGAAATCTAAGATGGAACCTGGATATTTAAAAAGGACAAAAACTAACGAGATCTTAAGGCAGTTTAAATTTTGACAGAGGCTTAAAGTATACCATTTTTTGTGCAATCCACGAAGCATCTTCCTCTACACGCTGAGGGTGTCTTAAATCTAAAAACTATTTTTGGGAAGAGGACCCTGATGAAGTGGGATGGGCTAGGTTCAATTCTGTTTCTTGTTTTCAGGGATAAATGAGGTAATCCATTATATTTGAATAGCAAAGTGCTAACAGATGGCAACACACATTTCGTTTTAACTGTTTAGGAAGGCTGAATGCAGGCTGAGGAGTGCAATTTAGGGTCTTCCACTTAGCAGCTTGTAACCTAGGGCAAGTCATTTAACCTCTGAGCATCAGCTTTATCCTCTGGAAAACAGGGATCATAACAGAATCTACTCTGATGTGAGGATTAAAGGAAATGATGGAGATAGAGCTCTTAGCCCAAGATCTCCACACAGTAAGCACCCAATAAATGGTTGCCATTATAGTAAGTGCTATTACAATGGTTGCTCTTCCTTGCACCCACATTCTACAAACACTTTGAATTAAACTCAGGCAGCAATCATTCTCCCCTCCTCCTCCTCTTTTTCCTTCCTCCCTTGCCCTATGTTTGGCCTCCTCCTACTCCTTCCAACATGAGTTGAGTTAATGTCAATGTTCTAAGGGTCCACATCTTTTCAGCATGAGCATGAAAAATGAGAGTTTCCCAGTCTTTGTCTAAATTCACTTGGAGGAAAAGCTCAGATCTGGAGGAGAATGACTAATTACTATTCACAGCTCTATAAAAACTGGAAGGTAAATATGGCCTTGTAGATGCAAAGCATTACATTTCTTCTAAAATTTGTGTAAAGTAGTTTTCCACTAAGAATATAAAATAGATGATTTTGTTTTGAGAGCATTTATTATAATGCAGATTAGACATTAAACACCCAAATATCTTATTTGCTAATTCACCATTCATGAGAAAATTAGACATGCTGAAAAGTTCTCATTTTTAAAGCAAAGAGTCTTTTAAATTTTCAACTCAGAAGGAGGTCTGCCATTGTCAAAAGATGTTTAAATGCATGCAGATATTTCTCAAAATCTTCAATCCAGATGAAAAGTCTACGGTGCTGCTGCTTTATGACAAGGCACTGTGATTGCTTTCTTGTTTTATATAAATACATATGCAGACATTTGTGGTGAGAGCAATGATTAATTTGTAAAACAGACAAATGGAAAGTACAGCTTCTGAAGAGGTATTTCAATTTCTCCAAGCAATCATAGCATTGTGTTTCTTTCTCTTTCTTAATAGGTCTCAACTTCCTGTGGCCTTTGTTGCTAGGAAACTAGTCTCTACTGAATTGAAAGCCACCTTTCTGTTTTTGTTGCTGACTCTATGGAGTCTGAAATGAACCAGGAATATCTGAATCCTTCAGGATTAACTATCAATAATGTGCCTATGGATGATGTGGAAAACCCTGTGCTCACTATTTTCTGTAGAGTCCCTGCTTCCTGGTTCCCTTGTAATGTCCCTTTGGAAATTCCATTAACCTATCCTGTGGGAACTTACATCTCCCAGAAGTAGAAAGATAAAAGAAAGTGAGCTGTGGTCCATTTTGCCTTATTTCCATAATGCGCTATGGTACAGGCCAATGTAGGAACCCTGACAGGTGTTCATAGTGGTAGAGCTTCAAAGGAACAATGTATTCCTGGGCAAACTGCATGCTTTAAGTATAATTCTCGTATTCAGGGTTCACATCCAGAATCTGAATGCGCGCTGGAGGCTTTTAAGCTTCCTCAGTGGTATTGAAAGTGATCCGAGCCACCGAAGTGCGTGGGTAAGCCGGTAACTGTGTTTTAGCAAGATGGCTGGGTCGGTGGGAGACGATAGTAAGCAGATTCTCTTTAACAACATTTTGATTCTGAGAGTGTACCTTCAGAGGCAAGAGTCATGTTTATAAGATGCAAATCATTTGACAACAGAAGTGAAGGGTCCAGGCAGGTGTTTCTGCCTGCAGCCTCTGGGGAGAGGCTGTTCTCTCCTCCCCTCTGCTGCCTAATTGGTCTGGCGCCTGTCAGTTGCTGGGTATCCGCCTAAGGGGCGAGTGGGGAGGCGAGCTGGCTTCTGGGCGGGGGAGACGTGAGGGTGAGAGCAGCGGCCAGAGGGGGCAAACGGAGCCAGGCCTCTTGTGAGTGATGAAAGGGTTTCTCTCAATCTAGCCTTTTCCTTGCCTAATTTCAGTCACACCGGTTTATTTGTCCCAGGCCAGGAACACACTTTCCCTGGAGCCACAGCAGGTCATTGGGCAGCCCTGAAATCCAATCTGAGCAAAAATGGACCGTCAGTCAGCGGCGTGATGGGGTTTAAGAAGCCCCTGAAAGCCTAAACACTGGCTGACTCTATTCTTTGAACCTTTTCTGCTTCCTCTTTCCCATTCTGTTTACTCCCGTTTATTATGGTTACTGTGTGTGTGAAACCCCACTATACTTCAGGTTTGAATTGAGCTAATGTCAAAGGCATGAGCATAAAAAAATGAGGATTTCCAGATCTTTGCCTAAAATTTATTGGAGAAAAACTCTCACCACACCTTGGTCTCCTGTTACCTTAAGCAGGGTATCTTGCATATAGGTGGCATTCACCAACAGTTACCATATCCCCTCCAGTGGCTCCTCATCCATGGCCTTGGTTGTATCTATGTGATGCCCCAAATTATGCATCTCTGTTGTTGAAAGATGAAGTCAATCGGATCATTTAAAAGAAAAACCTAACACGTACAGCCAAACAGCTGCTTACGATGCAAGCCATTTTAATATGGTTACATTAAAGGTATTTTCAGGTCCTGCTGCCATGAGAGTCCCCTGAGTTTAGGTAGCTGGAAGGGGAATAAGGATATGTCATCTTCAGCTGTGGCCACGGAGAGAGGTGTTGGCAGCTGAATGACAGCTGGTCTGGAGGAAAGCAGCAGCGGAGCTGAGCGGGCACCCAGCCAGTCTGAAGGACCACGGTGGCAGCATGTATCTGCTAGGCTCTGTTTGGTGTGTGCTCAGTTCAGGCATTCAGAGCAGCCTTGTTAACTAAGCCACCAGCCAGCTCCTAGATGCTGGGTGCTCACAGATCAGCTTAGGACGCCTCCATCTGCTGGATTAAGAGCTCTGATCATTTCCCTTTCTTGCAGTCCCTTCGCAGGCAACTGGGCAGAATCTCCCTTAATATTCCCAACACACAAAAGGTCTGATGCGCCTTCTTTCCTTGGCAGTGGAGCCGTTTGCGCATCCTCCTCACACACGCACTCTTCTCAGGAGCTCTGCCCTCAGTGACTCAAAGGACAGGCGCCCTCCTAAAGGCAGTTTGCTCCAAGTGCTTCCAAGGAAGTCTTTCTGAGATACAGCTTCTGGGTGGGAAAATAGAACTCTTCAGGGCATCTTTCCATACTCAGTAAGGATAAAATCATTCTTCCACTTGAGAAGTTATTTCTGTAGAAAAGTAAATTAAAAAATTAAAAAGAAATGAGAGAATTGGGGGAAAAAAAAGTTAGGTCTGTCTTTTAATGGTGGAATTTTCACCGTAGGCCAGTGTTTCTCAGTGCCTTAAGAACTTAGGCTCTGGTAGCAAGCCATCTGGGTTTGACTTGTACACTGGTGGGGCACATGGGCAATTACTTCACTCTCTAAGCCTGTTTTCTCCCTCATACACACAGAAATTATAGCAATACTCACCTTACAAAGATTGTTGTGAGAATTCCATGAGGTAGTGCATGTTCTTAGCAGAGAAACTGGTGTGTATTTAAGTGCACGGTAGATAGTTTCTTGTATTATGCTCATTATGCCTCACAGCAATATGCTATGAGCTCTTTGCATGTGTGCACCGAGCACTATTGGATACTGGGGAGGGAAGAGAAATAAGACAGGCTCATCCTACTCTCCAGGAACTCTCAGTCCAGTGAAGAAAATGGACATGGGCAGAATAAGTTATAGTATAAAGTGGTGTATTAGTAGAGGAAAGAATACATTGCCATTAAAGTTTTGACAAAGGTTGGAAATATTTAGGAAGGTGTCACAGAGGAGGGACGTGTGATCTGACTGTTGGAGGAAGACTAATTAGGGAAGGAGGAAAATGTTTCAAGCAGCAGAGCACCTAACCAAAGATAAAAGACTCTCTCCTGCTGTGTTTGAGCAACTTGGTTGAACTTGGCATTGATCTTGAGCTTGGGGTGTTGTGGACAGGGTGTCGTTCGGAATTGTGAAAGCCTAGAAGTAGTCGAGATGGATCTTGATGTGTTTCCTTCTACCAGTGGCCATTTCTGGTACTTTCTGGACTGTCTAATATGTACTAAGACTGACAGCTAAATGGCATAATATGAATTTGTTAGTTTAGTTCATTGGCCCTAACTAGTAGTGGTTCAACCTAGGAGTTGGCAGACTTTCATTCAGATTGCCTGTATTTGCAGATTGGTGAAGAAAATAAAGATTTCCCACAACTTTCTTAAAATACCCCAAACCTACCCTTGCCTCAATTTTTAGAATATTTCAGGTCAAAATTTCTCTCGCTTGAATGATCTGGGGTTTTGTTTTTGTTTTAAACTTCATCATACTTAAAGCTTAAGTTTTTTCTTCTTAAAGAAAAACATTGTTATAATTTCTTTGAATGTTATTAATGCTTCTTTAGAAGAACTGTAATTAGAATGAGAAACTCTCATGGTCACAATACTATTAAGTGTCTAAAAAGCATGGACTTGAATTAGGCTCAGATTTGAATCCTACTTCTACCCCTATAGACCTTGTGCCATTGGGAAAGTCAGAGCCCACAGGCGTGGTGACTTAGAAGCTCTTTCCACATTGAAGCTGGAACCAGAAGACCAAGTTGGAATAAAAATATTTGTTTGTTAAAGTCCTTTGGGGAAGAGTCAGTGAGATAGTACATGTAATGTGCTTGGCATAGTATCAGGCACACTGTAAATACTCAATAAATTTTAGCTTTTATTATCATATAAGAGAAGATTTATAATTTCATTCCTATTAACATGTAACAAAAACTAAATATTTCACTACAATGAATTTCTTTAAAAAATAACCTAGAAAAGGAAACTATTTTAACTAGACTGTGTGAATCTAGCCAAGTAGTACAAGATTAGAACTGAACACCATCCAAATTCTGAATTATATCTCTAGTTCCAACAATACACAACAGTTCAGTCTGGTCATGCTTCACTTATCAAAGCATACTTGCCATTGGAAATAAACATCTCCATTTCTATGATCCAATGATGATTTTTTAATGTACATTTTATATGCCAGGTGCTATGTGATACAAAATTTATTTTCTTTTTGTGCTTTTCCTGGAATTGTTCAAAGTGTAATGAGAGTGACAGCCAGGTAAATGGCTAATTGTAATACTGCGCAATGAAAGTGTGGCAAAGATAAAGGAAGGAGTGTGAAGGACCGATTAAAGCAAAACCTCGGAACTTAGTAAAACTGCATTCCAATACCAGTTCTGTGACTTGCAGTGAGATCTTGGGAAAATCGTTTAGACTTTCTCTGCTTCGTTTCACTCATATATAAAGTGGGACTGATGAAGTATATTATAGGTTGCAATGCACGCAGAATGCTTAGCTCAGAGCTTGGAGCCAAGTACGTGCTTGGGGAACGTGGCTCCAAGAATCAACTCTAAGCAATGCTGGGAGGAAGAGTACCTTCAGCTTGGTGGTAGGAACTAAGTCTCGTTTCTCAAGCTCTCCCCAAGCTTGGCACACAATAAGTTCTTGATATATCAGTCAGGTCAATGAATTATTGAATGAATGAATGAATCATTAGTTCTGCAGGGAATTACAGAAGGTGGTCTAGGGCACCATTTGAATCTGATTTTATAGGGTGAGGAGGATTTCACCAAGTGGAGAAAGGAGACAAAGCAATTTTGGAAAAAGGTATCTATCATGAGAAAGGAAAGTGGGAATTATCCAGTGTGACTAAGAGCTTTGGGTACAGGGGGCAATGTTACCCAGTCAGGAAACGTAGAGGTCCCAGAAGAACTTTCTTAGAAATTCTGCTTTAGATCTGAGAAATATTTAAGTCAGTGGCTCCAAACTCTTAGTCTCCTTTTCTTAAAATTTCCCTGAAATTACCCTGCCCCAACCCCCCAAAAGGATAGAAAACTAAAGGAACAGGTAATAGAATCATCAATTAAGGACTGTATTTTGTTTTTTATTTCAAATATTTTTAATAAATGGGGAAAATTCTGTATCTGTGTGGCCAGTTAATTCTGTTGCTGTGTTTTTGCTTTCTCAAATACACATAGGGAGCTACGAAAGTTCAAATTCCCAGGCTCTCCACTAGATTTCCTGAGTCAGGATTTCTGGATGGGGACTAAAAATCTGCATTTTAAATATGTATCTCAGCTGATTCATTTGCACACTGAAGTTTGAGCAGCATAGGTTTACATGCAAGGATATCAAACTGGTACCCAAGAGATGAAGGCATATTTAGTTATTTCTGGTCTCTTGGCCTTTCCCCCTGTGTTTCCTCTTACTGGAATTTTTCTCCCCAATTCCTCTATCCCTATACATGCTACTTTTTGCCTCACTATTTATTCTTCCAGAGTTAGCTTATCCATTATTTTTTATTTAAAATGTATTCCACAAATAGGGCCTACTATGAGCCAGACAAGAAGATGTCCTTAATCTTCCATCTCTAGGTTAGGTACCATTCTTTTGTTTTCCCATGACTCCTGTACTTTCCACTCTCATAACACTTAGGATACTATGTTGTAATTGGCTGTTTACTTATCTCTCTTACTATAAAATATGTTTTCTGAAGGCAAGGACTATATCTTATTTTTGTCGCCTCCCTCGTGCCTGTCTTGGACATTGCCTCAGAGACCATTGCTACTCTGCCAGCAGTTGTTCAGTGGATAATGAATGCATGTACAGATGTATAATCAGTGACTGCTGTGGAACAAACAGCTATAAAAATCCTAATGGCATATGACAGTAAGCATTTATTTCACTTATGCATCTTTAAGTCATCTAGAGGTTGACTGAGCTTAACGGGGTGGGTTCCAAGTTGTAGGCTGAGCCTGCTACCTGTCTCTCATCCTTGGACATCCAGGTTGGCTGGAGCATGTTCTCTCTAGAGGACAGGAGCATGAGAGGGCAAGCAGAAACATATGTCTTAAAGAATAGAATATTCTTGATTAAAATAGGGTCACTTCTACCCACACCCCATTGGCCAAAACCAGTCAATGACAAAGGGTTTGAATAAAGGAGGATGGGGGAGTGGGGTCGATAACTTATTCACATAAAATTAATAAATGGAATATTGAGTGAAGAGCTTCAAGCACACCTTTCACCTAAGTCACTTGTTTCCATGTCCCAGGATATCCAGGACCCTGGAGAAATGTCATAATGACAAGGAGCTACCCTAGGAAGATATAGCCCAACTTCCATTTGAGGATTCACTAGAACCCATTAAGTTCACATATTGAAGAAACAAAAGCTGGGGTTTTAAAATT
The DNA here is from genome assembly GCA_029783875.1 of Phataginus tricuspis. Taxonomy (NCBI): domain Eukaryota; kingdom Metazoa; phylum Chordata; class Mammalia; order Pholidota; family Manidae; genus Phataginus; species Phataginus tricuspis. Next base: position 32,127,300 of record JAQQAC010025234.1, on the reverse strand, counting down.
CTGTAATAATGGCACCCAAGTGTTTCTGCTACCTAGAGTGATTATTCAATTCCTGCTCTGTTTTCTCATCTACCTTGTTGTGCTCAACTATTCTGGTACCCACTGAACAAAAGAGAGAGGGTTGAGGGTGAGCCTGGAGGGACAGAGCCTGAATGAAGTTCACAGTAGAAGAAGTTGGCAGGGGAGGATGGCAAGAGCTTGTGGAGGTTGCATTTCTAGGAGTTGTAGGTTTTCATAAATCATTACTGTTTGTTTAAAGCAGTCACATCAGCATTTCCTTTTGATTTCTTGAGATTTGTTTTCTCCTATGTCTACAAAGAATCAAGCTGCATCTATTCACAGTGCGAATTCGCATTCCCTTCCATGAAGCTTTCCCTCTTTTTCCCAAATTTCAAAGATAGGAAAAGTTCTTCTTCTTGAGACATGGAATTTCTTCCACCTTCAGTTTGTTTTATAATTCCCATAGATGAAAGACCCAAATGTGACAATTTCTCTTTGAAAATATAAAGTACAAAGTTTGCAACTGTAAAATTCAAGATAAGAAAGATTGTTACTAATTCCATCACCTCAAGAGGCAGACGAATTCCTCATGTTTGAAATCTTGTAGAAACCTCTCGATGCATATTTATTATCACTTAGAGAAAGACCTTCTAATAAATCCTCATTGTTTTCTCCTTGAATAGCAAGGTGGAAGTCCTTGGCTTAAGACATTGGAAATCCCAAGTGCTACCCAATTCCTATTCATAGATAAGTCTCAATGCTTAAATGCATTAAGGCCCATCATAGGATGGAGTCTTTGGCAACTTTTAAAAATCAAATTTACTTAAAATAATAAATGAAAAGGAACATATTTTTAATTTTAAAAATTGGGATGCAAAACAATATGTGGTGATCCCAGTTTTGTTAATTATTAATAATCATAAGGACACACATGTATACACACACACACACACACACACACACAGAAACGAAAACTACAGAAAGGAAATAAATTAAAATTTTGAATTTCTTTGTCAATGGAGTGACTATAAATTCATTATTTATGCCTTTTTATTATGTATGCTTTCTATGTTCTTCCCAATTCTTTAAGTCATTATTACTTTTCTATTCAGGAAAAAGAATTTTAATAATTTACATCTATAACCAGCTTTTTAAATCTCATTTTGATTAAATTAGCTTTATCAAATTATTTTTTTAAATATTTGAGTGTCTCTTTGAAGAGCCTTTTTAAAGGTAATAAATATCACTCTAGATCATTACCAAGTAACAAGACAAAATAAATCATAAGAGGATGCAAGAACAACATTATATAGATTATAGTGATGTGTAAGATCTTAAGTATCTGTATACAAATGTGAATATAAAAATGCATAAAAAATAACAGTATTTCATTCTTTTAAAAGGATTCAACATAGGTTTCCTTTTATTTAAAATTTAGCAGTTGCTTTTCCTTGAGTGCTGAATAGCATGTCAGTCATTGTGCTAATTATCACATTTAATCCTCAAAAAAAATCCTACACACATCATGTGGTGTATCAGAGATTGGAGAGACAGAGGGTGCAGGAAAAAAAAATCCTTTGAGATACATGCTCTATTAGCCCCATTTTACAGGTGAGAACATTTGGGCTTAAAAAGGTATGACAGCTAGGTATTGACAGAGTTAGGACTCACGTTCATATATCTTAGCATCCAAAGCCAATACAGTACATATTCCTTCTCCAGACATTTTGATGAGGAAGTCATACTTGAAGTTAAAACAGAGTCCGGTCTTCAACAAGCTGAGTGGTGACATTGTCTAACCAGGAAAGGGGTCTTGGAAAGAGTAAATGTGTTCTCTTTGTTAGTTGTTCTGATTGTTTCCTCGGTTCACTTCAAAAACAGGACTGCGCTGCCTTACAGATATCGTCAGTGTGCAGGCTGCGGCAGCCCTGACGGTGAGATCGGCGGTTCCTGGGTCTTCTGTCGTCTTCATCTGTCAGGCTCCTGGGTCCCTGGGTTCTCCTCCAAGTCAGCTTCCAGGGTATCTAGGAAGATTCTTGGTCATCACTTAGTGACTGCCCTTAAAATTCTAGTTCTGACTCTATTTTCAAACTGGAGGAGACCAGGTAGGGAAGTGCTAGAGTTTGTGGCATCTGAGAGGAAAGCACCAGGCAAAGCCAGCTCTGCAGGGCCCTGTGGGAAGTCCCTGTTGTCAGCTGAGAGAGGTGCCCCTGACTTAGACCCCTCAGTCCAAAGAGGAATATTGCTGGAATCACTGTTATTTCACATCGAGAGAGAGCAGTTTTTGACCATGCTTCAGGAAATGGGGACTTAAATGTGTTTGAAGAGACAACTGAGGTAGAGACAGTATTTTAGCATAACATTCTAGGGTCAAAAAATAAATAAATAAAAGACTTGAGGGATTAAACAAAAAAAGCTCTAAGGATAAAAAAAGAGAAACTAGATTCTTGGGCATGGAAGCAGCTAGCCTAGGCATAGACACCCACCCAGATGATCTGGATGCACATTGCTCTGAACTCCTACCATGCCTGGTGGGTAATTGTAACTCCTCCAAGTCACTATGGTTGGACTTGCAGTGCTGTGGATTTTCATGGGAAAAGTAGAAAATCAGGTCAATATTCCAGATGTTCCCAGTGATCCAGACGTCTGGCGTGATAGCAAGGTCTATCCAGATGGTTGCTGAATATTTAATCTTTTGCCTGGATGTCGGCTGCCATCTGTACACTCAGGCTTAGAAACTAACAGGGTGTCAGTCAATACCATGTTGTCTGTTAATTAGAGATTTACTTGAGTACATTTTGTCCACTGGGTACCTGCTGTTTCAGTAATCTTCCAGCCAGACACATTTACCTGAATATTCATGGTCACTTACAAGGCACGTGGTACTCACACACTGAGTAATCATTTATTCCTCCTACTACCCTTCAGCATCTGATCTTGCTGTCTATTCACTAGGCTTGTATTATTTCTCTTTTCAAATTCTAAAAATCTTTAGAGAGATGCTATAAAAATGGCTTGGTGGTTGCATGAATTTATATGTTTTCCATCTGAGCAATTTCTATCCACTGCTAAATGAAGTCTTCTATGACACCTTTGCTGTATGCAGTGTGGTAGTGTCCTGTTATGTACTCTTGGCCATCTATCCTCTACTGGGGCAGCTGGATCTTTTAAAAATCCCCTTAGGAAAAAATCTAAAATCCTTACCATAGCTTAGAAGCTGTCCAAAATCATACCCTTTATCTCCTTTTTGTTTTTGTCATACTTTCTTGCTTTTCTTTTTTCTTTACTCTCAGAGTAGCAATTCCCTGGCATCTAAGCCTTCATACATTCCTGGATCTCACTTTCCCTCCCTCTGTGACTCATTACATTTTACTTAGCTCTGAGATTAAACCTCCTTTGCTCAGAGAAGATGTCCTGAAAATCGCAAGCAAGGTGAAGGTGCCTTATCCACTACATTCCTATGGTATCCTGGCTTCCCTATTGCATGACTCACCTCATTCATAATTATTTGTTGGCATTCTCCCCCCAGATCATATTATGCCAAAGGTCAGCAACTGGGTATTTTTAAATGCATACCCCAGTATCTGGTACATAGTAGGAACTCTCTTCCCAAAGAACGTAATCTAGTTAAAATACTCGTTAGATGATGACCAAGATAATCATGTATAATTTTTGCAAATTTAAACTGTAGGCACACAGATGAATTAATGCCCAGATGAATGATTATTTTTTATTCTTTCCTTCCTTCTTGTTTTTTCCATGATGGTGGTTTATATCTTCTAGGATGCATAGTTATAGAACAGAGAACAGAGGAAAGCTTCTCCCTTCTCTCATGGTACATGGGTCTTGGACCTGTCTGCCACTTCCTTCTTGGATTGAAAATGACTGGGTGTTGATTGAAGATAAAGAAGAATAGACTGAGATCAGGCTTTGAATTGCCTCCTGAAGTCAAACACCTGACTGGCAAGAGAACAGTATTCCTCTGTGGTCAACCAGGCATTTGGGATGGTAGATAGAGACATTGGAACCTCATCATATCTATTCTACTGGTCTGGCCCTTGCTTAACTGCTTAACACCTTTAAAGTGTTCTTTCAGCTTGAATCTCACGTTCAGTTCTCTTTTTCTGGGCAGGTTAATGCTTAACCATTTGACATGAATTGGTTTTTCAGGTTGATTTCTAATGTGAGGTTAAAATCAGACCATACTTGAGATGTACATAGGGGAAACGTAGTCCAAAGAAAAATATGCTGTCAAGGGCATACATGGGGTGTCTTTGGGGGAGTGGGAGGAAGGAGGATGGGATGGGGCCAGGGCAGTTACTGGCAGCTGTGATAGGATAGAACAGGCACTGGACTTGAAGTCAGGCATACCTGGCTTAGTCTTGGATTTCCTGCTGACCAGCTGGGTGACCTTGGGCATGTCACATCCCCAAGCCTCAACTTTCTCCTCCATTAAATGAGAAGGCTATTCCCTACTTGAAAGTCTGGTGGTGATGCACAAAACAGAATATACGAATACTCTTTGTCAGTGGTGGCAAAGGAAGCCATTGTGATGTGTCATAAGGGCAAAGTATTGAGTTGATGGGCTCTGGAGCCAGACTTCCTGTATCTAAACTGGCTTTACCACTTCCCAGCAGCCTGACCTTGAGTAAGGCCCTCCATTTCTTTGTAAAATGAGGATGCCAAGTATATGTACTTTGTAAGACTATGGGAATTAAATAAGTTCATATACATAACACTCTTAAAACAATCCTGAAATATTGTGAGTGTTCAGCTCAATAAAATTTAGGTGTGATAATGATGAAGGTGATGATGATGGTGGTGGTGCTGGTGATAGTGCTGGCGATGATGGTGATGGTGCTGGTGGTGATGGTGGTGATGATGGTAGTGATGGTGATGGTG
>JAQQAC010025234.1:32094899-32121819 GCA_029783875.1 Phataginus tricuspis | reverse complement strand
TGGTGATGGTGGTGGTGATGATGGTGATGATGGTGCTGGTGATGATGAGATGGTGATGATGAAGGTGATGATAGTGGTGATGGTCACCAGCAGTGCCAGCATCAAGAGGCAGCAAGTGGTTACAAGCAAAGGCTTAGGAGATATCCAGCTGAGTGCAGATCCTGGTCCAGCCCCTATTAGAGTGAACAAGATGCTCAATGTTGCTATGCTTCTGTTTCTTTATCTGTAAAATAGGGATCAAATATACCTACCAAACAAATGTTTAGATTAAAATAATGCATCCCTAGCACACATTGTGTGTACATGTGTAGCTATTATTTTGGCTATTATTATTGAAAATTCAGTGTCAGCAGAGACTCAGAGCTTGCAGGGCTGAGGAAAGATGAACATGAAACCATGAAAAATCAGAAGGATGTTAAGATAACTTCCCAGATATCCCAGCTTTCTTTACCCTTTGTGTCTTAACTCAACACATCTTGTTGCTGCTCGTGCTTTCCCTGCTCCTCCATCTCCTTTTTGTCCATTTAGATGACATATTTTGAGTGTTTATTGTGTACCAGGCATGAGGCCCAGCACTTTATGAGGACTACCTCATTTAATCCTCCCAATATCCCTGTATGATAACCATGATTTATCATAGTTAAGTTAAGGGCATGCAGCACAGAGAGGGTTAGTTACCTTGTCCAAAGCCACACAGCTGAGGAGGAGTAGAGCCTGGACTAGAATCCTGGCCCCTACAAATCCTTACCATAAGGCTACACTGCCTCTCATTCCACATTCTTAGGAGCTAGTGACCTTCTTAGGGCCATAAAGTTGGCCTCTCCCAACTCCGATTGCAGTAGTGGTGTTTTCTGCTTATTCCCTAGTATGGCTTGTAGCCTCTTTGAAGTATAAAAGCAAGACATCTACATTGTAGCCTTGTTAAGGACCACGGCAGGAGCTTGAGTTGACTCTGTAATGACTAAGGCACTCTGGGATTACAGAACAATAGTTATTTTAGTAGAAGGCAGAAGTGCCCAATTCTCAGAAGAGTTCCAAATCAGACAGTCATGTGATCTCTATGACATTGCGAGAGTGAAGTATATGGCATCTCAGTTTCTCATCTGTAACATGTGGACGATAATAACAGTACCTATCTTGGGGAATTTCTGTGATCGTTGATTGGTATAATATGAGTAGGTGCTCATGCCTAGTGTTACCAGCACTTATAAGACGTATATTGCAGAACATGGTAAATCAGGGTTAATGTAGTCTGCTACCAAACAGTGTACACTATTACACAGAATTTGGCTTTGGAAATCCAGAATTTTTGGCCTGGGTTTGGGTGTTAACATCTCCCCTGAGATGGGGAAGATGCAGAACTTGCAGGATCCCAAATTTTCGCTTTCTATCCTCTGAGCCCCTCTTCTAGTTCAGTGAGAGGATTCTTGCACCCCTCCAGGAATGTTTCTAGAAATGCTGAGAACAGACTCTCTGCTAGTGATTCAGTGTGGCTTCCTCTGGGATTCAGGCATTCTTCAGAGCCTCTGCAAGATAAGGAGTAGGGGAAGAGATCCAGCTTGGGAGTCAAGAGTCTGGTCTCACTCTACTACGGCCAACACCAGCTCTGTGTCCTTGTGCCTCCACTTCCCCATCTGTGAAATGGACATTGAGAAAAGAAAACAAAACCATCCCAGAGTAACTGCAAGCAGTTAACTCTGAACAGATATTTGCTGAGCACCTATTATGTGCCAGCACCATGCTAGGTCCCAGATATACAAACCCAAGCGAGGCATTCTCTGCGCAGTCTGCCCTGCAGTCTGGAGGGGAAGCCCTCAAAGCACCTGTTTCCCTGCCATGCCTCTGTGGTCACCCCTACAGCTGTAGAAGTATGGAACAATCATTAAGCACATGGCAAAGTAAATCAGCTCTGTGGTCCTAAATGTGCTTTAAACCTCTGTGTGTCTCTGCTAACTCACCTATAAATACCACTTTTCTTAGAGATTCTATAAAAATTTTAGGAAATAATGTATGTTTCACAGGAGCTTTATTTTTTAATATGATTAAAAAGGTTTTCCTTTTAGTTTCTCAGAGAGCAAGGCCTTCTCCTCAGTGGCATGGGAACTTGAGACCTTGGGAAGTACTAGTAAAGGACTATGGATTGTGGGAAGGGACATATTATGCAAATGAGAAATACAAAGAAAGAGAAGGTTGATTTTCAGCTTGTCTCATTCAAAGTAGGATCATTAAGAAAGGTTGACTTGCTTCCAGGATGTTGTCTGAACACTACCTAAGGGACTGTTTAAATTATTATTATTAAGCTCTAAATTGAATTGGAACCAAAGTTGTTGTTTTTTTTTTTTTAACCAAAGTATTGGAACTTGGAAAGGAGACCAGATAAGTTATAGACAGATTGAATAAACTGTATTTACTCCGCACATCTGGTTAGAAATCTGAATTAAATTTGTGCCTAGCATAGTTATTGGAACACAGTAAATAGTTATAATTATTATTGTTTGCTGTCTAAATTTATGATTACAATAGAATATTCAAAGCAAAAATAAATGATGCACCATCCAAAAAACATTTATATTTAATGTTTTCTGATAACATAAGGAAAGGAAATTACATTAGGTTGAGAGCTCATTGTGGGCAGGAAGTATGCTGAATTCATCTCTGTATCTCCATCACCCAGCAGAGAACAGAGTTGGCATTCAACAAATGAATGAATTTACAAATTACTTTATATGTGGGCATACCAAAGTCCAGGTCTGGAGAAGCAGAACTACTGATTTATTCAGCTTGCCAGGGATGGTATTTGATGGTTGCAACAAAAAAAATCACAACCTCTGATGGGTGGTTCTAAGTCCATAAACTAGTCGTGTAACCCCGGCCAAGTTATTTAACCACTCTGAATGCCAGTGTCTTTTATCTGCAAAGTGGAACAGATTATCTGCCAACTTTGCAGGTTTGTTGTGAGAACTGAATGAGAACATTGTATGTGAAAGCAAAAGGAGTACTAGAAAATTGCAACGCTGTTTATTCCCAAAAACCTTAAGATGAATGGGCCACCTCTGAAACTCTAAGACTTGGCTGTTGTTTCATTCCCTGAATGACCAAGGCATTTTAAGAGAGCTTATTACATTATTCATTCCAGCCTACAGTTTAGATAAGGTACAGTCTTAATGTGTTAGGTCCTCGATTGGCTCCCCAAGGACACAGACCACACGTGTAGTCAACAGAAGCACCTTTATTCAGCAAAGCAGGGAAAGAACCAGCATGCTGGGGTCCACCGTTGAGAAATGGCGACCCCGATGTAGGCTCGCAGGCCCCTTTTAAAGGCAGTTAGGGGATTTCCAGTGTGGTTTGGCGCCCTTTACCCCAATTGGGTCGTGCTGGGGTGGTTGATTTTCAAAGCTGGGGATTGGTTTTTGGAAGGGAGTGTCTTCTCTGGGGTCCTTGGAAGGGAGTGCCAACGGTCATTTCCCTGCCTGGGGTGCCTCTTCCTTCTTTCTGTGGTCAGGGTTCTCCGTGATTGGCTGCCCTTTTCTTGTGGTTTTTCTCAGAATTGGATCAGAGGCGAGCCTTCACCTAAGATGGTTCTTTTTCTCAAAATGGAGTCTCTTTGGCTCTCACAAATAACACCTGTTTTTACATTTATTTTTTATAAAATTGAGTGATTAAGTCCCCCCAGGGAATCCATGAAGTCATCTAGACAGTATTATTTGAAATAATTCCTCTTATTTTTAATCAAGACTTTATTTTTGTTAAAAGTTCCTAACTTTCTGGACTTGATTGGCTTCTTCTAAGACCAGAAAGAAATGAATTTTATGACTTCATGACAAAGCCAAATGTCTTTTCTTGTAACTTCAGTCACAAACAGATGAGGCAATTTGAACAAACTTAAATGTCAATGTTGGCCTGGAACGAACCAAATCCAGACCTGCCCTGACATCCATATAGCTCTGCCGTCTCCACATCTGTGGCTTAGTTATATATAATGCCTCTGCCTAGGGACAAGAATGAGCAATAATAGTGTTCTATTTCACTCTGACGTATAGTAAAGCCACCAGATCTCTAGAAAGCTACCCTAAAGTCAGTAGCATGAGTGTCAATGAATTATTGATAGGCACCCACCCTTATTGCCCAGCTGTATTACCATCTCCTTTAACAGATATGATTATCTGCAATGTTCTCCCTCCCAATGACATTCTCTCTCCCACCTACAAGCCTATGTATCTTAAGGCAAGAGCTCTCAACTGATCTGTTCCACATACTAGTGATTCAAGGATACTACCAAATTTTGTTTCATGGATTACTAATACTGTTTTGGTTTCTAAGAATCAATTTTTTTCTACTTTTGGGTATCTTTAGGAGAACTTTCTGTGTTTTCCCTCCTAGTTCCCATGGTTTGGGCAGGCCTGACCACAGTCCTAGATGCTTAAGTAGGCATGTGATCTAGGCCTATGCTAACCGGCATTTCTTTCCCTTTGGCTTAGGATTTTGTTCAGGGATGGGTGCATGACCCAGTTTGGGCCAATGAAAACTAGGCCCTTGCTCAAATTGTTGGGAAAAGAAGAGAGAAGTGTTCCTTTTTTTCCTACATTTGAATGTGGGATGATTTATGCCTGGAGCTGATGTGTTACTGTGTGGGGTTTGAGATTAAAGCCAGCACAGGGTGGAAGAACCAAGAGATGGGAAGACTGTATTATGGTGATCTTTGAGCCTCTGGATCTAGTCATGTCTGAAGCTACTAGTTTTTCCTTCTGTGTAAGCTAATGATTTTTCTTTTAAATTGAGCCAGTTTGAGTTGAGTTTCCTACCTATCTGTTAGGGACTTTCCCATTTTGGCCCTGAAAGTCCTGCATCCCAGGGAAGTGCTCAGTCCTTGGCAAACGGGGATCGTTGTCACTCCGTCTGTTAACACCAAAAGAGCCCAAGCTGATGCAAATGCCATATTTCCTTACAGATAAGACATGACAGGGCCACACAGTGATAGAATGTTGAACTATGTGCCTTGCAGGACTAGGGTCTGTCACAATTTGATGTAAGAAATAAGATGGTTGAGCAAAGTCAGGCAGGGCAGAAGAAAGTGAAGGCACGAAAGAAAGATCGTCTCTTCACTGTACCTGCTGAGGCTGTTGCCCTGCATATCCAGAATGACAGGGTCCAGGCAGGAAAGAGTTACGGTCAATCAACAAGAGCTGAAGTTTTGACAAGGAATGGTGGTGTTAGTCCTGTTGATGTGTTTCTATGCACTGGTAGACATTTTCTCCTGTACTGTTACTGTAATTACTGCTGACTTTTTAGTATTACTTTGAATCTTTTCATTAAGCTCTTAAAACTTCTGGTTTTCAAACATGTATCATGTGATAATTAAAGGATACAGAATATTTGGCTTGAACCTTAACACTTTCTCCCCTGAAATATAGTTTGTGTATAGACCTTACTTTCACCTCTTAATTTTAAAATCCTAAGGATAGACATAAGTTTTGCTTATCCCATGTTCTTTCCCACCAGATTCAGTTTCAGCATGGGTGGCAGTCAAATATTTTTGGAACAAATTAATCTAAACTCTCTTAGGGCACAGTAATTTGAAGGAGTTTAAAATACTTTACTGAATATGGACTCTTGTTAGTCATTCAAGTCTTGGAATGTTTTGAGATGGCTGGATCACATTTGCAGGGTTCCAGTTATTATCCCCTGGGAACTGGAAAAATTGCAAATGATTTTTCAGTATTTGATTCTTAGTGTTCAGAGAAGGTTTGTGTCTGCAACAAAGAAGCATTTCAGAAGTGGTAGATTTGTTTGATGCCAGTGGGGGTGGAAGTGTTAGGACTTATAATAAGATTTCTTTTTTTGGAGAGAGGAAAAATAAAGATGGTTAGAGATCCACAGAGGAAAAGGGAAATATGTCACTCTATAAAAAGTCATCTCTCTATTCTTATCAGGACCTACGGGTGATTCTGCAGCTGAAAACCAGAGACTAAGACACAGTGACTAGAGGCTTGTTTTATTTTTTTATCTTTACTGAAATTTACATGAGTCAAAAATGTAAAACTTTTTAACCTATGTGATACTTGGATTTAGGAATTCCAATGGTACTATACATGCCTAACAACTCACAGTGTGAGGCATTTATATCAACACATTATATATGCATAGGATTATATACGTCCATTCATATAAATGTATTTGTATGAATACATGCATATGTATTTAGAAGGTTTTTAAACAAATGCCTATAAATAATTGTATGTAAAAACTTAACAAAACAGAGAGTCCAGCAGTGTGACTCAGTAACATTGAATCTCTCTGATTCTAGCAACCCATTCAAAGGCCCTGGAGATGTGAAGTCAGACCATCTGCTTCTTGGAGTTGCAGGTTACATCGGGATTTAACATCAGTTCACACAGAGACTCTGCCTTCTTCGAAGACTATGTCCTCAAGGTTCTTCCACACAAGCAAGGCTAGGCATTCCTCCCTGTCTACAGTCCCCTTCTTTTTGAACCTGTCTTTGTCTCCTTTCTCAGAGTCAGCTTCGTAACTGGGAAGGAGACAGTGATGGCCTAGTTTAGGCCATGGGTCCGGTGCTCAAATTTTTGTTATGCCGTTATTAGCTCCATTGACCCTCATTTTACAAGGGAGGTTGATTATACCAACTACTTCAGGATTTTTATGAATATTAGTGCTTAGAACACTACCTGTCATTCAGTGAATATTAATTAGCTCCTGCTAATATGGCTTGACACCATTCTCTTTAAGCATCGATGATTGGACCAGGAGTGGCTACCTCCCTGAGAATGTGGACTCGGCACACAGAATGATAGTCTGTCAGCAAAGAGCTCTAGATCTCAGAGGGGCTTCTCAAAGAACAAGGATAACTCTGCTGGAGTCATGAGTTCTGATAAAGAAGCAGAGAAAGTTTAGCTTGAGGGGAGCGTAATAGATTCAAAGTGTTGTGCTAATGCACTTTGTTAATACACTTTAATTAATTAAATTTTTTAGTACACTGATAATTTGTTGTGTTAATATACTTTCCATGTATTAACTCATGTAATCCTTAAAAACAACCCCATGAGGTAGATACTATTATGATGTACCATTTTACAGAAGAGAAACCGAGGCACAGCATAGTTAGGATTCGAACCCTGGAGGTCTAGCTCCAGAGTCCCTACTATCATTTTTCCATGACATATATTGATGTTAAATGAATGAATGAGTTAGAGAAATGTATAGAGGGAGGAATTTCCCCAGTAAAAAGGGGAAGGGGAGAGCCTGTGTCTGGCTGCCTGTCTCGTAAGGTCCAGTTCCTACTCATGGGTTCCATGAGATACTGTTTTAACTTTCAAGAAATGGTTTCCCTCGCCTCTATCTAGTTTGAATGGCTTACTCTTACTTGCTGATTCATGACTCAGACTTCTTTCTGCTTAGTGACAAATGGAGTCTAAATTGGCCAAGAGAACACTATACAGCAAATTGTACCTCATGGTTCTGGATATGCCTATAGACTATTAACAACCCCCCAACACAGAAGGCTGGAGGAAGAGCTTGGGTACCTGATACCGGTTTAAAGTTAGGTACAGAATCCAACCGACCACAGAAGAAATGAGAGGCACAGGTCATTGTTGAAAACAAGATGAAATCGTTTTCTCCACTTTGGAAATAATGTTTATTGAAGAACAGATGGTATCAAGATGAGGTTCCTACATCTGAATGTCACCTCAGATCATTTGAATTCTAGCTTTTTGGCTTCTCAAAAATATACTCCCAGTGCCAGCTTTCACTGTTAAAGTAAATGGGTAGTTTGAATTGGGCAGAAGATATTTTAAATTGGGAATTCAGGCATCTCCATGGTGATCCAAATCACCAAAATAGGTCAGAGACAGACTCTGTTTTTTTTTTTTTTTTTAATCACTGGGAAGCTGGGGGAAAGGAGAGAGGCAGCTGTGATGTCCCAGAAAGAAAGAAGTGCCGGCCTGTTTGTTTTTCATATGAAAATGTGGCTCGCTGAAAGTTTTAAAGAATTGAAAACATTACCTCCAGTGACCTGACTGCCTCTCAGTGGTGACACATGTCATTTGAAGAAATGCCAGAAAGGAAGAGGTGGAAATTACATTTGACCCATCAAATACAGGCGGCCACTGAAAGCCGAGCTCTGACACGAAGGTGTCTGAGTCCACCCAGTTTGCTCTGGTTACCCTGATATTTTACTTCATTTCTTTAGTCCTCTCTAAGCTTTGCTCAAGTACTGGATACACTGAAAAGAGCCAAATTCCAGGCCTGCTGGCAGTGAGCTGTGCTTCATTCCTCATGTGTGAACTCAGTTTCGGAATAAATCTCTCCCAGTGGAAAGAAACCTGCAAAGAAACAGTAGAAATTTGTACAGTTCAGTTCGTGTACAGATTAAGGAAGATGGACACAGTGGATCTGGAATAACAAGATGGATATTTTTTCCCTTAGGCAGTACAAAAAAAGGTGAAATTCATCACCACAATAAATGCTAAGCTAATTAACTATAGGTTTTCACTATGTGTCTAGTCCCTTTGATGAACTAAACTAATTGGGAGAACTGTAAAGACATCAAAATGTAAAACTCTGGGGATTATGGGTGATTGTTCGCTCACAATGTGAGCATTTTTATTTTTCTACCTGTTATACCTTGTGTGCCGCCCTCCTTCCCTGTTGTTCCAGGCTTCCAGCATGCCCTGCCCGTTATTCTCTCCTCTCCAGCAGTTTGCCTTTGCCTTTCACACATTGGGTTAGTGTTGCATTTGCGATTGGAATCAGGAAAGAGAAGTCATGAGGGAGGGGAGGATTGGGGCATGTCAGAGGATGCATGGGAGAGAAAATGGGCCTGTAGGCTGGAGAAGGACCAGAAGGACTGACCTCATGGGTGTGTGGCCTATGCAGTCTCCCAAGGCCACTACTTAGAAGGGATCCACCCTTGGCTTAATGTTCTGCTGTCATCATCATGAACTTCTTAAAAATTTTGAACAAGGATTCTCATATTTTCATTTTGCACTGGACCCACAAATTATCTAGCTGGTTTTGAGGGCTGATGGGAAAGGAATTGCCAGCGAAATATCCTGAGAAGTAGCAGGGAGATTGCAAACAGAAAGATTTCCTAGAAGATGATGGAGAACAGAGATGACATCTTGAGGTCTTAGTCATCAACTCGCCAGGACTGAACTCCCACGAGCAGAACAGTGAAGGCAAGAAGCAAGCGAAACAGAAAAGTGTGTGTGGTGTGATTGGTCCAGCCTGGGAAACTGCTACTGAACCCTTCCTCCTTCACCCAAACTATCAACACCCTCAATTCCATGTATAAAAATAAATTCCTTTGGCTTAAGATTTTGCCTTTTCTTAGAAAAAAAAATTGCATGATGTAATTAGTCATAGTAACATTTATATTTATTCTATCAAGAAAGAAATATTTATTGTGTATCTCCTATAGCAAGTCATTCTCTAGGTCCTGTGGATACAGTGGTAAGTAAGGCATACAAAAGCCTTGCATTCAAGGAGATTGCATTCTAGTGAGGAAACAGAAAATAAAATACCTAAATACATAAAAATGATAATATGTGGTACTAGTAAATGCTACATAAAAGATAAAGTGGTAGGTAGAGACTGGGCAGGCTGTTTTCTGAGGAGGTGGCATGTGAATTGACAGCTGAGTGAACAGAAGGGAACTCTGCAAAGGTCTGGAGAAAAAACACGCCAAGAAAAAGAAACACCACCTACAAAGTCCCCAAGGAGACGACTGGTCTGTTGTGTTTGAGGGACAGAGAGAAGGCCAGCTGGGCTGAGAGCAAGTGGATAACAGAGTGACGGAACGTGAGACCGAAATGTCAGTAGAGGTCAAATCATCTGTAGCCTGCAGGAGGAACTTAGATTTTATTCACAAATATAATGGAAACTTTTAAAGAATTTTATAGTAGGGGAGTAACATGATCCAATATACCATAAGGAGGATACACTAGAGGGGCCTGGCAAGCATGGAGGCAGGAAGACAGGCCGGGAAAGTGACCCAGGGAAGAGACAGATACTGAAACAGGGTGGTGGCACAGAGATGGTAAGAAGTGGTAGGATTTAGGATAGATTCTGGAAAAGGACTGACAAGATTTCCTGATGAATTAGATGTAGGATGTTAGGGAAAAAGAGGGAACCTGGGCGACTCCTATGTCATTGGCCTGAGTAACTGGGGGTTAGTTGGCAGCCCCATTATTGAACACAGAAAGGTTGCCAAGAAGAGGGGTTTGCTGTGTTGAAGGTAGTGGAGAGCAAGATTTCTGTTTCAGTTACTTTACATTTGAGAAGACTTCTAGGTAGAGATGTTGGGGAGGCAGTTAGATCTATGAGTCTGGTCATGATAGAAGAGATCCAGCCCAGAGATACAGGAGATGTGATTTTTGATGTCACAGGGTAAGATGCAAATTATCTTAAGGAGAGAATTTAAGTGAAGATGAGAGGGTTAAGGATAGAACCATAGGCACTCCAAGATTAGAGGTCTAAAAAAAAAAAAAAATGCAATAGAGCTTATACGCAAAGGCTGGGGGTAGGGTGGTGACAAAAAAAAAAAAGATTAGAGGTCTAATTTGATAGTAGGGGAAATAAACAGAAGAGGGGATGTCATAGAATCAGAGATGAAAATATTTTTTAAAGTGGGGAACAATGGACTGTGTAGACATCTGAATAGAATTCAAGACAGAATGGAAAAACTGACCATTGAACTTGACAAGATGACCTCAAGAGGGACCATTTATATACAGCAGGGTTAGAGGTGGGGGAAATGCCCAATCAGAGCGGAGAGCAAACAATGAGAAGTGCAGATTAGTGTGCAGAAAGTGAATGTGGACAGATGTTCTGTGACCTGAAAAAGAGAAAGAGAGAGAACGTAGATGGGAAGGGAGGGGAGGAGAGAGAAAAGAGCTAGAATAGTAGATAGAAGGACACAGGGCCATTAAAAATTCTTTTTACAAGATTTAAGGCACATTTGTATGGAGATGCAAGTCATTTGGTAGAGAAGAAGAAACTGGTAATGCAGACAAACTAGGTATAATTGAAATTCTCTTAGTCAACCTCTACTTCCTCCACTTAACTTGAAACTGGATTACCTGTCCTTCTCTAGTTCTTTTGTAAAGCAGTGAGTCCCATGGCTGGTATTTCACTCTGAAATACCGTGAGTATTGTGCTCACCAGTTTGATCTGTGGTTTACAAAGAGGCAACTGCATCCATCCCCAAACCTGCTAATGCCTAATTTATAGACTGAACTTTACCTCCCAATCTAAATTCATTACGTTGAAGCCCTAACATCCAGTGTGACTGTATTTGGAGACAGGACTTTTAAAGAGGTGATTAATGTTAAATGAGGTCTTAGGGTTGGGACCCAAATTCAGTGGGACTGGTGTCCTTACAAGTAGAGGAAGAGACACTAGAAACATGCACACAGGGAGAAAAGACCATGTGCAAATGCAGCCAGAAGGTGGCCATCCACTAGAGAGGCCACAAGGACAACAAGATCTGCCAACACTTCTGTCTTGGGCTTTCAGCCTCCAAAACTGTGAGAAGTATATTTCTGATGTTTAAGCCACAAGTGTCTGGTGCTTTATTAGGGCAGCCTATTGTACTCATTAGTGTAATTATGTAATTTAATGAAATACTACATAAAATTTAAAAATCGTGTAAAAATTGTTTTTATGAAAAATTAGTTGAATGCTTTGGAAAGACTTTTTAGCATGTTACTGAAAAGTTACTGTTCCACTACTATGGGCAAGACATCTATAAAAGATTGGGAGAACTTGTAAAACACTAGGACAGTGATCTCCGATCATCTTTAAGCATCTTACAGTACTCACTATAAAAAAAACAAAACTAAAATTCACAGGTGACACAATATATGCAGAAGGTGAACCATAACTGCAATCTTTGTTCTGCAAAAGCAAATGAATGAATATGTGTATGTTAGTTAGAATTATTTTGATGATATCCAGCTTTAATTAGCATTTTTGATTTGTGGATCAGGTGGGTTCCCAATTGCGTCAGATAAGAGACATTTGTCTTAAAGTAGAAGGTGAGATGGGATGGGATCCAGTGCACAAGAGGATCCTCTTTGATAGCAGTGGGGACACTGCTTCGATTTTCACAGGTAGGAATGCAGAACATAGGTTGTGGGTAAGTTGGCAGAGCTGACAGTGAGAAAACGATACTGTTCTGATCTTAACTACATCTTTTTCCCCTATGAAGTCTGAGACAATGTTATCTATCAACTAGAGAGAAGGGTGTAATGAGCTCTGAGGAAAAAGAAAGCATGAAATAGCTGTCTTGAAGAGTAGGAAAGTGAATTTACTAGAAAATTCTACAGAATTGTCTTGTAGCATTGAGTGCCCATCCAAGATTTGTGATCATAAATTTGAAATGAGTCCAGTTAGTATGGTTGCCTAATTTTCTTCAGTAAAACTTGTCTGCATAGAAGATGTACCTTTAAGGTATATTTGAATCTAGTTATAATTGGTGTTTGCCAAGCAACACAAATTATAAAAGAGAGAAAGTGGGGAAAACAAGTTAAAGTGTTTTGAAGGAGATTACTTTAGTGATGTGTCATGAGATTTGAGATGGATAAAGAAGGAAGTTAAATCATAAAGGGATGAGAATTAAAAAAAATAATAGTAGTTACTAATATGAAAGAGAACTCAATGAGGTCAAAGGACTGATAAAGAGGGAATATTAGCATGAAAGACTGGAAGGTTGACCAGCAAGTTCAAAGTTAGATTTTATAAGGGTCACTGGTGATAGAAAAACCCAGGAAATGACCATGTGAGTGGGTGGCTGAGGCGAGGTGGAGAAGTTAGATTGAGCTGAGGAACTGAGAAGTCGAAATGGCAGACGGGCCATCGTGGGGATGGGGGGGTCACCAGTTGTGATGACAGAGGCCTGCTAGGAGAGAGTTAAGTCAGGTGCCCAAGTCATTGTTGGACAAGTAAGAGCTCTAAGAAGTTCAGAAGGTAACAACAGTAGGGGTGATCAAGTCTCCATTTTTCAGTGTCAGTGATTTTCAGCCCAGAGAGGATGTTTTGATTTGGTAAGTAAAGTGGGGGCATGAGTGCCCTAGAGCCCTGGGCAGTGTGGTACCAGTTAGGATTGAGTGCCAGGCCACAATACAGAGGCAGGTGGAGGGGTCACTGAGGATAAGCTTATCAGCACGTGGGCTGGCAGACTGGCACTGTTTAATCGTGTGTGTGTGTGTGTGTGTGTGCACGCAGCACCCATATGGTGGAGCCATATCATTCACTGGGTAGCAAGATTCCACTCTTAAATCCCATCTCTAGAACGTCTGCCTCAAATCGATGGTGTAGACATCCTCTGAGATGGTAACTCTAAGAGTAGATGGGAACAACATTCCTAGCTGCTGAAAGCCGGGCACAGGAGGGCTTCTGAGTCTGAGGCCAGCTTGTGGTCTTCATCTGCAAAGCCTTTCCTTGCCCTCAGGATCTTCCCACGGTGCCCAGCGGCATCTGTGCCACCCACACTCAGAAAAGGAGAAGGAACATGATATGCCCTGAGCAAAGCGAGACTGCTGACTGGGCACCTTTGACCAGAGACTTAGGGCCCATAGTAAACCATCTTGGGTGAGCAAAGGAACAGCACCCCTGGGTCACATGTACTGTGAAGGCTACTGCAAGAAAGAACAATCCAGAAAGAAGTGTGTGATTATAAATACACAAAGGAAAATGCAGGTGGAAGCCTTCTAGACTCTAGAAAGGCAGTCAATAATTCACTTTGGAGAAACTGCCCAAAGTTCAATTAGAAACAATTGGGATAATACAGGTTGTATTATTACAAAGCTTGGCTCTTTCACCAATTCTATTTGAACTGTTAGATATCACCTTGTCAGTAAATGTGACAGTGATTGGCAAAAGTGAAGTACTAGGCCAGCTTTTCACAGGAAAATGACCCACAATATTGTTATGTCTACTATATTCTGGAATGAGTATTTTGGATGACTTTCTCAGTATGTGAACTGCTAATAACTTCAGTTTATCAAGAGTGCTCAAACTAGGTGAGACATAGACAAAACAACTGGTTAATTTCACATTTCACTCCACATTTGTGGCAGTGTGCAGACCCAGGATAAGTTCATCTATATGGATGGGTTGGAAATTTAATGTCAACATAAAATTTCCCCATGTTGATTTTCCATATATCAAGTGAGTGGTTGAACTAGAAATTCCTTAAAATCCTACCCAGTCCCCAAATTCTAGGATTCTGATTTTCTGCAATCCCATGGCCCAAATTCACATGTCCTTACAAATAAAAGAGGAAGGGAGACAGTCTAGGGAGTGTGACTTTAAATTGAGGATGAGGAAAATGTTTGTGTTGCTTTAGTGGAGTATGAATGGGGTACTTGAAGAAGACGGAACTTATCTCATAAGGTTATTGTGGTCATTAAATGAGATACCGTGTGCAGCCCTTGAGGCTTAGAAAGAGCATGTGGCTTCTATTGATGACTGGCCTGAGCAGAACTCAAATCCAGATTGTCTGCTAGGACCAAACCAGGATCCACCCCGACTAGTTTGAGTACAAGAAACAATTTATTTAAGACTGCTAGGTGACACACAGGGGTGGAGGCCACGCAGATAGGAAAAAAATGCCAGACCTCTGGTGGCTGTAGTGGAGTCCCCATTGCTATCACTGTCATTCCCAACAAACTGTTTTGCCCATGGCCCTGCCTAGACCCTTCCACTCTACTGTCCTCCTGGAAGCTGGCCCCCTCTGTTACACCAGCAGGAATTCCCCTCTATGCCTGCTTCTTTGTGTTCCTAGCTTCCCACCCGAGTCTTAGGTGAGAGCGTCTGATTGGCAAAGCCTGGGTCACTTGCCTGAACTGCAAAGAGAGATTTAGAAAGTGAATGTCCGGTGTCTTTTTTAAAGTAGTGCAGACTCAAAGATGGGAAATTTTTCACACTTAGGGAGAACATTCACAGGGTGCTGGAATCCCCCAAATAATAGCAGATGGCTCCTAAATATGGTGCTTTACATACATAAAGCTGACAGATTACAAATAACTTTCCTATTACTTTCATTAGAGTCTTTGGAAAATAATTAATAGTGAGAAGGAAAGATAGTGGCTCCCCACTTTCCCTAAAGGAAGAACCATTTTTCAGTTACGGAAACTTTACAAAGCTTAAGGACTAGATAAAGTCCTACACCTAATAAGGGCAGAGCCAGTGCTTAAACTAAGTCCTCTGGGTCAAAATCCTTGATTTATCATCATTGGCCTTCTCCTTACTTAGGATAGTATTTGCTGTTGGTTATTTACAAAGAATGTTTCTTTTTTTTCTGATGTTAAGACTGCATATTGTTATTGTATAAAATTTATAAAATTCAGAAAAATTTAGATAGGAATAAAAATTCACCTGAAATCTCATGACCCAGAGAAAGCTTGCTGACACATATTTTTTTTTATCATAAAGACCGGGATGTAAGTGTATGTAGTGTTCCATTTCTTGCTCTTCCCCTTAGCATTATGTCAGGGACTTTTCTCCATGGCATTAAGAATATGTCTCCGAAAACATAATTTAAATGACTATAAAATAATTTCATTGTACATATCCAACATAATTTGATTAACTGCATCTTTTTTTATTTTGCTATTATTAATGTACAATTACATGAGCAACATTATGGTTACTAGACTCCCCCTGTTATCAAGTCCCCATCACAGACCCCATTACAGTCACTGTCCATCAGTGTAGTGAGGTGCTATAGAGTCACTACTCGTCTTCTCTGTGCTTAACTGTATCTTAGTTGTTGGACACTTATCATTGGAGTTTTGTTATAAATAAGAGCCATAAATATCATTTTTTACCTGAATTATATATATAGTAGATGTAAATAGGTTGATAGGTTACTCTATGTCATTTATAAAATCCTTGATTATTTCCTTGAGCTGGGATCTTGGAAATGCAATTCCCAGGTCGTACGGTGCAAACCGATTTGCTGTGTTAAGTGCAGCTGTTTCCCCAAAACCAGCCACACTGAGCTTGATTTTTGTCCCTTACAGATTGATTGGCTTTTGTCTGTTTGTTTTGTTTATTTTTGTTTGGGTATTTTTGTCAGGGTTTTCCTTTACCTGGGTAACACCAATGTTTGCTGAGATTTAGCTAGATGTGGACTTCTTTTTATTATTTTAGCACAGTGGTTAGAAGCTTTGGCCCTATTCAGACCACCTGGCACTGAGTCCTAGTTTCACTATTTGCTGTTTTGACCTTGGGCAAGTTAGCTAACCTCTCTGTGAGTCAATTGCCTTATCCGTAAAGTGGAGACCATAATTTTATATAGCTGTGAGTTAATGAAATTTAATGTGAATAAAGTGTTTAGCTCAAGAAATCTTTATTACCCATTATTTTCTATTATGCTAATTCATTCTTCTCTCATCTGTGAAAATTTTCCTTTTATACCCCAGTTATTTCTTACTCTACTTCATATGTTCCAGCGTTTCTAGCTCACTCCTTGCGAACTCATCCAATTCTCAAGTGTCTGTCTGTTCTTTTGTCTTTCTGCCTATATACCACTTTCTTTTTCATCCTTTGATAGTTCTATGTTTTTCTCCTGTATCCTCGCATTTTCCAAGTGCATCCTCCACATTACTGATTCAGTTTTCTATAGAGACAAGCCTGGTTTTACTACAATAAATCCAAAACAGGTTTTGATGATCTTATTGCAATTTTAGTCTCCTTGCAATTCTTAATTATCCAGCTCCCTTTCATCCGGTCTCATTGTCTTTATACCGTATCCTGTTTTCATCTCAGCTTATCCTCCTGATCACTGTCTCCTGGCATCCTATTAGTGATGTCACGTGATATTTTAAAATTTTCTTCTGAGATCTGTATAAATCATTTTTAGAAGTCTGTTCCTTCAAAACTTTGGAATGATTTTTATCTTCCACTGTTTTGCAGTATTTTTTTCATTGGTCCCTTGCTGGCTTTTAGGTCCTCTTTATCCATCCTCAAACAAGGGGACATCTTGTGGAATTTGTCCACAGACAGATGGTATGGGTTTCCCTCGTCCCTCCCATCATGCCCTTGGGTATTGATCGGTTTCTCTTGTAAATTCTTCTGGTGGTTGTTTCCAACTTGCCACTCACCAGGATCAAGCAGCTGTATATCTGGTGTGGCTCTGACATATGGAGCTAATATTTTCTCCTACATTGTACTCTCTGGTTCTTTGATACTCTGAATGACTGCATTATTTAAAAACTACAGTTCTTAGCATGCATTGTTCCTAGAGTTTTTCTTTACAGGAATCATATTCCAGGATGCAATGTAACAAAACCAGTTTCATCACTGCTGTCTAGCCAGTTGTTTGTTTACAAATGAATATAGAAAATTGGGAGCGAGGAGCATCTTCAGAAGTTACAGCCACACATCAAAGGCAGACCAGTTTTCCATTTAGTAGAGTCTCGATCTTTGAACCAGGTAATAGGCCAGGGTGGAAGAATAGTTGTTTCTGCCATCTTTCTGTAATTGAAAAGGTAGTTTAAGAGGTAAAGTGTGGATACAATTTTTCCTAGTTGACTTTTCTATCAGCTCCATCATCTTAGGTACAGTGGAAAATCATCCTAGATTCCAGCCGTAGGCTTCCTTTTAGTAGTGGTCTTCCGTGTGGCTAGTCTTCATCGTTTGCTGTCTTCTTAGGTACTGAAGTAGGGATTCCAGAAAAGTTGCTGCAGGGACTGCTGCCTATACACCTTTTATAAGTGAAAGTCTCACCTGTGTATCTTTAAAATGTTCAATGTGAATACTTTTTTCTAAATGGCAAATTGCCTTGGTACAACAGTCTCCTCTAGCTCTTGGTTTTTACCTCTTTGCTACCACGTGACCAATTTTGTTCTGTCCCCTGTTTATCTCTAATGTGTCAACTCTTTCCCACCAGGGGGTGAGCTTCTTGAGGGCCGCAGTCTTGCCTAGGTCATCAATGTATCTGTTGGCCTGCCTGCACAGAACAGTGCTCTGGAAAGGGAGCACAGAAAGGCTCTCCAGGGGTGCATCTGTGACAGCAGAAGGAAGGGTTGGGTATCAGCTCCCCCTTGGGTCATTCTGAAGGGGTTTAAAAGCTATATGAATTAACACGACTGCAAAAAAAAATGTGTTGTGCTCCTACTACGTGCAGTGTGTTTGGGATTCCAAGATGACTCAGCCTGGTCTGCTGCCCTCTGCAATCTGGATAGAAAATAGCCCATGAGTAGCTCTAAGGGACGCAGACCATGGTCATGCTTTCTTGGAGGTTCAAGTAAAGCACAGAACTCAAATGAACTGGATTATTTCCACTTGCTCACCCAAAAAGCAGTAATTGAGGACCGACTCCAAGGCAATGTAACAAGAACAAAACACTGTCCTAATTCTGAGTAGCAAACCATGTCAGAAGGAGCCAAAAGACTGTGCTTGATTTGCCTGTGTGATGAGTGGAGCACGCACATTCCTTTACAGTCCCAGGGCTGGGGAACCTCTGCCCCAGATCCCTCACTCACAGTCAGGCAAACAACTATAGTTCTGGAATCAGGTGTCAGCCTAAATGCGTCTGTTGGCTGCGATGTTCTCTTCATGCTTCCCACTCAGTTAAGAAAATGCCTTTTATTTTCTTAGCAACAGGGTTGTTCACTTCTGGAGAAACTGAGGTGCCACCCAGGTCATCTATATTTGTAAGTTACTGGAAATAGCCTGTGCTTTTTGAAGCCATTCTTAGTTATACCTTTGTTTTGTTGCTGGAAACAGCTATGCCAATTTTTCTGATGCCAAAATTTTGCCGCATTTAACACTTTACTGTTTTTTCATATTTCTTTCTTTCTAGTTAAAAAATAAAAGGTTTTTCAAAAGGCTTAAATCTAGCTAATGTTGTAAAGAGAAGGACAATTGATAATGTTAGGGAAACAAGACATATAAGGCCTGTCACTACTATAGTAGTTTTTAATCATCCTACATGTTTGTAAAGCAAGTGGTATGTTTCCCACTTTAAGGATCAGTAAGTCACAGAGCAGGAAAAGTACAGGTCATGGGTGAGTCAGTAAATTAGAGAAGTGAGGTATCATGGCTTTTATTTAATAACCTTTCAACTGCATTATCAGGTTTCCACCTATGTTACAGGTGCCACATTTTCTGAAGGGCAAGGATGCACAATATTTTAATAATAATAGTAGTAGCCAACTGGATTGACCTCTTACTACAATATGCCAGGCACTGTGTAAGTGCTTTTCATGTGCTATCTCATTGAATCCATACAACAACGCTGCGAAGTAGGTGTCATTTACATTTTAGTGGTGAGGAAATAAAGGCTTAAACATGATAGTTGTCCAAGCTAACACAGCTAGTATATGGTAGTCTTGGAATTTGATACCAATTCTGTTTGACTTCAGAGCCCCTGCTCAGTCTAAGCCACCATGTTGTGCTGTCTTGAGACTATCAAGTCTCAATCTCTCATTTTACTTTTGCCAAATGTGACCCAGAGAAATGGTGGCTTACTGGAGATCTTACAAAGAGCTTGTGAGAGAGGTGGAACTAAAAATGCACATTTCTTGATATTCAGACTGTTTTGTAAGGGGGGCATTTCTCTGGTGTGGATAAGTGCTCCAATCAGCTGTTTTACTGACTGTCAGAGTAGAAGCACAGTGTACCTAGCATTTTTATAGAAAACAGGTAGAATATCTGTATTTAGGAAAGTTACTTCCAAACCTTGTCACCTATTTCAAATTAAAAGAAATTGGCAGTTTAAGAAATGAAGGCTGTTTGCTAAAACCTAAGCTCATTTTCTGATGCCGAGTCTGAAGTAAGAAGTTCCTGAATATCAGGAGGAATGGATCCATCAATTGCCCAATTAGAACACACATCTCTGAGAACTCTATGTAGTGAAAAGGACTTGGAACTTGGGGTCAGAAAGGCTGACCAGTTTTCCCTTAAAATTATTTTTTAAATTTAAGTACAGTTGATGTGCAGTATTATATTAGTTTCGATGGTGTATAACCTTGTGATTTGACAATTGTATATAATATGAAATGCTCACCATGATAAGTATAGTTACCATCTGTCACTACACAAAGTTATAATGTTGAGGTACTTTAACTCCTTATGACTTACTTATTTTATAACTGGAAGTTTGTATCTCTTAATGCCTTTAATCTATTTTGCTCTCTCCTACCCCACCCCATCCCCTCTGGCAACCACCAGTTTGTTCCCTGTATTCGAGTCTATTTCTATTTTGTTTTTCTTCTCTCGGGAGCTTGGTTATTTGGCTTCACCTTTCTAGTTGTCAGTTTCCTCATTGTAGGGTAGATACAGTTATAGCCTTTATAGATCACTTACTTAAGGTGTAGTTAAAATAAGGCAGGTGAAAGGCAATTTGCAAACTGGAAAGAGTATACAAATGTTAGTTTCTTTTCTTAATAAGTACCATTTTCATCCTAAGTTTAAAAAAAAACATTCTTGTTTTAATTGTCTTTTTTCTACTTTTAGTCATTGATTCATTCATTCATGTATACATCTACCATTCATTAAGATATCTGCCATGCTTCATCGTGGATAGGTTATAAGGAATATATAAAAAGTCGGAGGCAGAATTTAACTGCCTGTTCCTTCTCTACATCCCAACGATTCAAAACAGACCCCCTGATTTCTGCCCTGAAGCCCCTCCTGCGCCAGCTTCGCTCTTCTCCACCTCATTTGAGGGCAACTTCATCCTTCCAGGAGCCAGAACAAAAACTTTGGAATCAAATTTTACTTCTTTTTTCCTCATCTCCCACATCTCCAGCTTTTTGGAGAACCTCACTAGCTCTGTCTTCAAAATATATTGAGAATCAGAACGTGTCTTGGCCTCAACAGCTGCTGCCCTGGTCTAAGCTGTTAGAGTGGGTTGAGCTTTGTCTTCCAAAAGATATGTTTAAGTCCTAACCCCAGTACCTGTGAGTGTTGCACAGATCATCAAGTGAAGATGAAGTCAGAATGGATGAGGGTGCGTCTTAAATCTCACAGTATCACTACATGAGAAAGGAGAGGGAGATTTGGATACAGAGACACTGAGAGACTCACAGCGGGGAGATGGCCACGTGATGAGGGAGGCGGCGGCAGTGGGACACACGGAGCCACCGCGGCCGCAGGGGGCCAGGGCGGACTCTCCTTCGGAGCCTTCAGAGGGAGCGTGGCCCTGCCACCACCTTGACTTCAGAACCATAGCCTCCAGAACTGTGAGAGAATACATTTCTGTTCCTTTAAGCCACCAAGTTTGTGGTGATTTGTCATGGCAGCCTCAGGGAGCAAATACGGGCACTCTGATGTTGTGCAGGGATACCTGTGTGGTCTAGACTGTTTCCACCCATGTCTCCTAAGGACATTCTCAACAGAGCAGCCAGACCATCCTTTCCAAAACCTTACTGGTGAGATCATGTCCTTGTTCAGAGCCCTCCAGTGGCTTCTCAGAGCAAACTCCACTTTTCTTCCAATGGCATTTGAGTCTCTACAGCATCTGCTGCAAAATGCTCACCCCCCCGTTCACTCTGTTCCAGCCACCTGGCTTCCTGCCCCCTTATTTCTTTGCCTCAGGTCATTTGCACTTGCTGTTCCCTTGGTCCAGGGGCAATACTCTAATATTGATCAACCATGCTCAGGTACAACTCAGAGCAACTGCTGGCCAGAGTCCTGGCGCTGCGTCCTGGAGGCCTTCCACTGTGTGCGGGGTCACCCTTCAGTTGTCTGCTGCCTGCAGAGGTGGTCATACCAAACAGTGCAAACATGTTTCAGTATTTCAGCAACCTGTTTGGCCTTACAGACCTTCCTGGATGAAAATTAGCTTTGGCTCTGCTGTATTTTCTCTTCTAGAAATCCAGTTTAATTCCTTACCTCCTTCAGTTCTTTGCTCAAATGCCACTTTCTCTGAGACCCATTCTAAGCACCCTATTCTAAGTTGTACCCCCCCCACACACACACACACTCCTATCCAACTCCTGCACTTTCTGTTTCTTGATGAGCTTATTGCCAACTGATGGTTATATTGTGCTTATTTATCTTACTGTTTTTCTTGTGCAATAGAATATAAGCCGCCTGGAGGCAGGATACCTGTCACTGTTTTTGTTTTATTTGCTTTGCTTTGCTTGTTTGTTTGTTTGTTTTCACTTGTTGTGTTTTCAGCACCTAGGGCAGTGCCTGGCACATTGTAGATGCTCAGCAGACATTCGTTAAACAAATGAATTAATGCTTTCTGATGGCTTACAGTTTGGCTGTATTCCCATCTGTGGAAACAGTCAGAGAGGAGTCCTGAGCAGCCCACAGCCCGGTGGGCACTGTCACCATCGGCACGCTCACTGGAAATGTTGAAGCCCAAGCCAAGGAAAGGCGCTCCCTCTCCTCCCCCCTCTAATCTCTCCCACCACTGGAGAGCCAGCGAGCATGATGGACCCACGATGGGTCCTCTCCAGCAGTTGTATCTGTGATTAAATGGCTTTTGTGACACAATCCCAGCATCCTGCTTCATGGCAAATAGTTTTATTTCTGTTTTGTCAGGTAAAGACTCATTAACAATTTGCCTTGTTTTGACAGCATGAGGCTATCATGAGTTTCTACAGGAAAATGCACCAATTAACACAGTGTTTGTTTCTTGGCTTGAATTTAAATGGAGACAGGAGGAAACTGAGAAAATGTAAAAATAGTTTCATTGACATTAGCAAGAACTTTACCTGTCTGTGGACTAGGATGCTGTGTGATGGCTCATTTACCTCTTTCTCCAAGGAATGGTAGCCCCTCCTCATGTCAGCCCCCAACACATTTCATTGATGCCCGTCCCATCTGTGATCTCTCCCTTCTCTGAAATCCTGTCATATTTATGTTATCACTCCTGACACTCAAAATAGGTATTAGTTTTTTGTTATTTTTGATATGTTGCCTAGATAAGTTACAATTAAAAAAGAATTTGAAATACTGTGTGGTAGACAGGTAACAGTAGGTAAGTAGATAAATAGGGAGAGATTGCTAGGAGAAGTTTAAGTGAAATATTAGTTTGAAGAACAGTATATGGTAGCTTTTGTGCTATACAAATTGGAAAATAAGAATATAGGTTCATATTTTCTTATCCTTGCATGAAGTTGCACTGGAAGGTTAAACAAGAAACTATTAATGAAATGGTTATCTGTAGGGAGAGGTGCAGCAGGGAGAATGGAGTGGTTTAGGAGTGAGATCCTCTGTGCATACCTTTTATATCATTTTGATATTCAAAGCAGGCAAATGTGTTACCTATTCAATTTTTTGGCTGTTGTTTTTCAGGAGGACAGTAGTGATATACATGCAGGACCTAATGCAATGCTGGTGACACTGAATTCTCAATAAGTGGGGCTGATTGATTGTGACCGGAGCAAAAGGCAGGCATGTGCTGGGAGCCAGACCCCCCTGGCTACTCCATGTTCATGTAGACATGCTTCCACAAACAGAACTCGTTGTGTGTATTCATTGAGATGACCTTTTCTCAGCTTCCTGTCAATGCTAAACTCCCCTTCACTCCATTTGTCCTGTAGAATTATAGAAAAGCTAAAACTTTATGCCATATTATTCCTTTTGTAATAATAGCAGGTATACAGTACTTCCTAGTTTACATAGGTTACTCTTGTGTGAAAATGTTCCTTTGGACTGTTGCTCAGGGAGCTCTTGCCTTTGGTTCCTTATTCTAAGCAGGTAGGTGTCAGCCTTGGAGGTAATAGACCACAAAGCGTAATTGTTTAAGTGGATTGATTCTGCATCAGAAAGACCCTGGTTAGAATCCCAGATTCACACTATATTAACTGTGTGATCTGGGACAAGTGACTTACATTTTCTGAGCACTTGTATCTTCATCTGTAAACTTGGCATAATGATTCCTAGTTACTAGAATTGTTGTGATGTTTGTATAGGTGAGGGGTCAAGTGCATAGCCCATGTGTGCTTCCTACAGGCAAGCACCCAGGAAATATTAAGAATGACTTGTTCTTATTATCCTCATTTATGTATTCATTTTCAATGCTTTTGGGAGATCTCCCCCCATTTCACTCTGAATATCTTTTTTGTCCCTTGGCAAAATGCTCATTAGGGTGTTAAAGACATTAGGACATTACTTTGGGTTGAGTGTATACTCTGCCAAGCTGTTCTCGTTAACAATGCAAATTTACTTTGTGTAGCTTAACTTTGATACCATTTTTTCCATGGTGACCAGATAAGGGCAGGTACCAAATGGAATGGCAGCCTGACGGAGTTGGGGGGAGTATTCTCAGAGCCTGGCCTTCTCCTCCTCGGGGGTAACAGACCAAGAAGGCAGAGCTGTGGGAGTGAAGGAAAGCCCCACAGCCTGGAGGTCAGGCAGGCAGCGGGCAGTGGACACAGCGACAACAGATGGGAGGAGGACAGAGACAAGAGGATGGGGCTTGAGAGAAAGTCTTACTCCAGAGACCTGCCAGGTCCCCCGCAGGCACTGTGCATGTGTCAGCTAAGACCCTTGGCACCTGCATCTTCGCCTGCTGGGGCATGTCCGCTTGTGAGAGTGGGTCCTGCACCGGATCGCAGTGGGTGGTACAGGGACACTGTGCAGCCATACAGCTCCCTTTCCCCTCGTAAGTCACAGTCAGGCTTTGGGGCATGAGTGTGATATGACAAATTACTCTAGTTGCTTTGGTAGGATGGGATGGAGCAAAATGAGATGAAAGAAAGAAGCAGAGATTGGAAAGTGCTATCCTAACGCAGGAATGAAGTGGGGAGGACCAGGTAATAGAGTAGGAAATCTTTGCCTTCCCTCCAAGGGTTATGCAAGTCTGGGGCTCTGTCTTTGCACAACCACCAGCAGGTCTACAACACAATACTGATTCATTTCTTCATCATCTTGAGAATTTCCACATAATAATCAGCGTGGTCTTAAAATTGTTTCATTTTGGGGTTAGGACTGACGGTATTTAGAATTGATATCCACAGCTTCCCACAGTTAATTCAGTAATAGTCACGTTAGACAAACAAGTGTCTCTCTCCGTGAGCCAGCAGGTGTCACTATTAGTCAATTGGAAATAAACATGGTGGCCTCCTCATGGTAGCAGATCCACCTCTGATAAGGAGGTGAATGAGTCTGACATTACAGGTTAAAGAAGTATTGCCTCAGATCCACTGGCTTCCTTGTAGGCAGTTGAGTTCTTAAAAGCATGTATGCGTTTTCCACACTGACTACCTACAGGTGCAAGGCAAGTAGAGGTCCTCATGAAGAATGAAGTTGAGGAGGTCATCCTCTCGGTTCCATTTTCCAGTAATACTGCTCTGAGAGTTATTTATAAGTCTAGTTTTCTATAGTCTTTGTTTCTCTTTCCGGCTAATTATAGCCAATTCCTATTTAACCACTAAATGAATCTTCCATGGTAATTTAACTCCAGAATGGTTTTCCTTCTTTACTCTATTCTTCAGATACAAGACTGAGTTTCAGTGAGGTCTATGCCAGAAATAATAGGGTGAGAAAATGCATGTAGTGCACTTCAAAACCAAAATGTAAATTCGGAGAGAGATGTTTTTGTCTATGCATCATTCAAGGCACTGTTCTCTCCTCCAACACAAAATCAACATAAAACAATTTGGTAAATGTGTCCATGCATATCCTTTCCTCCACAAATATATATTGAATTATTATATGCAAATGACTGGGTTTCCTCTATGAAGCCTACCCCAACCTCCTTCTCCTGTAGAGAATTAATTCTCTTACCTAAGACTCTGCTTTCCTTAATATTTAATTTCTTTCAATATTGCTTATGTTTAGTTTATTATACATATACTTTTCTACTGCTGGACTGTAACTTCCAGAGTTTTTACAAAAACAAAGATGTTAGGTATCACCTACTCTGGATCTTCCGCATGTGGGTTATGACAGTAGGTAGCATTACGCCATTCACTTTTGTAACTGAAACAACTAGAATAATGCCTTGCATAGAAGAGTTACTCAGTAAATATTTGAATGTCAGGCATTTCAGCAAAGCAAAATAAAGATCCCTTTTCTGTCCCTTTAGTGTAAAGCTTATAGTCTGACAGGGGACATAAAATATGTACACAAATAGGAATTGCTATCTTGTTAAGCCCTGTAGGAATAGTGTGAATAAAGTGCATTTGGAACCCAGACAGACAAAGTCTCTGAATGGCTTGTCATGGAAAGTTTGTGGAAAAAGTGGTTTTTTTTCTATTAAGCTTTTCTTTTTTTTATATAATTTATTTTGGTATCATTAATCTACAATTACATGTGCAATATTATGGTTATTAAACTACCTCTTCATCAGGTCCCCCCCACCAACCCCATTAAACTCACTGTCCATCAGCGTAGTGAGATGCTATAGAATCACTACTTGTCTTCTTTGAGTTTTAGAGCCCTCCCTGTGCCCTCGCTACCTTATGTCTGCTAATCGTAATGCCTCTTTTTCCCCCTTATCCCTCCCTTCCCACCCATCTTCCCCAGTCCCTTTCCTTTTGGTAACTATTAGTCCGCTCTTGGGTTCTGTGAGTCTGCTGCTGTTTTGTTCCTTCAGTTTGTTTCTTTGTTCTTATACTCCACATATGAGTGAAATCATTTGATACTTGTCTTTTTTGGCTTGGCTTATTTCACTGAGCATAATACCCTCTAGCTCCATCCATGTTGTTGCAAATGGTAGGATTTGTTTTCTTCTTATGGCTGAATAACATTCCATTGTGTATATGTACCACATCTTCTTTATCCATTCATCTACTGATGGACACTTAGGTTGCTTCCATTTCTTGGCTATTGTAAATAGTGCCATGATAAACATAGGGGTACATCTGTCTTTTTGAAACTGGGCTGCTGCATTCTTAGGGTAAATTCCTAGGAGTGGGATTCCTGGGTCAAATGGTATTTCTATTTTGAGTTTTTTGAGGAACCTCCATACTGCTTTCCACAATGGTTG
>JAQQAC010025234.1:32038372-32084899 GCA_029783875.1 Phataginus tricuspis | reverse complement strand
GTCTTCTAGTAGAGAATAGCAGTCTGGCCAGAAGGCCACCGCTTGCACCTTGTGGAAGAGCATGTGACTGGCTGGGCTATGGTCACTTACCTGTCTCCAAGCTCGTGATGAGAGGAAGAATCCATGAGAGGTGGCTTCCAGGTCTCTTTGGAGCTTCTTTTGTTATGACAGGCCTGTAGATTTGCCGTTTCACTGCAATACCCAATGGAGAAGAGTTAAATCTCCCCCAAAAACTGAAGTGTCATTAGAAAGAGGTAAGAGTTGCTGAGAAGCCTGAAAGCAACAAGTACCCATTTCAAGGAGAGAAACATTGATGCTTTCAACACAAAGAAAATGGCTAGTAGAGAGGAGTGGAATAGAATGTATTTGTTCTTTTTTGAAAGATGCTGTTACTCAAGAATCATATAAAAAGATTCTTGACTTTCACCAGCTATTGTCAGGACCCTCTCAGTCCCAGTGTATTCAAATTTCCAATAAGGGAGACATAAATATGTGTTCTGAACTAATGTTCAGTTGAAGAATACTGATAAAGAGAGAATTTCTTTTTAAATCAGCATTGAATAACTGGATTTGGGGGGAAGTTCATAAACAGAGACAATACTATGAGAATATGATGAAATCATGAACCTTGAGCAAATTGTGTGGAATGCTGATCTAGAAAAGAGCCAGATGGTGCTAAATAAATACCCAAGTAGCTGACCACATCAGGTATTTTCTCTTTGCTGACTTGTAGAATTGGCAGGATTTAGAGGCATGGTGCATGATTACTAACCAGATATATTCTAGAAGGACCTTTCTGACCTCCTTTTCTGGGTTGTAGCACTCAGTCCAAACCAGACCTCTTATAAACATTACCCAAACATTCATGTCTGCACATTGCCATGCCTTCAATCATATGATTTTTCTCTACTTGTCAAAAACCTCATCTTACCCAAATGTCATTTGAATTATTCTATAATTTATCCCATCGTCTAGAAGCTATTTGTTCCTCTAAATGCCCGTAGAATTATAAATACCTCTCTCATAAAGTGCTCACTATATTTTTATTTTCTAGCTAACTTGTAAACCCTCACATTTCTTGAGAATAAATAGTAATTATCAGGGACAGACTAACTGAAATATGTACTTATGAGAAATTTGCACTTATGTAAATTTACAGTTATGAGAAATTTCCTTAAGTATGTAAGTGTACATTTCTACAATAGACCCAATTTACCTCAGCAAACAGACCAGTCAGTGTCTCAGTCTGAAGCATCTGCATTCAGGCCAGTGATAATCTTAGGTTTTTATAAGAAAAATTTAATTGCACTGGGATGACTTAAGGACTTGTTGTGCTGGCCTCCCCAAAGCAAACTGAGTTCCATAGGTATTTCCATGTGTAATGAGTGTGAACTGCTGGCAACTTTTAAATTACACTTTCTCTATCTTTCTAAAGCTATGCACATATTGTCAACTGCAGCCCCTTGGCTCTAGGGACAGTCTGCGCTCCTCTGCACAGCACCTGTGTGGGGCCCCAAACACCAGCTCGCCTCAGAAACTAATGGTCTCTAGAGCCTCTGAGGAGGGCTGTGCCTTCACTGTGGAGCAGCCAGAGCTCTCAGCTCTGCACCAGAGCGGGGTTAAGTCCTAGGGGAAGGTCCTGTAGAAGTCCGAGTGTATGGAGAAGTCCTTGTGCAGGGGTAGTGGTCCACCCTTCTCTAGTGAGACTGAATTGTGAGATGGTGTGTCTGGGGGAGTCTTTCAGAATTGCTGGGCTCATTTTTAAGGAAAGCTCTAGCAGTGCAGAATGGCTGGCCAGGCCAGCATGCCATTCACCTTGTTCAGTCTCAGAATCACCCACACACATATTATTAGTTACTTGGGTGGTAGGTAGTATAGGTGTAAGAGCTCACGGGGTGATTAGGTTAGCTGACCCTGGTGAGCTATCAGATTAGAAAGGGGATTTCATGTTGAAAGCTTAGAAGAAATTGTTGGTATACAAAACCACTTCATAGTGCCTGGTCCTTCAGAAACCTGGTTCTCTCCAAGAGGAGGATTTTGAGGGAGACAGTCAGTGATAGAGACCATCGGCCAAAGTCCCCAGGCTTGGGTTTTCCTCCTGTTTGGTGTGTACAACATGTTATAAACAAATAGCAGAATACACGTGTACATATAGTTGAATAAAAGTTCTGAAATCAGGCCTGGGTTTGAATCCTGACTCTTCCATCACTCACTTGGAAATAGGAATATCCTTAAGCCTCAGCTTCTTTGTCTCTAACACAAGGATGATCATAGTATCTTATTCATGTGTTAACTGTTGCTGTTGATACTGTGGCTACCATACCAGCACTATTCCATAATCACAGAAAACAACAGATAGAGTGCACTGGGGGGTTCAAACCTTTTATTACTTTGTGGCAGCTTTCACGAATAGATCCTCTCTTTCCTTTCCTTTCCCTTTTCCTTTCTCCTTTTCCCTCCTCCCTTCCCTTCCCTTCAATATATATTCATACCCAAGAGCTATGTAAGGTACTAGGGATGCAATGATAAACTTAAAGTCTGTTCCTCAGGTCACAGACAAGTAGAGAGATACACAAATAAGTCATTAAAACACATTTTGATAACTGCATTAGTGGGTGCACAGTGTATTATGTAGCATGAAAGTAGCAATAAGTGACTCTAATAAGGGAGAGAATGGTTATAAGTCAGGATGAATTATTATTTGCCAGATGAATAAACGATGGGGAAGCTTATTTCAACAAACAAAAATGAAAACAAACAAACCAAAAAAACAGACATAAAGGTGCTATGGGCATGCTGCATGGTATATTTGGGAAATCATGAGCAGTTCTATAAATGTAACACAGTGCATTCAGAGCAATATTAGGACATGAGGCTAAGACCCTGGCACAGAGACTGTATGTGAAGTTTGGAATTTAGGGAAAGACATAGATTGCTACTTGTTAGAATAATCCCTCCAGCAGGAGTAAGGAGAAGGAACTGTGTAACTCCACATATTTCTTACTAACAGACATCTCCTCATTTGATTGCCCAGGATTGTATCACATGCCCATTCCTGAGCCAATCATTTGCCAGGGGGAATGGACAGACTTTATTGGCTCAGACTAATTAAAATTCACTCAGTCTTTTCTGAAGCACACAGTTGCTCCGTACCTGAAGGAAGATGGAATTTTCTCAGCAGAAAACAAGAAAGGCCAGAAACAGCTTGTTGGGTAGACAACTAGTATTGTCTGCTATAGAAGTCAAATGGGTTAGACTTAGTGACCAAGGGCGTGTTAGAGCTGAGGAGTGGGGGGATGACTCCCAGGCTCTGGCTTAGGCCTCTCAAATAATGTTAATAATTATTGATATAGACATGTTTGAAAGGCTTAGATTCACAAGAACTGTATTATAGTGCATTCATATGTCTCTGAGGAATTAAAAAAGCCTCTGAATGTGATTTTATCTTAACTGCTCTATGGAATTGGGTCTGTTTTGAATGAAAGCTGAATATTCACTAAATTATTGCCCTAAATTGAGCACATTTGGAAACAATATGTGCACATCCAGTGGTTTGATCTCATTTGTCAGTAAGGTAAACATAACTATGAATGCTGGCATTAATGCAAAGTAAATTATTCTGCTTAGAAATAAATTCTTTTTAAGGCAGAACAAATTTGAGTTTTCATCTATATAAATTCCCTCAATAAATGTTGCATATGTAATTTTCCTCCTCATATACTCATTAAAAATTCTTAAGCTTTTAACAGTTTATTTACCATGACCTAAACATCCAGAGTTCTATTTCCTAAGCAATCGATCTTTCCCATCATTGTCATCACATCGCTGAAAAAATGATCTTCAATAAGGGCACATTGGGTCTCTCCCTATAGTGGGAGGCCTATTTCTAAAAATACGTTGCTATGTTACAAATGCACCATCCTCATACTACAGGCAGGAAGATAGCTGTTTGAAATTAGCCTATACAAAACCAATAATGAGAAATAACAAATCTGAGAGTTTTAAAAGCATCAGTCCTTGTTCACATTTTTCTTCTTTTTCAAATAAATATAATTTTTCTTCCTTTATCCTTTTTTTTCCTTTTTTTTCAGAGAAAACACATTCAATGTTCTTCAGTAATTTGACATAAAGAGAACCAGATGATAGATTAAATTTCAGTTCATAAGCCTCCCTATCCTGTGAATTTGCTACCACATTTTACATAAAGAAACTTAACTTCAGCACTTGGTAAATAAAAATCATCTCCTGCAACATGTTAATTTTAATTTGTGATGCAAGAAGTACAAGGAATATTTTAAATATTCACGTTGAAGACAAACTCCCATTAGTGTAAACAGCGTGGAGACATTTGACACCAACTGACAACAGAGGTATTAGACCTTACGGGAAACTGAGCGTTGTAGGGTAAGATTTCACAAGGACAGCCTGAAGGGTCAGGGATGTGCTCAACATGATTCTGAAGTAGAGGGGAAGGAACAGATTCCACCATACGTCTGGTATAGAGGAAATAAATTATGATTTTATGGCTTTCAAATTAAATAGCACCATAATCTACTTTGCAGAGTACCCAGTAATCTTCTTAGAACATATTCAATTTGGCACATTTATATTTACAGGCATAAAGGCGCTTCCTCCTCTCAACAGACATTTTCCAACTACTTACTGCACAAATTTTTAACCCAACTGTGCATAACCCCATATTTACTTCAACAGTCTCCTGGGTAGCCTTCCTCTCTCTCAACCCAGGTCCATTCTTTATGTTATTATTATAGGGCAATACTGATCATAAAACTCAGATGCTTTGTCCCTTAGTGATTCCTGTCACCTTCCTGATAAAGTCCATATTCCTCAGCCTGACATTCAAGGTCCTGGGGTATATGGCCCCAATCTAACTTTCAGCCCTGTATGCCATTGTGCCTCTACTTTTATCATTTGCATCAATGCCGTCACTTGAAGGAGAGTTTAGTTGTGTTACCCAGATGCCTGCTTTTTGAGGATAACCTATAAATAGGGACCACTTATTTTCTTTGACTATATCACATATTCTTTCTTCCTCTGTATCTGTGTATGTTCTTCCTTCTGCAAGGACAAAATCCCCTTACTCTACCTCCATCTTTTCTAAGTTCAAGGACTTGTGGAATCTCAGCTCTCATGAATAGCAGCTCCTATATCTTGTTTCCCTAACAATAACTACCCAGGTTCCTATGCATGAGTTCCTTACTCATGTTCACCTTTATGAGACATGTAAGTCAGTACTTTGAGCAGAAAGAACTCACTGTGTCTTAAAGGTGAAAATGGCTCCATATTAACTCTTCTGTTCATTCTGTAACTATCTGACAGAATCTAGAGATCTGTAAGCTAATATCCAGCTTACTGACCATTTTTCGAGGAGAAATATGAAGCAGAGGTTCAGGGCTTTGTCTCTGGAATTATGCAGACCTGAGTCAAACCTGGCTATACTGCTTACTACCTGTGTGATTCAGGGAAGCTTTTTTATGCACTGTGAACCTCTATATTCCACAGAGAAATGGAAATTGAAATTGTATCATTGTTACAAGAAGATGTGATGATGGACAAATACCAACAAAAACTGCTCAAAGGATGTCAACCTATTTGGAAAGGAAATATAAAATTGTGGGCATGTTACTTAAAGCAGGAGACAAGGCAGTAGGCTGCCATTGGAGATACTGACTTCTTAGGTCTTCAACTCTATGAGGTCATAAAAATTGCCAAACATTTCGCTCCCACAGTGAGAATATTCTGCAAGGTCTGAAAATTGCTCTTACCACTCTCAGGAGAGTTTGTGTATCTTCCCATCTGACTGCTCTGCCCTGGTTGTGTCTTCCTGTCCACTAGTTATAAATCAAGGGTGTAAAACAGCCTCAGCCCATTCCCGAGTGTTTATTGTGATATCAGATATAATTTTACTTTGTGTTTTCCTGAGGTCTCTTCCTACTCTAATATTGCCTATGTCACTTGTAGAGGAAAGGATTAAGTAAGATAATGCAAGTTTTTGCACATTACTTTTTTTTTCCAGTGGGAAAATCAAGTGGAATAATTTAAAGTAGCTTATCCAAAATTTTTGTCAGGTGGAACTACTTTGGATTTCTCCTAAGTCTTATCATGACCAATGGGGACAATAGGAAGTAAAATGGGAGAAATTATATCTTTATTATTTGGGAGTACATACTGAAGAGGAGTGTGGAGTTGGTGCCGGCCTCACTTGCCTTTGGAGTGAACATTCTCCTTGTTACGGCAGGACCAGAGCGGTGGGGAGCGGCCACGAAGGAGGAGGCAGGCCTGACACTATGATTTATAATAAAATTACATTTAGACGTTGTCCCGTTTCTGGCACAGAGGTCCTAAAACTCTTAGAATTTCCTATGGTCAGAGCCATAAAGATGTCTTTTTGTTGTTAATAAGGTGACTTTTGGATCCCACCTAGGATGGGGGCTGGTTGCTAAGAGAACTTTCCTTGTGACAGCAGCTTAGAACTTTCAGTCCTATTCCCCTGACCTCCGGAGAGGGGGTGGTGAGCTGGAAGTTGAACCATGTGCCAGTGGCCAATGCTTTAAGCAGTCACACCTATGTAATGAAGCCTCCATAACAAGCCAAAAACTGGGTTCACAGACCTTCTGGGTTGGTGACATGTGGAGATCTGGGGAGAGTGGCCCCAAGGAGAGGGACATGGAAACCTCTGATTTATAGCCAGTAAGAAGTACAGAAAATAACCTGGGCTTGCAGCTGGTGTCTGAAGTGGGAGAGGAGCAGTCTTGAGCACTTCAACTTGTGGGGTCTGCTGTTATTCTCCAGGTAGTGTCAGAACTGCTTTGAATTATATGAAACCCAGCTAGTGTCTAAGGATTGATGGTGTGGGAACTCCCTCCTAGCTCTCCTCACCACACACACACACACACACACACGCACACACACACTGGAAATGGTATCACAACCCTTTAGTAGTCACTTGAAATCTGTAGCAATTCTGTCTGGCTCTTGAGGAAGTCACCGTTACTGTACCAAATTCTCATCAAGCAGCATATATAGCATTGGACACCTACTGTGTGTTCCATGTCCTGCTAAATTCTTTGAGAGAATAGAAGGAATATAATACGACATGCTCTTTCCCTCTCTTCAGTCTGACCTCTTACTATTGGAATGCTCAGAGCTCAGCTTTTAGTCTTGTTTTCTTTCTTCTCTATCTACATTCATACCTTTGGTGAGCTCATCTAGTCTCATGGCTTTAAAGGACAACTCTATGCCATGACTTTCAGACTCACTTCTTCATCTAGGCCTCTCTCCTGAACCCCAGACTCATGCCCAGCTGCCTACTACAGATCACCGTCAAGAGCTCTACGGCCCACCCGCCCTCTTGGCACCTCCTCGTCTTACTTAACAGTAGTAACTACATCCTTCCAGGTACTAGGACCAAAAACCTTTCAGTTGTCATTAATTGTGTTCTTTCTTCTAGACTCCCCAAATAATTTTTTGTAAATCCTATTGGATTTACCTTAAAAAATCATCCAGAAGCTGACCACTTTTTATTATTCCCACTAAAGTCTCAGCAGTTACCAATTGGATCACTGGGTAAGTGCAGTAACCCCTCAGCTGATGTTCCTGTTTTCAGCCTCATCCCCACCTCCATAGTCTATTCTTAACTCATCAGAGTGGTGCACTAAGAACACAAGTCAGACCAGGTCGCTTTCTACTCAGAATCTTGATGGCTTCCCGTTCAGGATGAAAACCAGAGTCCTTACTGTGGTCTGTGGGACCCTATGTGGTCTGGCCCCATCACTTCTCTAACTCACCTACAACTTCCTACTCCTTGTTCATGCTGAGGTGCTTCACTGGCCCCGCCCTCTTTGCCGATCTTCAAACGCAGGCATACACTCACCTTAGGGTTTTTCTAGAGGCCTTTGCCTCCACCCCAAATGCTCTTCCCCTAGATGTCCACTGGATGGATACTCTCTTGCCTCCTTTAAATTTTTGCTCTGATGTTACCTTCTCACTGAGACTCACCCTGGTCATCTAATAATATTCAAACCAGAACTCCACATGATTAGTCTAAACACAAATTTCATTTAAAGAGACAGCTATCCTGCAGAAAAAAGATAAATAAAGGTAATTAAATCTTTACTCGATATCTTCAATTAAAAAGATGGGAGGACATTCTTAAACATAAGCACTTTTTAAGAATCCCTTTTTCTATTCCTCCAGTGTCAGTCGCTCTGACAAACAGGATGGCTATTCCAGTCTCCCTCTCCATCTCATTCTGTCCTCCTCATCTGCAAACACATAAACAAAGTTTCCCATTCTCATGTGCTTCTCAACAGTTTCCACCTCCTTTGTGTACCTCTACTTGTTAGCACACAAACAGTTCAGCCTCTCTAGATTCTGTAGTTTTGTGTTTTGCTCTGCCAATTATTTGACATCTGCCAAAGGAAATCCCTGGTCCTAACCCAATGAATGGGAATCTTCACCCTTGGAGAAGAAATATTACAAACATTTGTAATTTATGAACCTTTCTTTTATCCCTGTTTGCTGAATGTCAAATGATATAGTCAGAGGAATTTCCACAGATTAGATGAAAAACTGAGCTGGACTTTGAAAGCTGAGTAGAATCTCTCTCTCTAGGCCAGAAGTCAGGGATCCAAGTAAAGAAAAAACGTGAACCTAAATGTAAAGGGCAGATTTGGAGGCCAGGGAGTCAGGTTGAAATGTGACTGAAGTAGAAGAGATAGAACTGAATTAATTACCTGTTCTTAAAAGCTACAAGAGCTTCCAACAGGGAAGACTGAAGGTGTTCAAGTCATGTTTTACCTGAAGCAGGAATATCATCAACTGAATTGATGTTGAGGTAGTGGTAGACATGGTGTGCTGATCATTTATTGAGTGTTTTCTGTACCCCAAACCTGTTCCTTCTGCAGTCCCCTTGATTTCAGTTAATGGCATCCTTATCTAGCTGCTCATACCAAAAGCCTTGAAGTCATTCTGAACTCTTCTCTCATAATCCTTACCAATTTCATCAGAAAATCCAGTCTTCTTTACCTTCAAAATATGTAAGAATTCACTAATTTCTCACACGTCCCCAGCTGCCACCGTATCCAGGAAGCCGTCACCTCTCCCCTGGACTATGGCCATGCACTTCTAAATGGTCTTCCTGTGCCACTCTTGCTCCTCCTCAGTCCATTCTCAGCATAGATAAGTATACTTTTTATTTAAATATAACCCCGATAATTTATTTCTCTGCTCATATCCCTTCCATTTTCCCATCAAAACCACATCAAAGCCTAAAATGCCATACAAATATGGTTCTTTGAATGCATTTTCTCCCAGCCTCCTCTTACTTACTCTATTCCAGCCATACTAGCCTCTTTATAATTCTTTGAATATGTTGAGCATGTTCCCGTCTCAGGGCCTTTGCACCTGCTGTTCCCACAGCCTGAAAAATTCTTCCTCTTGTTTGATACATGGGTCAATCTCTCACTTATTATAGTCCTCCTCTGATCAAATGCCACCTCTTCAGGGAGCTTTTCCTGGCTGTCCTATATAAAATAGCGTAATAATGCCCTGTCTGCTCCAGGTTTCCCATTTCTCTTGTTCTGCTTCATTTTTCTTCATGGCACTTCTCACCACCTGGGGCATTACCTATTAACTTGCTCTGCAGGGTTTTTCTTTATGCCTCTTCAGATTCACGGTAGACTCTTCTGCATCTGCTCCGTGTCCTGGGAGGCTCATCAGTATGGACTGTCTCATGCGGGCATTCTGGCTCCTGGCATTCTACACTGCAGTCAGGTTCAGCCCGTGATGGGC
The DNA here is from genome assembly GCA_029783875.1 of Phataginus tricuspis. NCBI lineage: Eukaryota > Metazoa > Chordata > Mammalia > Pholidota > Manidae > Phataginus > Phataginus tricuspis. The sequence continues at coordinate 32,075,086 of JAQQAC010025234.1, read as the reverse complement.
ACTGGTGGGAGATCAGACCATAGAAAGAGAGCAAGGTAGGAGTGTGTAGTCCTCATCCCCCTTCCTGCCATGCTGCTTTTCTGTAGTGTCTGTTTCTTCTTGCATGGCCACAGCTCTTAAAGGACAGTGCTTTCACATAGCTACAGGTATCTCTCACCAGGGAAGAGAAGATACTTCTTGTGACAGCTCCCTTACCCTGACCCTTGAGGCCTGGACAGATAGCAGCTCTCTGCTGTAGTTCCCCTGGGGTGTATCACCATACTTGTTGGAACCCCTTAATCATGTTATACTTTATGATCAGCTCCCTCTTTAAACTCTCTCTATTCAATTAGCCTGCTTCACTGAGCCATCTGTTTCTTGTAGAGACCTGACTTTGTGTACTTATTTATTGGTTGTATCCTCCTCTATACACACGCACACACAAATAAACAATAACTTGAGAATGCCTGTTACATAGTAGGCAACAGATAAATTTGTTGATGGAGGGATAATGAGTAAATAAATGTGTTCTCTTTTTTATTCTTACAAGAAATTCATAAGATAGGAATTATTGTCTCCATTTTGCAGATAGGAAAATTGAGGTTCAAAGAAAAGTAACTTGCCCAAGATCAGGCAGCGAGTACAAGACAGCCCTGATTGGATGCACTGTGCTGCATTGCAGCACCACCTTGCACTGTTTGTTCATTAACTCACACAATGCCATTACCATGGCTGTTACATAAAAAGTTGATTTTATTATCCTTGTTCCATGATACTGGGTTATGTCACATAGTTTGTGAATTCCTCAGCCTCCACAGCAGAAAAGAAATATCCACAGAGAAGGCCTTAGGTTTTAACAAACAGCAGAAGGCTCAATGACCCATCAACCAGGGAAGAGAAGATACTTTAAATCCAGCGCATATATTAAATCCAAACCACATGGAACTGTTCTTGGCTGATAAGGCAATTTATAGAGCACACTGCTAGAATGGCTTCAGTAAAGGTACATTAAGTCTGCAGTCAGATGAGACACTGGAGTCCGGGCCAGAGGAATGGCTATTCAGAGTCAGCAAGCAGGAACTGCTTTCAACCTCAGAGGAGTTTGCTACTGTCAGGCAGAGAGGGACCCAGGTCCCTCAATGGAAAGCAAGGGCTCCAGTCCATTTAGTGCCAGACTAGCCAGACCAGCTGAGTCCAAGCATCATGATCTGTATTCCTCTGAAAATCAAACATTCCATCTTCTTATTTCTCTAAAACCTACAAAAAAATACTCCTTTCTCTTCTATCCTCTGTAACAGCCAGGCTTCTGAAAGTGTCAGGGTGGGAAGAAGGTGCTAGTAAGTTAATGACTTTTGAGGGATGTAGATGGAGAAAATCATAAACAACCAACTAACCAGGCAGGCAGCTACTGTGCATGCATATTCCAAATGAAAATAAGCAAAAAGTCCTTGTTGCAAAGGGAACATATATATGTATTTTTTTTAGGTTTTGACTGCATTTCTAGGATCTGAGCATTCTAAACCCATTAAGAAATGACTTGTCTTCTCTTATTTGTCCCATGGGAAGTGAACGAGTCATCATCCCAACCTTTTCTCCAACATAAAAGAAGCAGAAGAGAGAGAAGCTGCTGCCAGTCAGCCAGCAACAAATGCTAATTGAGCGTCTGTCACGCCCCAGGTGGTACACGGAGTGCCGATGATACAGTGCTGAGCTAGACATGCACGGACCTCACTCTCATGGGGCCTACAGCCTACCAGAGAAAACAGATATGAAATGAGTAAATGAGTTACTTCTGAGGATGCAGAGGGCCATAAGGGAGAAGTCAAGAGTGCTGCTAGAACTTATTAGAGGGAAGCTCATTTGGTATGCAGAGTCAGGAAATGTCCCCAAGAAGGGTGAGCCTGGAAAGATGAGTAGATGTGGGAAGCTGTGGACCAGGCCTGTTGTACTTATAATTATAAATCCAGAACTAGCACAGGACCTGGCCAATAGTCAGAGTTTTGGCTATCACTGCTATGTAACAGTCCATTCTAAGACTCAGCAGCCTAAAATTATAACTTATTATCCTTCATAATTCTATGGTTTGGTGGGATTCCACTGAGGATTACTCTGCTGTACATGCTGTTGGCTTAGAATTCATTCATCTGGGAGCTCAAATGGGTAGGAACACCCAAGGGGGTTCCTCAGCTGTCTGGTCCCTTGGTGGGTTGGCTGGAAGGCTTGGGCTCAGCGAGGGTGGTTGGACCACTCGGCCTCTCTGTCCATGCAGTTCCAGGGGCTCTCCTGCTGCATGTGACCTCTCCTGTGGCTCCTCCAGCAGGATGACTGGACTTAACATGACAGCTAAATAATTCCAAAGTGTCAAAGTGGAAGCTGCCATGCCTTTGTAAGTGGTAGGCAGGACTGTGGAATGGGGCCACTGTTGCTGTAGCCTGTTGGTTAAAGTGAATCCCAGAGCCAGCCCAGACTCAGCGAGGAGAGGACCACACGATGGCATGATTACCGGGAGGCGTGGTTCACTAGGATCCGTCTGTTGATGTGGGAGGAGATTCACCACCCCTCTAGGTGCCCAACAATCTTATCTTTAGTGATGGGAGAGAAATGAGTAGAAATCAGTCAGTGTGGAAGGAGGGGCCCGAGCAGCATTTCAGCGATGGGAAGGCAGGCGCCCCTAGGCCTTAGGGAGGCCCCGGAGAGATGCAGCTTGGCAGGAGCGCGGAGAGAGGGGAGCTGTGGGTGAGCCTGCGAGTGAGCTGTGCGCAGGCTGAGCCTGGAGCCTGACTGTCCCTGGGCTTCTCGGTTATGAGTCAATCAGTCCCCTTCTACCACGGCCAGTTTGAGCTGGTTTTCTGTCTTTGAGTCAAGAGGCCTGACTAATGGGAGGGGGGTGGCAAATCGTGCTGCCCAGGAGAGGAAGGCCCTGGGGGTGACCTCACCATTGAATACAAAGCCATTTGGAGGCAACCCGTTCTGTACAAATGCTGAGCCTTGTGATTATCCTTGACGTGCAGGCTGCACACTCGCCCTGAGTGGGATAGAATCTATCCCGACATCAAAAACGGAAAGGCCTGTGGGTGAGTGTTTCTATTGGCTTCAGAAGGCCCTTTCCACCGGCATAATTAACATCAGCAGCCAACCACGTCTCAGTATTCCGGCAAGAAGTGGTCAAGCACTTCAAAGGCATTTCTCAGATCCCCACAGCATAAATTTTCTTGTCAGTTTCCACTAGCCACAGCTCCAGCTTTCTGAGTCCTAGACCCACATTGCCTTGAGGGTTTCTATATTACAAGTTTTTTGAATGGATTCAATAAGATAATTCATGCAAAATGCTTAGCACAGGACCTAGTCAGAATCTAATAAAGCCTCAGGAAGCATTAGTTTTTATCTTTATTATTGTTGTTTGATCTTAATTCTGGAATCCCAAGTGCTTTTGATGAATGTGGTTTTTTAAAAACCTTTAGGCCCCCAAAGATCAAAGAGATAAGGAGAGCTAAATCAAATGGGAAGAGAGCTTCTCTCGGGCCCCGCCCTGGGCCAAGCTAAAACCCAGAGACAATACATCACCTGAGACATATGGTCCTGGAGGGCCTCAGAAATAAGGTATGTGCATTTTATCCCTCCCTAACTTCTGTGTTACATCAAAGCCTATGAAGGGCTTTGGGGGTAGTGGTCAGGGTCCTTAATGAGTGCTGCGAGGCCCCCCCAGGTGGCACGGCTCCCTCTCATCTCGTGCCGCCTCCTGCCATATGGCCTTTGTACAGGACATTCTCTCTGCAGGGAGCAGTCTCACCTCTTCCACATTCTCCGCTCAAGCTTCACTTCTTGGTGAAGCCTTCCCTGACCCCAGGCTAGGCTCATCTCCATTCCATGGTGCTGTATCACTCCTGGCCTTCCCTTCAGAACTCTGCATCAGTTTGTTAACTTGTGTCTGTCAGTGTGATGCTTTGATTAATAATGGTACTTTCTATTAGGATTAGGGAGTGAACTCACCAGTTTATTCAGTCAAGCCAGGCCATCCCAGAGAAATCGTTGAATAATTAATTCCCGGACACCAGAAGGAAGTGGTCCATTTTTCCTTGTGTAGGTCCTAACCAACGGATTGTCCTTTGGGGACTGGCTTCTTGTTGAATGTTTCTCTCCTTGAAATACGGCTTCCCTTCGAGGAGGAGTTTCCACTTGAAGGAGAAATACATACAGAGGCTAAGACGTTTTTGCTCTTGTGAAAGTATGCAAAACGAAGTCTGCTGTACAACCTACCTCTTTTTTCTAAAGCTTTTCTCTGAAAAGCCTGAGACAGGCATCATATAAGGATGAATAGATCCGAGTTTAAATATACCAGCTGTCCAAAAGGGTTACTCATTTGTGGTTAGTTAGGTTCAGCTGCTATGTCGAGGTAGAGCCGGTGAAGTGTAATGGTTTAAAGGGTGCACTTCAGGGCCAGGCAGAGACGATCCAAAGCCAGGGGCTGATCTCCACTGTCTTCACTTCAACCTCAGGCAAATGAACTTGCCCTCAAGTTTCCTGTTCTCCAGTAATTGCCACTTTCTAAAACTACCCAGGAAGGATCAGATCTATAGAGCAAAACAGAATAGGTTCTGTTTTTATCTCTCTAGTTAACTCAGTCAGAAAAAAACCTAGCTGGGTAATTTAGAAAAGAAATATTGTGTGATCAGTAATTACTTTGCTACTTGGTTCCTTCAGTGAATAGAAGTCCAAATGTAAAACTCAAGATCATTTCAGTTTTTCCAAAAATGTAAAAAAGAAAGCCAAACTTGCTTCCCTATACCTTAGTTTCAGAGTTCAGGAAATAAAATGTTCTGACAACATTTCCTAACAGAGCTCAGTGTGGGCCACACATTAAAATGCTTCATTAAACCATCAAAAGTAAGTTACCTTTTAGCAGGAAAGAATAGTTTGTAAAAGAGGCTAAGATTTTGTGATACTAAAGTCACAAATTATTCTGTTTATTAGGCAATTCAGATATTCAATGATACAAACCAATAGGAATTACATTCTAATGCCACCATGATGACACAGTGTGATCTTGCGGGAGATGCTTGTTTCTTTTTCCCAGGAAACGGGCTGTGGTCCTATTTCAGCAAGTGTAACAACTCTATTAAGCCCCTTGTAGGCACTGTAATAGGAACATGAGATACATGAGCAAACTAAAGAGACAAAACTCTTGCCCTCGAGGAGCTTACATTCTAGTGAGGAGAGATAAACAATCATGGATGGGTGTAATAAATAAGTAAATAATTGTGTCTATTAGAAATGGAGCAAGAAAAGGGGATTTAGAATGCCATTGGTTTGGGTTGAGGACTGTAATTTCAGTAGGTCGATTAGGATAGGCTTTATTTTATGGACAAGGAAACTGTAGGAATAGCATCCCAGGGAAAGGGGCTGGTCCTCAGGCAGGAGCAGAACAGCTGGGATAGAGTAAGGGGGCGTAGGAGGAGACGAGGCCACAGAGATATGGATAGATTGGGGGCACATCATTTAGGGCTTGTAGACTTGAAGGTAAAATAAGCTGCTAATGGTGGTTCGGAGCAAAGTTGAGAGATGTGATGTGTTTTCGTGTCTGAGTTGAGAATAGAACATTAAGAGCAAGATGGATTCTGGGAGACCAGAGAAGAGGCTGTTTGCAGTGATCCAGTAATCCACCTGGCAGGTTCAGCCAGGATGGTGGATGGGTGATTAGAAATGGTTGGACTCTCAAAATAGTTTGTCAATCTTATTAACACAGTTTAGTGATGGATTAAATTAAATATGGGGTGTGAGGTTGAAGGGGAAAAAGAGGCACTGAGGATTACTTCACTGTTCTGTGCTGAAACGCTGGAACTGAGATCACCTTCTATTGAGATGGTGAAACCTGTGAGTAGATTTTGGAGGGAGGGAAGGAAGGGGTATTAGTACTTTAGATCGGGTCAGATCAATCTGGAGATGTCTGTTAGATTTACACTTGGAGATGTACAGTAGGCAGTGGGATGTAAGGAGTTCAGGAGAGAGGTTTGGCAAAGAGTTTAAACTTAGGGATCTTTGGCATAAAGATGGCATTTATGGCCATGAAATTGGAAGAAAATGTAATAAATGAACATAGAGAGGGACAAAAGATAAAGAGAACAAAGAGGACAAAGGATAGTCTTCATAATTTTACGTGCATTAATTTTCTATTGCCTTTGTAACAAATTGTCACAAATAGTGGCTTAAAACCACATAAATTTATTATCTTACAGTTCTAGAGGTCAGAAGTTTTCAGTGGGTCTCACTGGGCTAAAGTCAAGGTACCATCAGGCTCCTGTTCCTTTCTGGAAGCTCCAGGGGGGAGTGTGTTTTCTTACCTTTTCTGGCTTTCAGTGGCGGCTGCTTTCCTGGACTTGTGGCCTCTTCCCTCTTCCCAGCCAGCAATGGCCATTCAGTCTTTTATCACATCACCTTTACCCTGACTCTTCTGTTTCTCTCTTCCACATTTAAGGACCATGTGATTATATCAGGCCCGTCTGGATAATCCAGGAAATTTCCCCATCTCAAAATCCTTAAATTAGTCACATCTATGAAGTCCCTTTGCTGTCTAAAGTAAAATATTCACAACTTCCAGGGATTAGTATGTGGACCTTTTTTTAATTGGGGGTGGGCATTATTCTGCCTCCAGTGTTACAAAAGCCTATTAATAAAACAGAATCCTGGGCTCCATCCCAGACGTACTGACTTGGAATCTCTAGAGAATGATGTCTGGTAGCAAACTCCCTATGTGATTCTTGTGTGGCTTCATTGGCTTGGTGATAAAAACAGGTGGTGAGGAAAGGGGATGAGTGAGCATCTGCTCCCACTCCTCACCGAGACTCTGTGTGATCAGCATCCTCTCAAGCCCACCCTGGTCATCCAGGTACATGGCAGTAAGGGCAGTTCTCAGCCAAGGCCAGGCTACACTCCAGAACTCTAGTGATTATAGGACTAGGCTAGAATATGGCGTGGTTGCTGACTCCTTTTCCAGAGAACTCAAAGGCAGAAGTTGTGCAGACCTGCTCTTTCAAGGCTTACTTGTAAAGAGATCAGCTCAGGCCAGCTTGAAGACAAGTGACATTCCACCCCAGGCACTCGCTTTAGGGGGGGACGCGTTAGCCCTGGAATATTTCTCTTCACAGACATTGCAGGAATTTCCAAGTTATGTGACATGATCCAAAAACTAAACTAAATGAAATAAAAACACAACAAAATAAAACTTTCCACACCCAGCATGGCGTAAATGATGAGAGACCTTAAGGTAGGAATGCTTATATCTCCATACTACTGGATTTTTCCTTAAAATTGACTTAAACAACTTTTTTAAGTTTGGAAGCTCCCTACTGAGAATTTTTCCTTATAGGAATTCAAACATTAAAATTTGTTTTCTATATTTTTAGTGTCCATGAAACATAAGAATGCATTCCCATATAAAATTTTAAATTCAGAAACACAGAGAACAAAACATGAAAGCCTCCCTTTGTCTCCTCTCTCCCCAGAGGTAACTGCTGCCAAAGAGGTGGGGAACATCTTTCCCTCTTCCTTTATATACCTTTACCTGCATATGTGTGTGCATGTGCATCTATTTGTCTTTAATGTATATGGGACCATACTTGCATTTTTCTTGTAATGATGTCTCGGAGATCTGTTCATGTCAGCATAACCAGTTTGCCTTCTTTTTAACTGTGACCTCACATTTCCCTAGTTTGGGTGAACCACAAGGTACTGAGCCTTTTCATATTGAGGACCACTTAGGATCTTCCTCTTACCTACTGATTGTGTGACCTTAGGCGAGTTACTTAACCTCTCTGGGCCTTAGTTTCCTTACTATAAAACAGGAATAATAATTTTATCTAACTTATAGGTCAGAATTTGGTATAAGTAGGTAGAACCTATAAATCACTTAGAGCAGTGCCTGGCATACAGTAAGCCTTTAGTTAATATCAAGTATTTTTAATGTCAGAACTAATGCCTAAGAAAGCATCACCATACATATTTTTTTGGTGCATATGTAGGTCTTTTTGCAGGAGAGATTCCTAGAAGTAAAAGCTAATCATGGTGAATATGCATTTAAAATTGTCTTTGGTACCATCAAATTGCCTTTAAAAATTCCTTCCCCAGTTGATTATCCAATCAGGATTATATGAGGGTATCAATTCCCAGTATCTTTATCAAGAAGAATATTAGTCATTTGGGGTTACTCAAAAATTTTGGATGCCTTTTCTGTTTAGATAATTTACATATTTGAATCCTTCAATTCCAAAGGAGAACTCAAAAAGTACATTTCCCAGTTTCCTCTGCAGCTAGGTAACTGCAGTTAGCACCAGTTCAGGAAACTTTGATCACAAAAGAATTACATGAGAGAGGTGGGTGGGCACAGGGCATCCTTTTTGCTGGTGCTTTAGGTGGCAGAGACAGTGTGAATCAATGTCCAGGATGGTAACAACTCCCTCATTAGGACGGTTTTGAAGGCTTGCTCTGAGATGTATTCTGGAACTTAGAGCTTGTTTCTCCATCTATTCTAATTTTCTGAGCATCTAATAATTCTTAATAATTTTATTTCTGTTTAAATTAGCTACAATAGGTTCTGGCTGCACTAAGAATGCAGATAGCATCACAGAAACCTTCACAAATAGCATCTTTCAAGTTTTTACTAATCTTATAGGCAAAGTGTATTTCATTATTACTCATTTATCTAAATAATGACTTTTCAGATCCTTTAGAGGAAGGTAGATCTGAATGTGATATTATCAAACCCATAGTTTTGCTTAGGAACAAAGTGGCCAGCCTATAATACTTCCATCCCTTCTTTTATCATTCCTTTAATAGTACTGTTGTTATTATTAAAGCATTCTAAATAACTTATTTAAAGCTAAGTTGTTAATTATTTATTTGAGATCACTGAGATATTGTAATTTTCATCTTTATTACATTAAATAATTTATATGCAAGCACTCCTTATATGTATGATTTACTCCCGTCCTTAGAGTTTTCAGGGAGATATCTTTTATAAAATCATTTGTAAGGAACTCCAACTTCTTTGTTTGTTATAACAAATACAATGCTGTAATGAAGATGTTGGCGTGCATCATATCATCCATTGTTGAAGAACATAGCTTGATAATCCTCCCTCTTTGTTACCTTCCTAAAGCCTCTTTGCCAATATTATGGGTACCTATCAAGCATGAAAAAAGTTGAAGTATATCAGTGTAAAAGTAAGGAAACACTGCTTAGTGTTCAATGGGGCAGAAATCTGTCATTTTCCATGGTAGAATCCATCCATAACTCTCCATACAGCATGAAGTAATCCTGTGAGAATATAATAGGATTTTATTATCATGTGACTGTTTCCCCTAATTATATGTGCAAAAGTTTTCAGAAAGCCAGATCAAATCAATATTTACTAATTATAATAATTATTATTTTAAATGTAATGTTTAAAAGAAAAGAAAAAGTAGATAAGCTAGTGTCTTAGCTTGGGCTGCTATAACCAAATGCCATAGACCGGGTGGCCTAAAACAACAGAAATTTATTTTCTCGCTTTTCTGCATGCTGGGACGTTCCAGATCAAGGCAGCAGCAGATTCATTCCTGGTGAGGGCTCTCTTCCTGGCTGGCAGGTGGCTGTCTTCTCACTGTGTCCTCAACCGGCAGAGAAAGAGAATGGGAGAGAGAGCTTGCACACAACGGTCTCCCTTCTTAGAAGGACACCAATCCCATGATGAGGGCTCCATGCTCATGATTTATCTAAACATAACTGCTTCCCAGAGACCCACCCACCGTAACACCATCACATTGGGAGGTTGAGCTTCAACATATGAATTTGGGGAAGGACACAAACATTCAGTCTATAGCAGCTAGATTATATGCTACAAATCTTAAAGAAGCTTTTGAGTTTATCCCCAATTGACCAAAATAATTTATGTTCTGTAACTCTGTGTTTGTTTTAACAATATGTTAAACTAGAGCATATTGGTAAATGTACTTCAGTAACAAATGTCTCATTCTTTATTCAACTTTCATATTGTCAAAATGAAATAAATGATCTATTTACATGCATCACTAGACAATCTGGTTCTATGTGACGACCTGACAAAGAATCAACTAATTGTCATCCATGTTTATTCATCATTCTTAACTCATTTTCTTATAAATAATGAAAATCTAGGACCTTTAGCAAACAAATAATCCTCACCATTAGTTGAAAGCTTGGTCTCCTTAACCATATAATAGAAGAGGACAAAAGAGCCCCGAAAAATATGTACCTAAAAAAATTAATTACTAGTCAGCTCCACAGTGCCATTTACATTTTACATAGAGGGAAAAAGGGAGGCAGAGTATATGAATTTTAAAGGTCCTTAAGGAATTAGAACCAGAGGTCAGTATTCCAGAGATTTGAGTATGTTGCTTAGGTGATTAAGTTTAATTTTTCAAGGATGTCCCAGAGTCTTTTCTTCTGGGTTATTTTTCTTTCCATCTTAGAATCTAGGATCACCCTCAAGATTTGCATACATCAAGATTGTTGAGTTCAAATATAATCAACTAATATGTTGATGGGGAGGAAAAGGTATCAGTCATCATGTACAATGATTTTTTGAATTAATATAATTAACAATATGATTTTTATTTGAACTAAAATTATGCAGAAAAAGCAAAAGCACAATGCATTACAAACGCATTATAACTCATCTTTTAGCAAAGACCAGTGGAAAAAATTATTTGGTGGTTCTCTTAACTTAATGAATATGAGCCAGGCAGTATTCAAAACTAACTCCTACTCAATTTTTACCTTAAGTATCACTTTTCCAAACACCCAGGCTGATTTGTTTCTCCTTTCTAGATGCACCACCACACCTTCCACATCTTCTTTGTATAATTATTTATAATTATGTGCTTTGTGATTACACTGTAAATGCCAAGAGGAGCAGTGACCTCTGTTGTTTTCTCAACAGTTAAGTGGTTCTCATAAATATTTGTTAAATAAAAGAATGGGACACACATGATACATCTTCCTGGAGTACCAATTTTACTCAAAGATTTGGGGGTGTTTTTAGATTAAAACAAGCACAGTTGCATCATGAAATGAAGTGCAAAATCCATGTGGTTTTTGAAATAGAATTAAAAACTTCTCCCAAAGAATGCTCATTTTCCTCCGTCATTAATGCTATTTCAGAGGAAATGTTAATGATGCATTGATATAGTGGTTTGGAGAGTGAAGCTCCAAAGATCAGGTAATTGCAGGCAGCCAAGTTCAAACATTTCATTTTGAGAGAAGTGACTTCTTTCCGTCCATGGAGAAAACAAGAAGAATCAGGGCAATGACGTGCAAAGTGTGTCTTAGACAAGTTTTAATGCCTCAGATTTTCCAACTGCAAAATGAAAGCTTTAGATTGGATGTTCTCCAATGGTCCCTGAATTGCTAAAATTCTGTTGCGCATAAACTCTTGGATTTTTTTGGCTAATCATCATTCTCACTCTCACAGAGGAAAAAAAGCAAACGTCATAGTATTTTTTTTCCTTTCTTAAGCCTCTAAATGTTGCATTTGTCTTTTGAATAACACCTCTAAATGCTATGTAGTTGTTTCTTTCCCTTTTTATGAACCTGTATTCCCATTCATATGTCTAAAGGTGAAAGAAAAGTAGAATCAATATCGAACCACAGAGGTACACTTTTGTGGACCAGCCACCACTCAGATATTATCAGCTGAGATGTTATCTATTTCATCATCACAACCGGATGTAATGGGAAATACTGATTTCAAACGCTACATTTAAAGAGGGGAAGTCAATTTTGTAACATTCCTTTTCCTATCTCATCCTTTTACCCTATTTTTCATTCTTTGGTCTTGACATTTTATCTTTCTATCAAAAAGTTTTGCAAGACTGTGTATGTAGTAGCTACTGGAACGTTAATATACCCCCTTATGGGTGGTTAGATTAAACAGTTGCCATGCTTCTGTGCCAAGCAGATTGTCTGAATACAAACAAGAGAGAACAAGTCAATGTCAGTGTGATGCCAAGCTCTGATAAAAAGTGGCTGATGAAAGCAAAGGAAACTAATGAAGAAACGACAATTTACTTTTGCAAGCCTGTGGGTATTGCCTAGTGATTACACAATTCAGTCAAGCTCTACAAAAAGAAATATTTGATTTCTTCTGTCATATTGTGTCCTAATCAAATGCATCTAATATGTATATGGCACACATGTGACTTCCAGGTATCAGAGCTGCTTGTGCTGCACTTTTTGTTAATCAGGATTAAAATGCTTGCCAACAGCTGCTATGCTGTACCTCGGACACAACCTCACTACTGGCAAAATGAGAAATTAAAATCAAGACTCCTAAGTTTCAAAATCAGACAATTCAAAGCCTTTGGAAGGCTATGAGAAATGGGGACTCTAGTACACTGCTGTGGGGACAGCAAAAGGGTACCATTACTTGGGAGAACAATTTGGCAGTTATCTAGTAAAGTTGAAAATGCAAACACCTACAACCCAGCAATTTCATTCCTGAGTATATACCCCAGAAAGACACCTGTACATGTGTACAAGAAGTCATGTTTATAATAGAAAAACTAGGGGCAGGGAGCACTAAATGTCATTGATAAGGGAGTGCATATACTTCGACAATAGTTAAGAAAATGGATAATGAGAAAGCAGTTAGCCTAGACCTTTATGTATTAAGTTGGATGGATACCACATTTAGTAAAAAAAAAAAAAAAAAAAAAGCAAATAACAAAATAACAATATAAAAGACCATTTTTGTGAAATTTAGAATCATAAATAGTACCATAATATTTGATTACTGGCTACCTAGATAAAATATGAAAACATGGAGTAGGAAGATACCCAACTTGTAAAGAAGGTGTTTTCTGGGAAAGAGAAGGAGAAAGGGATATGAACTGGAGGGTATACAAGATACATCAGCTTTCTTTGTAATGCTTTATTTTTTCTTTTTTAAAAACAATTTTAGGAGCACGTATGTCTAAATGTTAATATCAGTTAATTCTGGGCTAAGGACACATGGATGCTTCAATACTATGTGCCTTTCTTTGTTAATTGCTTTCCAATGAAGAAAATAAAACGTCACTTTTGGTCTCTCCGTGCAACTGGAATACTGTATTTCTTCAATTTAAGGAACCACAATTCTATATTTAAATTGTTTAATATACTGTCTTTTATTCATTTACAGTGTTTATACTGGATGAGTAAACTAGGGGCTTTGGAAGGCTTTCCATGGAATTTTGGCTTAATTAGGCCCATTTATATGCTTGGCAAATGTAGGCAAACTGAAGTTTTAAACATCTGTTTATACAAGGTACACAAACCAGAAAGCATTTTCTTTGGTTTGTCCATATTATCCTGTGCCAGTTTGTGAATATTTGCATCAGTTTACAGGATTTCTCCCACTGAGAGGATTCAGGGTTAATGTTACTATGTAAATGTCACATGAATCCCATTTTGTAATAACTTAAATTTATCTACACAAAGTGTGGCAATGAGAGAATTTTAGTCCAGAGGGTCTCATTTAAGTATGAACAATATGAAAATCATTTTTCATGCTGTGAAGTTTTAACTCTCTCTTTCCTGCTTCCATGCAAACGGTTTTGTTTGGACCCCAGAGCTGATGTGGTCAATCACCTAAGACCTACAAGGAGCGAGTGCATGGGGAAGGGAGGGTGGAGGGAGGGAGCTTTGACCTGAGACGGATTTGGGTTCAAATTCTGGCTCCATTATTTACTTACTGTGTGGTTGTTAGCAGACTGAAGTCCAGCTGTAAATTGGGGATCCTAGGGGGATATTTCATGGGTTGGGTTGAGGACTTCGTGAGATCCTGTGTGTATAGTATGGCACAGAGCTGGGACATGGTACCCACGCAGGTGATTGCTGTTATATTTATCACTGTTGTTGCAGTCACCACCACAACCTAAACAGCCTAAATCCCTGTTGCCTTTTAGCAGATGCAAAGCCATTTCTACTAAGACTGGAATTCAGCAAGTTTGTGCTTCTTGAATCATGCCTGCTGTGCCCTATCCAAGGGGTAAAGGGCAAGGAGCAGCTGGAGACTTTGTAGAGAATATTAGTCATGAGTCTAAAGCAGGGTCGATTTTTTCTCTTCCTGTCTTTTTCCTTTGCTTTTTTTTGTTAAAGTTTTCTTGTGAGGGGCAGGATGTTATATTTTATGAAGGCAAAAAATCATCCTTGTTGCCATTCGACTTCCCTTTTATTTCTCTCTGCCTGCTCATAATTCCATCCTTAGTTCTGACTTTCTTCTTTTAGTGAATTTATCCCATATTTCAATACAAAGGAACATTTTTTTTCCATTCACATTCAAGGTTTAAAAGCAATCTGAGATACTTGTCCTACCTTGGTTGTTTGCTGATAATGGCTTAAATGCATTATTCTTCCCAGAATAAGGGAAATAATTGTAGTACTTTAATAGTGAAAGTTTTCCAAACAATTTTTAATAGTGAAAGCCCTCAGAAAGTTTTCATGAATTGCTAATCCTGGAATTTCAGTATTGACAGGATGGCAAAATAGCCCCTTTGGTACCAAGAGCCTTAATCACCCACATTCAAATGCTATGTAAATGTTCTGTCTATGGGAAGATTGGCTTTGATCTGTGTTTCAGGCCAACACGATGTACAATCATCACCTGTCTTCTGCAAAGCCCATGTAGACCTTACTCACCGACCACAGTGTTCTTTCCGGCAGAGCCTGGTTGTGACCAGCAATCCTTCCTGACATAGTGCTCCAGGTTGCAAGTAGCAATGGTACCTGGTAAGGAAATTGAAACCTTTTGGCTTAACTGGCTTAAATAGTATGTGGTTTTACTCCAGTTGTAGAAAAGGGAGACGAAAAGTGGCACAAGTAAAGAAGAATTAGGAAAAAAGAGAAGGGAAATTATGGGTTCTGCTCACTTTTATCTAGTATTCCCAAATATTTGGGACTGTAGAAGGAACTTAAAAGTGAAATGAAATAATACAGTCATAACATGAGTAATATTATATATATATATTGTAAATATATATTTTTTAATGTTGGAACAGAATTATAATTATCAGGATAGTGAGGATTAATTATCCTTGCTTAAAAAAATAACAGGGAATTATAAAACCATTTGCTCTTCCCAAGGACCTCCTGTTATGTTTTAGATTTACTTTAAACCAGAAATAGAAAACTATTCCTGACACGATGTTGTGCCTCATTTACTTCTGGCCTCTTCAGACAGTCTCATGATACCTTCTTGGACAGAATGAAACTGGAGTAGTTTTTGAGCCCAGCAAAGCAGATTTAGACGTGGCAGAATGATATTCAGTGTTCATGACAGACTGGGTAGGGAACGTGAGGATCAGTGAAGGAATCCATGCTGATCTTGAAGTTTTGAGTCCTGGTACCTTGGGGAAAACAGTGGATCCTAAAAGTTGCAGGAAAGTCAGTAGGAGAAAAACAGCTGTTTTAGGGGACAAAGAAAGTTCACACTGAGTCTTACTGAGTTTGAGAGACTTCAAAATGTAGAGCATCTTGTAAGTATTTGGCATTACAGCCGTGGCCTTTGAAAGCCTGGGGTAAAGATTTTGAAATCATTGTTCTTGAGCAGATGGTGGGAAGCAATGTTGATCCATTTCAACTTCATTTATTATCTGAAAGATATTTTGAAGGGTGCCAGAAATTGAGAAAAGGCAAATCTGGTTCTATGAAAATGAATAGGATTCTGAAGAAATCGAGGGTGGCAACTGTAGAATTTCTATATGGAGGGGTGGGGACTTTACAAGTGGGAATCTGGTTGTAAGGAGGGACAATGAGCTTGTGTCTATAGAAGTTTACAGCAGATTGAAAAAACAGTTGTGTATTTTTTAGAATGGGAGAAGGAGGTGACAATTACGAGAGACTCCTTAGGAGCCTCTGTCTTGTGCACTGATTAGGCAGAAAGGAGGTCTTTTGGATGGTTCAAACTATTCAGCTCTGCTAGAACCATAAACCATTTTAGTATAAAAACAAAGTCAATGTCCCTAGAAGAAATGATCAGAGTGTAATTTGTATTAGATAATGTGTAAAATATTTGATAAAGGCAGATGAACTAGTTCTAAATTTACTTGAATTTGTCGGTTAGGTTGACACTACTCCTAGTTAAGAAATACAGAGGTGTTTATTTTAAAGAAAAAGTGGCATACCTTGACCAATGTTCCTTGGAGTGCCTGCCATTTATAATCAGGTGTCCAGATAAAGAAGAACAAGAAGACTGAAGAAAAATTGGTATGGATATTTTAATGATGGCATTATAGGTGATTTTCATGCTTAAAAAAATAATGTAGTGTGTTATTTTTTATCATCAGAGGGTTAAAATAAAAACACAGCATTTCTTCAGATGTTCTTTGGGAGTTGGATGTCTGAGTCAATCTTATTTGGTGATAATGTTCAGCTACCACCCAAATTCAGTGTTTATAAAATGTGGAGAGAATCTAGTTTTATAGTTTGATCATGCAGATTTTTCCTCCTTAGAACCATTTCACTGACTGTTTCCATGGACTAAAACCAGCAAGCACTGGCCCTTTTGTTACCCCTCAGAGGGCACTTTCCTGAATTTTGTGGAGAAGTGTAAATAAAAGCACGAAGTAGAATTATTAATGTCTCCATTACACAGAAGGTTGGGAGCAAATGTCGTTAAGTCAGACTTGGTCTTGGGAATACAGACGGAGAGCGTTCTGCAGTAACACTGGGTAGGCGAGAAGTACAGGGGAGGACAAGAGCCACTGGGCACATGGTCATTTTTGTGTGCTTGAATCACATATGATTTTCATTTTGAAACAATTACAGATTTACATGCAGTTGCAAGAACTAATTGAGTGTTCACAAATACTCTTCTATGGTCTCCCCTAGTGGTAATATCTTGCATTATTTTACAATATTACAACCAGGAAATTGACACCCAGAAACCTTACTTCGAATTCTCCAGTTTTACATGCACTTGTGTGTCTGTATGCATGTGCATGCACGTGTATTCAGTTCTACACAGTTTTATCATTGTGTATCATGCCTTGATTTTTTTCTTTTTTTTTTAATTTAAGTCTAGTTGATATACAATCTTGTATTGGTTTAAATTTACAACGCAGTAGTTCAACAGTTACCCATATTATTAAATCCTAACCTCCACTAGTGCTGTTACTATTTGTCAACATAACAAGATGTCACAGAATCATTGACTACGTTCTCCATGCTGTACTAGCATCCCTGTGGCCAACTTATGTTATGATTGAGAATTTTTGTGCCCCTTTATTCCCCTCACCCTCTGCATCCCCCACCCCAACTCCTTCCCCATGGTAACTACTAGTCACTTCTCAGTGTCTATGAGTCTACTGCTGTTTTTTTGGTTTTGTTTTGCTTTGTTTTTACATTCCACAAATAAGTGAAATCATATGGCACTTGTCTTTCTCCACCAAGCTTATTTCATTGAGCATAATACCCTCTAGATCATCCATTTTGTTGCAAATGGCAGGATTTCTTTTTTATGGCTGAATAATATTCCATTAGATGTATATGCACCACATCTTCTTTATCCATTCATCTATGGATGCACACCTAGGTTAATTCCATATCATGGCCATTGTAAATAATGTGGTGATAAACATAGTGTGCATATATCTTTTCAAATCATGGATTTTGTTTTCTTCTGGTAAATTCCTAGAGGAATTATTGGGTCATATGGTATTTCTATTTTTAGTTTTTTGAAGAACCTCCACACTGCTTTCCACAGTGGCTGCAGCAATTGATGTTCCCACCAGCAGTGTAGGAGGGTTCCTGTTTCTCCACATACTCGCCAATGCCTGATATTTCTTGTCTTTTGGACAGTGGCCATCCTAACTGGTGTGAGGTGATACCTCACTGTGGTTTTAATTTGCATTTTCCTGATGATTAGAGATGTAGAGCATCTTTTCATGTGCCAGTTGGCCATTGTATTTCTTCTCTGGAGAAATACCTATTCAGGTCCCCCACCCATTTTTTAATTGGTTTATTTATTTATTTATTTTGATGAGGCATATGAGTTCTTTATATATTTTGAGTGTTAACCCCTTATCAGATGAATCATTTATGAATATATTCTCCCATACCGTAGGCTGCCTTTTTGTTCTGCTGATGGCATCCTTTGCTGTACAGGAGCTTTTTAGTTTAATGTAATCCCATTTTTTCACTTTTGATTGTGTTTCCCTTGCCTGAGGAGATGTGTCCAGGAAAAAGTTGCTCATACTTATGTTCAAGAGATTTTTGCCTATGCTTTTTCTAAGAGTTTTATGGTTTCATGTTTTACATTCAGGTCTTTGATCTGTTTCAAGTTTACTTTTGTATATGGAGTTAGACAATAATCCAATTTCATTCTCTTACATGTAGTCCAGTTTTCCCACATGCAGCTGTCTAGTTTTCCCAACACCAGTTAATAAGGAGGCTGTCTTTTCTCCATTATATATTCATGGATCCTTTATCATATATTAATTAACCATATATGCATGGTTTATATCTGGGCTCTCTATTCTATTCCATTGATCTATGTGTCTATTCTTGTGCCAGTACCAAATTGTTTTGATTACTGTAGCTTTGTAGTAGAATTTAAAATCTACTTTTAAATTCTAGCATAATATCCCCAGCTTTGTTCTTCTTTCCCAGGATTGCTTTGGCTATTCAGGGTCTTCATATGAATTTTAGAACTATTTCTTCTAGTTCATTGAAGAACACTGTTGGTATTTTGATAGGGATTGCATTGAATCGATAAATTGCTTTGGGCAGGATAGCCATTATCACAATATTAATTCTTCTCCATGAGCACAGGATATATTTCCATTTATTGGTATCATCTTTAATTTATCTCATGGTTGTCTTATAGTTTTCAGAGTATAGGTCTTTCATCTCCTTGGTTAGGTATATTCCTAGGTATTTTATTCTTTTTGATACAATTGTAAATGGAATTGTTTTCCTAACTGTATAATATCATGTCGTATGCAAATAGTGCAATTTAACTTCTTCCTTACCTATTTGGATGCCTTTTATCTCTTTGTCTTGTCTGAGTGCTGTGGTTAGGACCTCCAGAACTTGGCTGAGTAAAAGTGGTGAGAGTGGGCATGCTTGTTCTTGTTTCTGATCCTAGAGGAAGAGCTTTCAGCTTTTTGCCATTTAGTATGATGTTAGCTGTGGGTTGCTTGTATATGGCCTTTATTATGTTGAGGTACATACCCTTTATACCCATTTTGTTGAGAGTTTTTTTCATGAATAGATGTTTAATTTTGTCAAATGCTTTTTCAGCACCTATTGAGATGACTATGTGGTTTTTATCCTTTTTGTTAATGTAGCGTATGATATTGATTGATTTACAAATATTATGCCATCCTTGCATCGCAGGAATAAATTCCACTTGGTCATGATGGATGATCCTTTTGATGTACTTTTGAATTTGGTTTGCTAATATTTTGTTGGGAATTTTTGCATTTATGTTCATCAGGAATATTGGTCTATAATTTTTTTTTTTTGGTACTGTCTTTGCCTAGTTTTGGTATTAGAGTGATGCTGGCCTCATAGAATGAGTTTGGAAATATTCCCTCCTCTTCTATTTTTTGGAATGCTTTAAGAAGGATGTGTATTAGCTCTTCTTTTAATGTTTGGTAGCATTCAGCTGTGAAGCCATCTGTACATGGAGTTTTGTTTTTGGAGAGTTTTTTGATTACCAGTTTGATTTCACTGCTTGTAATTGGTCTATTCAGATTTTCTGTTTCTTCCTGAGTCAGTCTTGGAAGGTTGTATTTTTCTAGGAATTTGTCCATTTCCTCTAGGTCATCCAATCTATTAGCAAATAATTTTTCATAGACTTCTCTAATAATACTTTGTATTTCTGTGGTATTCATTGTGACTATTCCTTTTTTTGTTTCTCATTTTGTTTATTTGTGTACTGTATCTTCTTTTCTTGATAAATCTGGCTAGGGATTTATCTATTTTGTTTATTTTTTCAAAGAACAAGCTCTTGGTTTCATTGATTTTTTTTCTATTATTTTATTCTTCTCTATTTTACTTATTTCTACTCTGATCTCTATTATGTCCATCCTTCTACTAACTTTGGGTTTCATTTGTTCTTCTTTTTCTAGTTTCTCTAACTGTGATTTTAGACTGTTTATTTGGGATTGTTCTTGTTTCTTTTTTTGGCATTTTGATGTTTTAATTTATATTTCTTTAATTACTATGGAGAATAGCTACTTCAAGATATATATTAGCCACTTAATTACTTTTCCTTTATTGTACTGCTTTTTCCTATCTTTGGGGATAGTCACCCATTCTTTTTTGGGGTGTTTTTTATCTTACTGATTTGTGAAAGGGAGTGTATATAGGAATGACAGTAGCCTTTTTTTCCTTGTCTGTAATTTCCTCCAGGTTATTATTTTTTATCTCTATGGTTTAGATGTAGAGACCTTTTATTTAAATTTTTACATAGTCAAATATATCAATATTGTGTGTGTGTGTGTGTGTATGTATGTGTGTGTGGTGTGGTTTTGTCTTTTGATTCCAGTTTTTATCTTTCTAAATGTGTTGAAATTTGTTCTTGTTTCTTGTGGTAGGCCTATATTGCTATGTACTTTGATCTTAGAACTGCCTTCATTGCATCCCACAAATTTTGGACTGTTGAATTTTTATTTTCATTTATCTCCATATATCACTTGATCTCTGTTTTAATTTGTTCATTGATCCATTGATTATTTAGAAGTGTTTTGTTTAGCCTTCTTGTATTTGTAGGCTTTTTTTCCTTTGTGTAATTTATTTCTAGTTTCATACCACTGTGGTCTGAGAAGTTGCTTGATACAATTTCAGTCTTTTTTAATTTATTGGGGCTATTTTTGTGGCCTAGTATGTGATCTGTTCTAGAGAACATTCCATGTACACTTCATAAAAATGTATATCGTGCTGCTTTTGAGTGGCATGTTCTATAGATATCTGCTAAGTTCATCATATCTAATGTATTGTTCAGTGCCTCTGTTCCCTTATTTAATTTCTGTCTGGTTGATCTTCCTATTGATGTGAGTGGTGTGTTAAAGTCTCCTAAAATGAATGTGTTGCAATCTATTTTCCCCTTTAATTCTGTTAGTATTTGTTTTACATATTTAAGTGCTTCCATGTTAGGTACATAGATATTTATAATGGTTATATCCTCTTGTTGGACTGACCCCTTTATCATTATGTAGTGTCCTTCTTTGTTTTCTTGTTATTCTCTTTGTTTTGAAGTCTATTTTGTCTGATATAAGTACTGCTACTCCAGCTTTTTTCTCCCTGTTATTTGCATGAACTATCTTTTTCCACCCCTTCACTTTTAGTTCGTGTATATCTTTGGGTTTGAAATGAGACACTTGTAGGCAGCATATAGATGGGTCTTGTTCCTTTATTCATTCTGCCACTCTAAGTCTTTTGATTGGTGCATTTAGGCCATTTACACTTAAGGTAATTATTGTCAGGTATGTACTCACAGCCACTTATTAATATTTTTCTGGATGTTTTTATAGCTCCTTTCTGTTCCTTTCTTCCTCTTTCTTTAGTGTTGTGATTGGATTTCTCTTTTTTATTTTTTGTATCACACCTTGATTTTTGAGGAAGTATCCTCTGCCAGAAATAATTTCCATCCAACTTATAACTTGGCCCTCACCTTATTATATCCAAACATAACTAGCCCAGAAGATCTTTACTGACCCCAAGTCCAAACCAGATACCTCTTCTCAGAGCACCTGGATTTTCCTTACAACACCCATTACACCCTTACAGCACACTGTGTTATAATCACATTTCCCCATTGTAGGCCAGGCTAGGGTGGGGGTGGAAAGGGACTATATTGGCATATATGCTATATAGCATAGCATGGTCTTCACCTTTGAAAATTGAAGGAATGAATTGTTAAAGTATTCTGTCATTTTTGTGTAATGAGTGGGTAAATTGGGGGAATAAAACAGCCTTTTGAACTCTTTCCTCCTATATCATGAAGGTCCAAGGAGTTCTGAATTTGTGGTTATCAGGAGGAATTGTGCCCTAATACATACATCCCTCCTAAATGCAACTGGAACATTAAATGTTTTATTTATTTTTAATAAAACATTTTTTTTTCTTACAAGGAAGTGTTGCCATCCAACTCATTCTAGGTCTCTATTTATATTTTCCTTGAACAGAAAACTTTTTTTTTTATTACTTTTCTTTGATAGTGTACCTGATGCCACAATGTGAAATTAGAAACTATTTTTTTAAAGTCTCATTGTGGTTTACACTGTAGGAAAATTTCATGTCCTCTTAGAAATGGGTTGAAATGCTTCATCTCCTTATTGGGGATCTTATTTTTCCCTGACTAAAGAAGCCCCTTTAAGATGAAAGAAGTTCAGTAACAAGAAGTCCCAGAAATTTACTATTTTTGTTATTTCTCGAAGTTTATGGAACAAACAGTAAAAACTTATAGCTTCACACATACACATGCTCATGAGGGCATTTACTGCATTGCTTGAAATGGCAAAGAACTGAAAACCAGAATGTCCGTTCAAAAACACCGTGGACTCTATTACAGCTCATCTATACCAGGGGATATCAGTAACACTTAAAAAAAAATCAAGTTAGGCTCATATCCACAATGATTTATTGTTTAGTGAAAAGGTAAGGCTTCAGAATAATGTATATAATACAATTCCTTCTGAGGGCAGTGTGGCAACTTGGAGAAAATTCTGTGTCTATGGAACAAGAGACAGAGAGAGAGAGATTTGTATGTAGTTTTGAGAACATTGATAAAAGACAGATATCCTAAGCTGTTAACATTGCTTATTCAGAAAGGTAAGATTGGAAAAAGGATATTTCTTTATATATCTTATGTATCATTTAATTTCTTACAACATTATTTCTTTTGGAAATAAAAAATATCTAATGAAAATTTCTAACAGAAAATAAGTGATCAAAAAGAAGAGTAAAACAAGGAGAAACCGACAAATCGGGGCTATATATTCTACACTCTACTAGTAGGGGTGAGGATTATCTGGTCCATGCCAGGGGCAGACACTTTAGACACAGTCAAGGAGAGAGTAGGAGAATAGAGGGGGACAAGGGAAGACATCAGTGGGAATGCTGAAGAATCAAAGATTTCATCAAGGTTTACAGGCTGCTGAGAAGGACAGCCATTCTTTTAATTACCATGTGCTGAGCACGTGATAGGTACCAGGTGCTATAGGTGCTGAGGCTAGAACAATGAACAAACACACAGTCCTTGCCTAACTCTATAAATGATAGCACAGAGATAGGGCTTAAATGGGATGGGGGTACAGGCACTGATCCAAAGTGTCACGGGAGCAAGGAAGCGTTCAAGAACAATCTCACTGTGGACTAAAGGAAAGGAGAAGAAAAAGAACTCACTATATTGAGTAAACTGTCAAGGCTTTTCCTGTTTTTTGCTAAGATTTTTCACTTGAAAAATTTATTGCCAATTCTCTTTCTAAACATAAAATGCCTGCCATAAATCAGATGATAGGGATGCTACTAGAAGAAAAAGTTGACATAGCCGTTGCACAGTAAATTTGAGAAACATCACTGTAAAAAATATACCTAGAAACCATGATAATACAATGTAAAAACATAAAATGGGGCCATTTAATGTCCTGGTAACATTCTATATTTTAATCTGCGTAGTGAGTACATGGGTACTTTCTTTATTATTATTTCTTAAACTATGCATATGCATTTCAAATACTTTAACATCATATATGTGAAAACAAAATAAAAAGGTAAATTATTTTAGAGAAAATGTTAACATTTTTATAATGTACCAATTTAATTTGTATATCCATTCTTCCTGCTGACATCTGGCTAAAGATACTCATCTTATTCTCCTACTAAATTAAACCATTTCTATTAGGCACACAAAGCATGATTCTTTATGAAGTATAATGGAAATTTTAAATGAGAACAAACATTTATAATTTAAATGAGTTGGTTCATCATGAATCCTCTAATATATATCGATAATATTTTGCTTGAACATAGGCAGTGACAAGATAAATGGTGAATATTCTAACAATATTCAGCATCTGGGCAAGTCCTAATTGCTCTGTTTTCTTTTTTTTTAAGTAAGTTATTGATACACAGTCTTATGAAGGTTTCACATGAATAATGTAGTGTCACAAAACCACTAAAAAGAAAAATAAGGCAGGGTCAGATGGGAAGAGAATAAAAGAGGTGATATTTTAGATCCAGTGTTCAAGCAATGCCTTTTCTTTTTGTTTTTGTTTTATTTTTTTGTATTTATTTATTTATTTTTAATTAAAGTACATTGTTATACAACCTATGAAGGTTTCACATGAGCAACATTGTGGTTT
This sequence comes from Phataginus tricuspis, assembly GCA_029783875.1. Lineage (NCBI taxonomy): Eukaryota > Metazoa > Chordata > Mammalia > Pholidota > Manidae > Phataginus > Phataginus tricuspis. The sequence continues at coordinate 32,050,748 of JAQQAC010025234.1, read as the reverse complement.
CAACATTCACCCATATTATCAAGTCCCCCCCACGCCATTGCAATCACTGTCCATCACCTTAGTAAGATGCTATATAGTCATTATTTGTCTTTTCCATGCTATACTGCCTTCCTTTTGACCTACCTATATTGTGATTGTGGAGTATAGTGCCCCTTAATCCCCTTCTCCCTCCCTCCCCGCACACCATCCCGACCCCTTCCCTTCTGTAACCTCTAGTCCCTTCTTGGAGTCTATGAGTCTGCTGCTGTTTTGTTCCTTCACTTTTGCTTTGTTGTGAGACTCCACAAGTGAGTGAAATCATTTGGTACTTGTCTTTCTCCACCTGGCTTATTTCACTGAGCATAATACCCTCTAGCTCCATCCATGTTGTTGCAAATGGTAGGATTTGTTTTCTTTTTATGGCTGAATAATATTCCATTGTGTATATGTACCACCTCTTCTTTATCCATTCATCTACTGATGAACACTTAGGTTGCTTCCATATTGTAAATAGTGCTATGATAAACAAAGGGGTGCATATGTCTTTTTGAATCAGGGATCTTGTTTTCTTCGGGTAAATTCCTAGAAGTGGAATTCCTGGGTCAAATGGTATTTCTATTTTTAGTTTTTTGAGGAACCTCGATATTGCTTTCCACAGTGGTTGAACTAGCTTACATTCCCACCAGCAATGTAGGTGTGTTCCTCTTTCTCCGCATCCTCGCCAGCATTTGTTGTTTCTTGTCTCTTGGATGACCATCCTAACTGGTGTGAGGTAATATCTCATTGTGGTTTTAATTTGCATTTCCCTGATAATTAGTGACATGGAACATCTTTTCATGTGCCTGTTGGCCATCTGAATTTCTTCTTTGGAGAAGTGCCTTTTCAGATACTCTGTCCATTTTTTAATCAGGTTATTTGTTTTTTTGGTGTTGAGGTGTGTGAGCTCTTTATATATTTTGGATGTTAACACCTTACCGGGTAAGTAGTTTATAAAATACATTCTCCCATACTGTAGGATGACTTTTTGTTCTGCTGATGGTGCTCTTGCTGTACAGAAGCTTTTTAGTTTGATGTTTGTTCATTTTTGCTTTTGTTTCCCTTGCCCGAGGAGATGTGTTCAGGAAAAAGTTGCTCATGTTTGTATTCAAGAGATTTTTGCCTCTGTTTTCTTCTAAGAGTTTTATGGTTTCATGGCTTACATTCAGGTCTTATATCCACTTTGAGTTTACTTTTCTGTATGGAGTTAGGCAATAATCCAGTTTCATTCTCTTACATGTAGCTGTCCAGTTTTGCAAACACCATTTGTTGAAGAGGCTGTCATTTCCCCATTGTATATCCATGGCTCCTTTATTGTATATTTATTTGACATATATGTGTGGGTTTATGTCTGGGCTCTCAGTTCTTTTCCACTGATCTATGGGTCTGTTCTATGCCAGTACAAATTGTTTTGATTACTTTGGCTTTGTAATAGAGCTTGAAGTTAGGGAGTGTAACCCCCCATCCCCAATGGCTTTGTTCTTCCTTCTCCAGATTGCTTTGGCTATTCGGGGTCTTTTGTGGTTCCATATGAATTTTAGAACTGTTTGTTCTAGTTCATTGAAGAATGCTGTAGGTATTTTGATAGGGATTGCATTGAATCTTTAGATTGCTTTAGGCAGGATGGCCATTTTGACAATATTAATTTTTCCTATCCATGAGCATGGGATGTGTTTCCATTTATTGCCGTTTTCTTTAATTTCTCTCATGAGTGTCTTGTAGTTTTCAGGGTATAGGTCTTCTCATCTCCTTGGTTGCGTTTATTCTTAGGTATTTTATTCTTTTTGATGCAATTGTAAATGGAGCCTTTTTCCTGCTTTCTCTTTCTGCTAGTTCATCATTAGTATTTCTGTGTATTAATTTTGTATCCTGCAACTTTGCTGAATTCAGTTATTAGTTCTAGGGGCTTGGGGGTGGGGTGGATTTTTTTAGGGTTTTTTTATGTACAATATCTTGTTATCATGATATTAAACAGTGACAGTTTAACTTCTTCCTTACCGTCTGGATGCAGTTAATGAAATAGCAGAGTACTGATTATTTTGTGTCCAAGGTTTACTTTTTCCTTGTTGAGTTTTGCTTTTCTCTTTTTTAAAGAATTCTATGTATTTTTCCAATGTTGCAGCAGTCTTGTCTTTGTCTTAATCCAGCATCTGCATTTAAACAATGCTCTTAGTCACACTGGGACAAAGAAAAAGCTGAGCCTTTGTCCACAAGCTGACAGTGGTGACTCACCAGCCTCACAGGCAAGAGACTTGCAACTGTTTTCTGAGAAGCAGAGAAATAGCCAACCCAGCCTCCCCAGGACTAAGGGAACTCATTCATGACATAGATCACCTGGCAGAGGCTATTTTCATTACACACATAATTGGTTATGTGGGGAATTTGACCTTGTCATCTTTGTTGTACGAATGTATAAATGTCAGCCCTGCGTGAGTTAGTTCACCTTCCCGCTGCCATGATACCTGCTAGAGAGTCTCCATCTGAGAATGAACCAGCAACAGTCACAGCACAGGGGGTGTCTTCGGGATGTCCTTTTAATTTTTATCAGCTACCCTAGAGCCAGCCCAAATAATCAAGTCTCTGAGACCCCCCCTCCTTCCTACCAAATCGCTGCCCCTAAAACTTGTTCATTCAGAGATTCTAGAGTTGGAAGCATGTGTTTTCCAAGTTCTAGAAAGTGACATAGTATTACCCTACCTGCAACTGTATTCTGAAATCATATTTCCCTGACTAGAGCTTTGTAGAGAGGTGGAGTTTAAGTACATTTTAATTATGCAACACTTCTTTAGAGTAACCCTTGAGTATGTCTTCCATCTGATTAAATAAGTGTGGGCCCTTATTTAGTTTCTTTCCTGAAAGCTCACCTTTACTTTACAGAATTGTTTTCCCATCTCAGCCTCATTTTCTTAGACTTGGTATCCAAAATCCTTGTCAATGGCACTCAGACTTTGGAAGGCACAGAAATTCCCAGAGAGCTTGCTAAAAATGTAAACGTAGACTCAGAAGGTCTAGGACGTATCTTTAACTTTAACGTTAGCAATCATCCTAAGTGATTCTAGAGCAACTGGTGGCAAAGTCAGGACCCCACTTTAAGAAACACTGGTACACTGGTTAACAGTTAGGGCTTGGCAATTGGACAGATATATGAGTTAAGTTTTGGCTTGGTCTCTGACCACCTGAGTTCACTGAGTTAATTAACCTTTATATGCTTCATTTTCCCCTTCTGTGAAGTAGGGACATGAACAGTTCCAGTCTCATGGGGTTGTTGGGTGGTATCAATGGTATTATGAAACCATTTAAGCATAGTGCCAGGTGACATATAAATAAATGCTCATTACAGTTCACTATTAGAACAGCAATTGGTACATAGTAGGCACTCAAATGTTTGCGCAGTATTGAATGAAAGAAACTTACATTTCTACAGATAGCTTTCCAGGTGGATAAAATGCTGTGCTAAACCTCCATTGTAACAAAGAGTCAAAGAGAGAGGCTGCTTCCCTAGGCTTTGAATAGAAGTAGAGCTGCTCAGCAAACACATGGGCCATTCAAGAAACTAAGAAGCAGTCATTCCAAGTACCTTCAAAACACCAGTGAGTGGCAGAGTATATTGAATTTAATGTACAAATATGATTATAGCTCTCAGTTCTAATCAGCTAAGACTAGACTGAAGTAGAGAAGAGGGCTAAAGCAGAATTTTTACATCAGAATGAAAATTAAAAGAAGACATAATACCGCTCATATTAGGAACAGACCATGCATCATATATTTAAAATACAAATCAAACAACCCCCCTAGAGCATTATCAGAAATGTCCCTGGAAGTAATGAGGCACAAAGTAGTGATCAGTGAATAGTTGTAATTATAATGGGCTCAAAAAGTATGACACTAATTTGATGTTGTGTATCAGATTCTGTAAAAGTTCACTGATTGCTTTTCTTAAACTCTTGGGGATTACTATTTTTCAATAAAAATTTTAACTATTTTCCAAAGATAACCTATTATAATTTACTCTGGCTCTTATTTATAATTACCATGTATTAAGCACTTATTGTGTGCTAATCATTTAAGTACTCATTGTTTTAGTTAACATTCACAACTCTGCAAGATAGGTTGTCACCATCTCTATTTTAAAAATTATGAAATAAAATTCAAAAACTCTAAGGAGTTTTATTTCCAAAGTGACCTCGATGTGGTGGCGATGGGTTTGAACCCAGCTGTCTCACTGCCCTGATGTCCTTCCAGTATACCGCACTGTCTCTTGGTAGTCACTAGTGGGTGTCCTCACCTAACTGGCCAGGTGGGCCCATGGACTTGTGTAGCACATCTGGCCTGCCCCACACTGTGCATTTCTCCGTGGAACCCTTGGTTTTCAGTTCTGTCTCCTTAGGATGGTTAATTGAAATAGGCAGTGTCCGGTTTATACATAGCTTGAGACAAATTACATAATCTAATTGTTCCAAAGTACATCTAGTGATCCGAAAATTTGGACATTAGGAGGCTTTTATCTGTGGCCATTCTTTTCATATTTCCTCATTAAAAATAAGTGATAAAAAGGAGTTAGCTTGTTCAATGACAAGAACAATGTTAGTAGCAATAATGGTTAGTACTAGTACTTACGTCCCAGACATTGGGCTAAGCACTTTATATGCAATATCTTATTTAATTCACCCAACACTGTGGTGAGATCTTATCTTCATTATAAAGATAAGTATATATTCAAAAACCTTAAGTGACATGATTAAGGACTCACAACCGTAAGTGGTGAGGCCGGGATTGGAACCCAGGACAAAGGGGTTTGTGGGTCTGTAGTCAAGGACAGCACACATGAGTAAACAGGCCATGAGGGGCTCTGGCAAATGCCAGGCACATGCATGTTTGCAGGAATGGCCAATCGGCTTCGCATTTTGAGGCTGTGCTAGAATGTGCACCAAGTTCTTCTGATTTTTTTTTTCAAGTCAGTCATATGAATATTTTTCACATGAGAGATCCTGATTTTAAAATGTCAACATCTAATTATTTCAAATGTGTTTCTTTAAATATGTCGAGTGCCCACGATGCATATCTGTGGGCAGAGGCTGGACCCGGGCTTCCTGGATGCCACCTTTGGTCTAGAGCTTGTGCTTTTAGCTCTCGGACTACAGGAGTCCCAGTGTCTCCTCAGGTCATTGCTGCAGATAGCTATTTCCAAGTCTTTCATTTCTTAGATTTACAGCTTCCTCTTCCTTCAATAAATGGAATACCATTCCTAGAACTTTTTCTTCCCAGGAGCAAACTTCCACTGCTCTGGTCCCAAGACTGATAAATGTTTGCATCTACAAAGGTACAGCATTCCAACTTTTTATTAAAAGAAACATAGGGTGCCCTTTGAGGGTTACTTGCCTTTTTGCTTGGGAAAGATTAGAGAGATATACTTTCAGGGACAGAATTCCTTCAAAGTTTGGGAAATATGACCATATGCACAGTGCCCTTGAATTTTTCATTTTTCCTGAAAGCCGCCTGCCTCCTGTTATCCTCACATACCCAGTCATGACAGCAATGCTGTGCCATGGAAATTGGCTCCATCTAGGTTTCCATTTTGCTATCCAAACACTTATTTCAGTTGACAGATTCTCCCCTTAGGGATTTTTCCTAAGACAGCTGAGCTTGTGGCATGCCTAGTCTTCACCTCATCTTCAGCCAGAGCAGAAGAGGGAGGCTCCCCAGGCTTAAAAAAAGGCTAAATGGCAGCCCTTCGTGCATTTATTCCCCTTCCCACTCATGTTCATTAATATCTGGGCAGAAATGTGGCAATGAGAAGTTCTGATGTGCACGGAGAGGACAGCTGTAGCAAGTGAGCTTTCTCCGTTTAATATAGTGCCAGCCAAGGAGGCTGTGCTGCGAAATAGAAAGAAAATCTGATCCTAAGTCCATTTATAGGCAAGGATTTAGATCCCAAATCTATTTGGGATCTTTAGACAAAGTGACTAAATGCTGATTTGAGTTAGCAAATAAGCTACAAAATAATGTAGAAAGCTAAGAGCTATAACAGAAGCCTGGCCTTATTTATAAGTCATTCCCTCTGAAAAGTAAGAGTTCTTTGGTGACTTGTAAATGTTATTTGAGAAATAGAACTTCAGTGGATCCTTAAAACTTCTACAGAATTGGGAGAAATACCCTAGTTAGGCAAAGCAGTCATTTTATGACTGAAGGGATACAAGTGTCAGTCTATGAGTGTCCACAGGCTTTTCCTTCCCCTCTACCTGCAAAGGAGTTTGGGTTTTGCTTACTCTTTCTCTTTATCATCCTCCACAGAGGGTTCTTCCATTGGTGATGCTGAATTAACAGACTAGATGAAGGGAAAAAAACAGAAAGCACAGAGTAAATCTCCCTCTCTAGAGAACCCTATGTGGTGGGGAAGTAACTGACTGAGAGGCCTTTGCATGGGCGGGCAGAGCACAGAGAAGAGGAAGAGGTGGGGATCCAGAGCAGTGACCGAGGCTGAATGGAATGGATGATGACAAATGCGGCTCTAGAGAGGAGGGTGAGGGTCCAGAGACAGCTGAGTCCACAAGACAGAACAGATGAATTTAATAATATGCCTGAGAGATGCCGCCGCTCGTTAGAATTTCTATTTGGATGATATCACCTTGAATTTTAAGTTTCTCATGGACTGAACCACATGGGTTATGGCTTTAATAGGGATACAACTACAGAAACATGGCCTGTTCATCCCTCCTTTTCTCTCTATCAAATCCTCTAATTATTTCAAAGCAACAGATACTTAACACAGAAGCACAAACACACATGACTTTGTTTTCTCAGCCAAGGGTAGGGGGCCCTTCTAGTTAAGTGTAATACTATACCCAGGCTTCAGAATAGTTGGCCTCTGGGAAGACAGGGGTCAGAGTTTAGTGGTGACTTCAAGGAGTTTATTGTGATCTCGTCAAGGAGACAGGTACCTATGTGACTCTAAATCTCTTATTCATCCATTTAATCAGTGAACATCTACTGACCACTTTTTGTATCAGACACATGTTCTTGGTTCTAAGTATACCATAGTTAACAAAAACAATCAGCTCTCTCTCTCAGAGCCCACATTTCTTTTTATACATACCCTTTTCTAAAGGAAATGCTCCCATGAAGTAGGCAAAGAAATGTGAGTGGCGGGTTATAAGCTTGACATTTAAGTCACTAGGAAAATTAAATCATATCTCAGAATCCTCATGCTAGAATTATAGGAAAATAAGGGTTGTACCAAATATTTCCTCCTTTATCCATCCAAAAATAACTAGACTCAAAGGGAATTAAAAACGTTTAGCCTCAGCTTAATAGCCTGGCATACTTTCAAGAATCACAGGGAGACAGGGAGCTGCAAGGTCCACGGTCCAAGCTGAGGTCCCTCGGAGGCCAGAGCGGGGCCCCAGCCAAGTTGCTGTGTGCTTTCAGCCACCTGCAGAGCCTAGGTCTCCCATTGCCTATGATATGGGGGTAATAGAGGTACCCGCCTCATTAGGGGCTTTGTGGAGATTAAGTGAGTTGATTCTTGTAAAGCATTTAGCTCAGTGTATGCCAGAGGGTGTGCATTCAGTTCTTACTATTTTCTATTTTTATTCTTTTGTTTCCCGCCCTTAGAGAATGGGCTGGAGTTCAGCTCCTCTTGAGGCAAAAGTCTTCACAAAATATATGAAAAAAAATATGGGTAAGACTCACTGACAAATGAGGAGATACACTGAGCAAATCAAATAATGATAGGTAAGGATGGTGGCAGGTCTGAGCAAGGGTTGGAATAGGTAGAACATTCTCAGAATGACAGCAGAGGCTGTGGTTTCTCCACATAGCATGTGTGTGTATCTTTGTCTCTTTGTGTGTCTGTATAACCAGTGAAATTATTTTTTTTTAAGCACAGCTAGCTCTCTGACGATAGTGACAACTTTGACAAGCTTACATTACCAAGAAGGCAGCAAGCCTCCACCCCCTACTGGTTCGCAGGTCCCGGAGCTGTTTCCAGCTCTCCAACTCCAAGAAAGTTCACCTGATGAAACAAAGTATGATCTGAAAGACATGGACAAACAATGCAAAATGTCAGTGTCAAGCCAGCAAGGTAATTTCCCAAGTGGAAGCCCCAGTGAATGAAGAGGCATATGACATCTTTACACTCTGGAGTCTTTCCAGGGCTTGGATCAACACCTGGGTGTTCGAGCACAATTCCTTCTAGTTGGGTTTTCTTGGGGGTTATGGGGTAAGTGGTAGGTGTCAGTCATTCTAATTCCCAATTCCCAAATTGGTCCCAACCTAATTTTTAGTGGGAATGTTGCTGGAGGTTTATCATTAGGCAAAAGATTATATTGGGTGACTTCTGAGATTGCTTAATTCTGCTGTTCTCTAATAAATTGTAATTTCATCTTTTTCATCTCAGTGATAGTCTCTTTCATTCTGAGGCAGAATTTGTCTTCATGCTCTGCACCACTCTGCTTATCAGAGATGGCACAAAAACGGGAGTGTGGGAGGTCAGATGGAGCTGGGTTCAAATCCTGCTTCCGCCACATCCTGGGTATTTGACAGTGAGCTGTTCTGCATCCCAGCTTCCTTACAGGTAAAATAATATCCACCCAGAAGTGAGGCTCTGGGATTTGATCATCTCTATAGACTCACTAAATGCTAACTATTACTATGATTGATTGCTTAGAATCTCCCCCCATCTCTGTATCAGCTTTCCATTTCCTCTTAAAATACTCTTTTTAATAGCAACATTATCAAAGAGACAATGTACAACAGTGGTTGTGACTATGTGCTTGAAGCCAGACTGCCTGGTTCTGCTACTGATCAGCATTTTACTATGGGCTTGTTTTTAAACTTCTTGTGCCTCAATTTCCTTATGTAGAAAATGAGGCTAATAACAAAACTACCTCAGAGAGTTGTCACAAAGATGAAATGTGTGCCACATGCAGAGCTTTTGTAAGTGTGAGCTATTATTAGTTTTTATTTATGTCTGGAAGTTGTCTAATACTGGGTCAGCATAAAGTCGTCAACCAGTAAAGCAGGTGGGAAAGATGGGACCTGGGGGACAAAGCATTAGAAAAGAGAGAAAAGTGAAAAACTGTTTCCTCCATATTTTGCACAGCCTTAGTGACAAGTAGCACCGTCCTAGAGGATCTCTCGTAGAGTTCATAGGGCTTCAGCACAGTGTCGGCGCCTTGAAGAAAAGGACCATTCCTTGCTTATCTCAGTTGCTGGCCTGAAGAACCACTCAGGAAAAATTGTTGGAATAAATAAGCTAAGGCAGAAAAAGAATATAGAGCTTTCCATAACTGCCAGGCTATCGAGTCCTGTAATTTATTTAGTGACCTGAACAGTCACAAATGGCAACACACAGAGTACCTAAAGCCCAATTACAAGTTGTCAAAAGAGACTTACTACCAAGTCTGACTGCTCCAGGTGCTTTGCATCCAGGATAGTCTTCAAGAGCATTAAAATACATGGAGACGCTTGGCCAAACAGGACATCTGGTCAACTTGAGAAAGCACCTGCCCTTGGGCAGTGTTCAGCACCAGCAACCCAGTCCTTTCCCTGCAGCAAGAATTCTTCCGGATCATTTTTCTAGCAGCGGGGTGTTCTCCCCAAAGATGGGACTGTTATCCATATGACCTCTAAAGATCCATTTCCCTCCTGTGATACATTCAGTGACCTCCTCCAGTGCAAAAAGTGGCATCCTTGTGGCGTGAAAGGATTTTCTCCCTCTTGTCTTCCTTCAACATGAGTCATCTATTTCTTCTTGCCAGTAGGATGCTTCCCTTGTTCATTCCCCAAACACTCCTATAATGAAGGCAGTAAGGATATAAAAATAAACCCTTCAGAAGCAGGACGGCTCACTAAGGCCCTGCTCTGACACTCCCCTCCAGCGTGGCCGTGGGGCGCACATCAGCTCTGAAGTCGGGCTGCCCCAGTTCATGCCCTTGCTCCGCACTCACTGGCTGTGTCGCCTTGGCAACTAGCCTTTCAAGGTTTCCATTTTCACGCTGTAAAACGGGGTAAGAATAGTACCTACTTTGTAGTGATTAGAGGATTAAATATGTGAATACAAGTAAAGCACTTTGAACAATGTCTGGTAAATAGTAAGAGCTCAATAAAAATGATCTATAATTTTTATCTCTCAGATCACTTAATTTCAGCAATGAATGCATGCATGAATAAATTAAAATTAGAGTCAAATGACTTACAGATGTGAGAGTAAAAACTTATAATGCCCACAGTCTTCATCCTATTCTTAGTTTCTCCCTTCCTGTGTAGTTATTACTAATGTCAGTAGCCAGCGCTGAGAAGGAAATTCTTCATTTGTTTCACTCAACAACTCTGAAATGAATTCAAATATTCCGCTTTCATTTGCCTTTAACTCTGAATCATTGTCTGTTGCCCCTGATGTGAGAGGTTGATTCTTTGAGGTCGATTTAGAGAAAAGGCAGAAACTGTGACAGTTTAATTCTTGTTTTAAAATGTGGCCTCAAATAATGTGCCCTTGCTTTCTTACCTTGGCACCCAGGAGTCAACTGGCATGATGCTGTGTCCTTAGTGGAGGGTGCTGAGCCGTCAGCACGCCGGTGTGGTTTGTGCTGCCTTTCCCTCTTGCTTTTAGGTGCAAATGCCACTCACCATGTATTGACATCTGTGAATGAAGACAGTAAAAAAAAAAAACACGGTACCCATCACCTGCAGAGTACAATACTGAGCTGCGATCTTTCAGGAGAGAAATGGAATTACATTTTATAACTTTGTCTAGGTTCTTCTGATTTTCACAGTTTTCCTACTTAGGAGAGAACTGGCAGGAACATTTGATAATTAACGATGGATTCAAAAGCCCGGCACCCACCGCTCACCTTGTCCTCAAGCGTGTAGGCTGCAGAGCTGTGCCATCTGCGATCTCCTGGGTTTCTCCTGCCCTGGGCGGCGAAGAACAAGATAAGAGGAAGTGCATGGCTGAAACACCGGCTGACAGTTTCCAACAGCAATACTGGAGGAGGAAGAGCCTAGAAATTCCTATCACTGTTTTCCAGAAGGACAGTCTGGTTCATTCACCTTGTTCAAGGCACAGGAGGTGCAGGGACAAGGTGACTGAGGTTCTTTTTAAGCAGGTCTGCTCCCTGGCAAAGAAGCCCGTCATCAAAGAATACAGCATGGCCCCCTCTACCCTGAGCAGTTTGGCAGACATATTTTGTAACCAGTACCAGTGCCAGCAGTTTGTAGCAGCCTCTGCCACAGCAAATCAGCTGTGATAGTAAAAAGAAAAACAGACTGGCAATGTGGAAATTATCCCATCCAGCAGTTTTTCCTAAAACAAGAAGCTTGATTTTGCTGCCCAAGTGAGAGCCACAGAACCGATTAATCCTTTATTTCAAATGCCTTTCTTCACCAAATTTTGGCTGTTTATTTTTAAATTTTTTATATAAAAAGGCAACACTGTGACCACTTAAATAGCCCAAGTGTAGCGAAGATTTGACAAATTTAAGCCAGCCAAAACTAAGAAGAAAAGAAATTGTGTCATGCAAGGTAAAGAAATCTATCGTCCCTCAACCTTCTGGAGTGGCTCACTGTATGGTGAAACCACTCTCTTTTCTGCTGTAGTAACTCATGTGGCCATCTGGATTATTTAATCTATACAGACAGCTGGTCAAGGTACTTTTAGACTCAATGTGGAATTTTTGTGCAACCTGAATAATCCACAAGGCTGAAATTAACAAGAGAATTCTGAGTCCTTCCCTCACTTTGTGCCAGTTCAGCCCTGTGAGGAGCGTGGGGAGGGTGATCAGAAGGCGCTCTGCACCTTTAGCGGCTGAGTACTTCCGCTGGCCAGGCACAAAGGGGCTGCAAGTGGGATGGCTTCATGTGTCCAGCCCCTGGTGCTCAGATACTGTCGGAGTTCAATAAGCATATGTCTTCTTTTCCCTTTCCGCAGCCGCTGTTCCCACAGTTTGACTCCCCGGAGTTCTGGCTGCACAGATGCAAGCTCTTCATCTACGAAAGCGAGGTCCACACGGCCGAGGAACCAGAGGACCATGAGCTAACAGGACCCGAAAGGAGGCCTGGCCGGCCGGTAACAGCTAGGCTGTCTGGTCTCTTCATTAGGACTTTCTAAGTAAGATAGTCTGAGCTATCCGTGCCGCTCCACCCGACAAACAGCTAACTAATCGTGCAGCCTCAGCAGTAACTAGGCGAGTGGTTTTTGTCAAGTTACTTCATTTCTCTTACTTCATTTCTCTGAGCCTCAGTCTCTACATCTATGAAGTGAGCATGATACTGGTGCCTCCCCCATGAGGTTCGTGCTGGAATTACAGGAGACAATACATGTGAAGTGCCCAGTACAAGGTGTGACGCAAGAGGCGCCCAATAA
>JAQQAC010025234.1:31933372-32033372 GCA_029783875.1 Phataginus tricuspis | reverse complement strand
TGACACTGGATTTTAAGTCAGGAAGTTTTTGTTTCAGTTCCAGGCTCTTAAATGACCTTAGATGCGATGCTTCTTTACTCCGTCTGCCTTGTTTCCTTTATCAATAAAAATGAAGAGATTGGATGAATTCATATGTTTTCCAAAAGTCCCTATAGTTGAATGCAGGGAGTTTCCTGAGATACGGTCACCTTGCATAGGATAGGACGCTGAATCCGACAGGCAGGCAGAGAAGTAAGAGTTAGTAACACATTAGGGAGGAATGACCAGGGAGGTAGGAGAGAAAGCAGGAAAGCATAAGGTCTAGAAAAGCCAGAAAAGAGAAAAAAGTTAATTAACAGAGCCTAATATTCCAATAATATAAGGACTGAAAGGAAATGAATATTCGATTTAGTGATGAATAAGTACTCTGAAGAGTGGTCAGTTGTAAGAGCGGAGTCATGGAAGGCGACACACCAAAATATTATTACTAGTTCATCTGGGGGTAGGAGAATATTGGAAAAGGAGGCAGCAGAGAATATTTCCTTTTTTTAAAAAGCTCATTTATTATTTGACTCTGTATTACTTTTGTAATTTAAAAAAATCCAAATAAAAGAATGAATGAAAAGCAAAAAAGGTAGGGACAACAATTATAAGCTCTATTTCCAAGGAGGTTGTCTAATAAGTATAAATGTTTTACACAAGATTTTGTGGCCAGACCAAAGGAGTCAAAGTGAAAATTATAAAAATAATTCTTCCCATTTCACTCACATTTTACCATTCCACCGCCACAGCTCTTCTCCAAAAATCTTTTTACTGACAGAAAAAAAGGGAGGTAATAGGGTTGGTGGGGGGGACCTGATGAAGGGGGGAGTTTAATCACCATAATATTGCTCATGTAATTGTAGGTTAATGATACCAAAATAAATTGTTAAAAAAAAAAGAAAAGAAAAGAAAAAAAGGGAGAGCAGACTGAAAAGAGAAAACAGGACGTGATTATATAATAAAATTTTCATTCCATTGACAGAATCATTCTGGAGGCTGAATTTGTACTACTTCCAGATTTCTCTAGACCGGTTTGTCATTTCAAGTATGGCTTTTGGAACACTGATCTAGGTTGGTCTGCATCACTGTGGGAGCCCTGAAATATAATCTTAATAAAGTGTACCTCAGAAGAGCATGGTGCAAAGGTAAGCCAGAAGCCTGTCTTTAACCAGTCTTTTTAATCGTGCTTTATAGCTTCAAGAAGTTTTACAGCTTTAATGGTGGACAAGATGGGATCTCTTACTCAGACCCAGATACTGGGTGTCATCCATAATCCCAGCTGGGGAAAGATATAAACAGAGAGGAACTACTATCTTAAGCTATGTTTTAAAAAAGTCTTTTGCATAGTTAAAAAACAGTTGGTATTTTGTCAATCTCCTAGGACAACTTAGAAAAAACGTTTTGCTCTATAAGTGTGTTTGGAGAAAAAAAAGAAAACAAGCAAACAAACAAAAAAAGCCCTTTGAGATCAAGAGTGAAAGACAGTATTGTAAACTTGGCCACGGCTGGAACCCTGAAAAGAGCGAGACCGAAATAAAAAGGCCGGAGGGGGTGGGGAAAGGTGGTGGGAGGGAGCTCAGTCACTTGGAATTTCCTCACCTTCTTTTAGTGAAATGCTTGAAAATCGCTCCTCTGAAACTTTCTTCTGTGCAACATGAGGTAAAATGTCATCTCTGGTCACAGCAGTGCATTACACCATCTGAGACACTTTTCTATAAGAACCTTCCCTCTAATCACCAACCAGCCCACATATTTTGGCTGAAAATTCTAGTGTTCAAGTTTTTAGGACACATTCAAATAATGATTAATACAACAAGCGAGAATCAGTATGATGAGGACTAGCAAGAGTATAGACTAGGCATAGTGCATGGCCGTAAAGGGGTCCATCCCTCTTGGCAGATTATCCTACTGCCTGTTTCATGGAGAAAAGTCAGAGCTGTCAAGGATGAAGCACCTTACCTTCCCGTTCCCTCTCATTTCATACATGCACCCAGACTCCGCTCTTTCCCTCTGCCCCTTGGGGAGGGCCTTCTTCCTCCAGGCTCGCTCCTTGATCCATTCTTGCCTTCTTCACAGACTTTGTCCCATCACTGACTCCTCCATTCTCTTGTATCTTTTGTTTCCTCTTTTTCTCTGGTCAGTGCCAGCATTTTCAAGTTCTCTCCCACTCTTTTCTTCCCCCAAGTCCAACCATGAAACGGTCCGACTGTGCTACACCTCCAAGCTTTCTTCCTATCCTTCTCCTTTTCATTACAGACTCAGTTGTCTTCTTACTTCTCCAGTTCCCCTCTTCCTAAATCACACCCTTAATGTCTACCAAATGCATTTTCTACTCAAGCCATCAGTGACCTCCCGATGGCCACATATAATGGGCATTTTTCAGTCCTTATTAATAGCTCTGTGACTTTATACTCCAATCATAATATTTCTCTTCTAAGTCTGCCCTTCTTTGGAACATCAAATCCTGGTTTGACTCTTATTCTTCTGACGACTTATTTCCTATGCAGACTTTTCTTCTATCAAGCCCATCCAAGCTCCTTCACTTCTTTCTCTGTGCACCCTCTTTCTGGGTGATTTCATAATCTTTTCCAATGGTTCCAGACCTACATGTTCCTGCTTTCTGGACATATCCACTGAAATGTCTCATAGACTATTCAGACCCAATATGACAAACTGAATTCTATTTTTTATCCAACGGAATGTGCAATTCTTCCAGAATTGCTTCCATATCTCATTAAATGGCACTGTTGTTCCCCAGGTTCCCTTGTCTAGGAGCCTAGAAGTCATCTCTGAGGACTTCTCCCTCAAACCCTTCTATCCTAATTATTTCTCCTCCATAGATGTCCATTCAATCCAGATGCGTCTGCCTACTTACATAGCTTTCCAGCCCAGCTAGTTTTCTCTACCCCTCCACCACCATCATGTTTCTCCTCGATGACTACAATAGTCTCCCTGTTTCTAGTCTTGTTACTCATTAGTTCATCACACTGCAACCCATAGTGTACCCTTAAAAGCCCTCTAATATCTGTGCTTTGTCCAGATGTCCATCCTTCACTTATGCCACTTGTCTTATCCTATTCAACAATTATGTGATTTTGAGGGTTTCCAGCTCTGAATTCTCCAAGCTCTCTACAGCTTTTTTCACAACCTTACTGATCCTCAGGGCCCCTTCCTTCCAGATGTCTCCCTGGCCCCTGGAGGAAGTCAAATCAGGGTGGAGAGAGCTGTCCTCCACTTCACTCACATCCATGTATTCCCTCTGCCCTTACTCTCCCACATTTATTTAACTTATTTAATTGTCTCATCTTCTGTGCTAGAGTGTAAGTTTGGAAAGGGAAAGAATAATATTTAACTTGTTTTCCAGTGTCTGGGATTAGAACAGTGTTCTATTCATTTAAGTTACTCAATTTATTTTATGCTGGGTAAATGCACGAATGAACAAATGTCTTGAAATCCATTTGCTCATGAACAGTGGTTTTTGATCCAAGTCATTCTGCTACTAAAATAAAATAATGGAAATATTTTCTCATTTCTTAGGAAAAACTTAAGTCTAGAATTATCTTAAGTTCAAACCAACATTTCCTAAGCCTTTCATACCTGCTACCAACAATACGCCCTGTGTATACTACACTCAACAAAGGCCCTTGAGGTCTGAAACAAGTCTGAGCATCCCAGCTTGTGCTCCTTGTCCCCACTCTTCCTCTCTGTCTTGAGTATCTTCTCTCGCTGCTAGGACACACCACCGCCCCGAGTCCCCTCACGGAGTGGTGCATACTTTGCTCCACACTAGGGCATCTGGCCAACAGGGCTCTGGCACAAGGCTGCAGAGAGCCCAGAGGAAGGTATGTCTTTTTGTAATCGGTGTACCCAGAGGGGGTACCTTTTTGAAATTTGCACAATAGCTGCCCAAAGTGCTAGTAGATGGTCATGTGCCATACTGCCCTGAATTTCTTGAACTCTGACTTAAAATTCACCTTGACTCGTGGAAATAGGCAACACAATTATCTCCAAATTGGCTTTTCTACCCCCAGTTTCTAACGCAGATGGCCCAAGAGATCTAGTTGACCGCTCAGTGTTTCAGTACATTTCCGTCAGTTCCAGTTAAATGTTTGGATGTGAGTTAAAGTGTTACCTCCTCCTTAGAACTTTTTTCCAGTGGCAATGTTACTAAAGAAACCATTCCAGTTTAGCAAAGGTAGCTAGCAATTTGTCTAATGGTTTGCGGGGTCATCTACAAATTTTGTGCAATTGCAGTGATGGGCTATGAGGAGCATCAGTGACTTCAGCCCTAGGAATTTAGCTCAGTGACCCAGCAGTTTGGGAATGTGCCCAGCCTATTTTAAGGAAGCATCTAACCATGAACTGTTCTGGTTTATTTTTTCAGTTCACTAAATGTAGTACCAATCATGCAGTTATTTTTCTTGATGATATAGACTTTTGTGTTCAGTCTTTGATTGTTTAAAAGTGTTTTCTAAATCATTCTTGGGATGTTAATATGCATTGCATAGGGGAAAAAAAGTATTGCACATTGGATTTGAGATGTTAATTAAACACAACCAAACAAGTTTCTTTATAACACGATTTATTGAATACTTTATTATACAAAAATAAATTATGAATCTCCAGGGGTGGGAGCTGTAATATGCCATGTTCCCAAACATATTTGGCCAAGAAACCCCCTTCAAAGTGCAACTTTCCCAGGACTGGTGTTCCACAGAACCTACTCTGGAAAACACTGGTCAAAGCATTGTCTTCCAGAATTGCTTCTGCAACATTCCCAAGTTCCTGGAGAATCAGCACATTGGCCATTTCTTTTCAATCACCATAGTATGTGATCAAACAAAATTACATTTTGAAAGTTTAATTTCACTGAAAACTAGTAATTCTATGTAAGGGACAGAGAAAACTATGTGAAAGACAGGGCCATTTAGTTTTGGGTGTTCAGGAATTTTATAGAATTTAAAATTTAGAGGTAGGAGGATTATGAAAATACTGAATTTGGAGACCTGGTTTAGGTGGGATGCTTTTTGTTTGCTTGCTTTCAATTTTAGGGTTTTGTTTAGCCCTGAAATTATGATTATTATATTTCCTTTTCTTCTTCCTCTCTTAATTGTAGGGGAATTAATTTTAGCATCACCTTCACATTTCTGGTTCTTGGTTTTCTTTCATTTTTTGTTTTTCCCTTTCAGGATACATAGGCTGGTATGCAGTGCTTTGCCCATTTTATACATTTATTTTCAAATCTTGATATGTATTAGAATCTTGGGTAGGGATAGAGTTGGGAAGAAGGTTGAGGGGGGTTCCTGAGGAGGTAGTTGGGAGGGTACCTGGGCAAATTCTCATGCCCAGTCTGATCCCAGAGCAGTTACATCAGAACCCCAGGGGTTGGGGCTCTCAGTTCAGCTCCCGCACACCTAGGTGTCTGTGGCCTATTTTATTGAGGCCATGTACTTGTCTAGGCCATGGTACCCAGTTTCTGGTCAAGTTGTCTAGGCCATCATGTCTAGTTTTTGGTCAAACACTAGCCTAGATGTTGTTGTGAAGGTATTTCTTTAGGTGTGATTAACATTTAAATCAATAGATTTTGAGTAAAGCAGATCACACTTCATAATGTGGATGGGATGGGCCTCACCCGGTCAGTTGTAAAGACTGAGGCCCCTCAAGGAGGAAGGCATTCTGCCTCTAGGTGTCTGCAGACTTGGGATGCAACATCAACTCTCCCTTGATTCTTCAGCATGCTGGCCTGCCCTGAAGAATTTAGACTTGCCAGCCCTCATAATCATGAACCAATTCCTTAAAATAAATCTCTCTCTCCATTTTATTTATGTATTTTATTTATACATGTGTGTGTATATAAATATGTATCTTTTGGTCCTGTTTCTCTCAAGAACCCTGAGTAGTATGTCTCATAATCAAGCACCATACCTACATTTAACCAGGACTGTGACCTCTCTAACCTTCTGCTGCACACACCTTTTTTATTATAACTCATGAGCAGAATAACAGTTTTTACAAAGTAACATACTGAATTCACACAACAGAATCCTTTATATTCCAGGAAGAAGAATAATACATCTTTACTTGACCAAATTAGTTTCCTAATTGGCTTTGCTCCTGTATCATGTTGATCTTGAACATTTTTAATAAGTAGATTTATATTAGAGACCAAGTGTTAAAATTGTTTAAACTTGAAAGGCCCAGCTTGCAATGAAATGAAGCAAATTCTGGTGGATGTTACTAAGCTGCCAATAAGGATTAATTGAAACTCAAATGTTCTTTATTATTTGTTAATTATGTAATTGTTATTCATCCAGCCTTCTTGATTTTCCATGTTAAATAATGATGTTTGCATTTCACCCTAGTCTTTCTGTTTAGTTGACCAATTAATTAAGGACGGGGATATTCTGCATTTATTAGCATTCTAATGGAAAGATTGATTCCCTGTGGCCTGGACATCTACATATGTTCAGTTTTTGAGCTCAGCTTTATCTCCTTTTAAGTAATTATCATTCTTAATTGCAGATACTAGAAATTAAAAACGGTGCTCTTCAACATCTAGTCCAATCCAACTCATTAAAACTGCCCCTTGAAGATGAAGTCCAAGTGTTGGTACAAGCACTAGAAATCAATCCCATATGGCCACAGCAAGGTATAAAATTCATCACTAGCTAGGGATTCCTGCTGTCTCGGCCATTCCTGTCCTTGAGGTCCTGAGGGCCAGCAACTTTGTATGAATATTCACTGGCCTGAGGGTCATGCAAATCTAATTCTTTTTTCTTTCCAAGAGGCTTGGAATCCCAAACTATCAACATTTATTGAGTTGAACTGCATCAAATGCTAAAAATTAGGACATTATCTCTGAGCCAAAGATATACCATATTATCCATGTTTTAGAGAACCTCAAGAACATGGGTCACAAGACCCTGCATTATATTCAGTTAACCACAGCAAGTCAAATACTGGTAGAATAGGGCTCTCTGGTTCTTGACTGGGAGAAAACCATTTTAATCAACAGGGGAGATGGATAGAAGAATGGTTAATTGCTAGTTATTCATGAACGCCTACCTTTCATCTGGGGAGAGGGCAGAGCCTATGTACTTGCAGGGCCCAGTGCACAATGAAAGGTGGACATGCATATCGCACTTATCTCCTCTGCTCAGAAGAACACTCCATTGTCTCATCAGTCTTCACTTACAAACACAAATTTAAAGATCAAATTATTAAAAATTTCAACACAGTGACAGCAGAACATTAAACCAAGCATGGGTCCTTCTGAGAAGTAATCCCTATGCACATTAAATCCTGAAGCAAACAATGTTCTAAGGATGCTGACCATGGTCACACATCCATGATAATGGTCCTGAGTTCAAGAAGATTAAGTCATTTGCACAGCTAGTAATGGTAGATTTAGGTTTCGAACATCTAGGTCTGTTGGATTTGGCCTTTTAATAATTGCTAACCCTATACAGTCCTCAGTAGTATTCAGTCGTTATTTGGAAGGACTGTATGGGTGTGCATTCTCTCACATCCGCATCCATCAGAGCACCTCTCTCCTTTGTCCTTCCTGCCTGTATAATCTCAGTGCTGCAGTTTTATAACTGGGATACATACTAAATAATCATAACAATGAATAAGGTAAGGAAAGAAAAGGGAGAAATAAAACAATACTTAAGAATCTTAGGGTATGAGTGAGGGGAGATTAGTAATATGGGATTTTAAATTTATTTGAGAGTATGTTTATTAGTCACCTATATATTTAAATAGGTCAGTAATAAAGATAATAAGGCAGTGATGTAAAACCACTGGAGAAAAGAAAATGTTTCGATTTCTGTCTTTAGTTTCCAGAGATATACAACAGGGAATGAGACCCAACCCTCAAATCCTATGTCACCTGAGCATTTTAAGTTCACACAAAATAGCTGCTGTATCTCAGGGAACATAGTTTGCTTAGGAATTTAATGAGATATGGTCATGTACTAAGATATCTTTTCAGATTTAAGATATTTTCTCAAAAGAGTTTAGACTCATCATCCTGAAAGAAATGGATTAACAAATACAACAGTTTCAGCCTGCAACTTCCTCTTCTTTGACCTGCTTCCCCACCCTTCGTTCATCCTTGCAACTATACCAGGCACGGTTCTAGGCCTGGGAGCTGCAAGGCAAAGGAGGCATCTGCTCTTACAGAGCCCATTTTCTACTGCTGACAAACAGCAGTACTCAGACCCCCCATGATGCCAGGAAGCCGTGGCCTGAAGAGAACAGAGCGAGGTCAGGGCTAGACAGGGCTTGGGAGTCCCGTTAAACTGTGGCCCAGGGAATGGCCCTTCTGAGAAAATGACTTTTAAACAGACTCCTAAGGGATGAGAAAAGATCAGGGAACTGGGGACGAGCGCTGCAGACAGGAAACAGCATTCACCAAGGGCTGGAAGAGGCAACGGTGATAGTTTCTCTTTTCTATGTATAATTCCCCCCCCCCCCGAAACCTCTTGTGGTATCCCCAGACCTGGGAGGGCCTCTGAAATCCTGGGAGACACAGCCATGGGAGTGCAGGGCTTCACAACTATTCATATCTCACCACTGCTTTCATGAGGCCTTCGAAGGGACTGAGGGGTCAAATTTAAATTAATGGCAACAATAAAGAAAATGTGGTATGAGTGTTAAAAAGTCATCACAGAAGTGAACTTTCCTTCTCTTCCTGTTTGTGCTAGTTTCCAAGAAATTTTTGTGCTTAGAGAATTTTGAGTCTATCTGTAACAAATAGAGGCTTCACTTCCCAAATGTGTATGTGAAACCAGCATGCCAGATGAAATACACATGTGCACACATGCCTGCCACATGATTGTGATTCCATTAATATGTAATATAAAGATTGGATGAGGTCTTTTGTATGTGCAATAAAACACACAATTCTTATTATACGGCTTAATGAATTTTGACATGTGAATACCCTCATGTAACCATCACCCCGATCAAGATATCAAACATTCTCACTCATTTTTTTTTCCTTTCACCTATTTGAACTATCCCCCCACCCCCTTCCCCTATGGCAAAACCAACAGTCTATTCTTTGTTTTTATGATTCCATTTCTGGTTTATTTGTTCATTTGTTTTGTTTTTAGAGTCGGCATGTAAGTGAAATCATATGGTATTTGTCTTTCTCTCCCTGGCTTGCTTCACTTGGAATAATACCCTCTAGGCCCGTCCATGTTGTCACAGACAGCAGGATTTCATTCTTTTTTATGACCAAGTAATACTCCATTGTATATAGGTGGTATCACCTCTTTTTTATCCATTCATCTATTGATCGACATTTAGGTTGTTGCCATATTTTGGCTATTGTAAATAGTGCTGTAATAAACATAGGAGTGCCTTTATTTTTTTGTATTAGTGACTTTGCTTTCTTCAGATAAATTCCCAGAAGTAGAATTGCTGGGTCATATGGTATTTCTATTTTTAGTTTTCTGAGAAACCTCCATACGGCTTTCCATAATGACTACACCAATTTACATTCCCACCAACAGTGTAGGATTCCCTTTTCTCCACGTCCTCACCAACACTTGTTATTTCTTGTTTTGTTGGTATCAGCCATTCTGACTAATGTGAGGTGATACATTATTGTGGTTTGGATTTACATTTCCCTGATGATTAGTGATACTGAGTATCTTTTCATGTGCCTGTTGGCCATCCATATATCTTCTTTGGAAAAATGTCAATTCAGGTTCTTTGCTCATTTTTTAATTGTATTTTTTTGTTAGTGTTTTGCCCTTTGCCTCAGTGTTTAATATTATATCACATTACTCTCATTTGTCTCCAGATGTTTTCCCATGACGTTGATGATGTAGCCCAAGAGTTTCATCAGCTGGTAGCTGCGACCTTTCAGCAGGTTCTCCTTCTGTGGGGAGTGTGTTCCGTGGGGTAAGGAAACTAGGGGAGGTATGGAAGGGGGAGGGCTGATTTCCACTCAATGCCTCAGGAGGGCAAGTGGGTTTGCTTGCCTGAAGGAAGGGGTGAGCCTGACTGGGGGACTATCACATGCCCCCAGCTCTTCAAGAAAGCCACACAATTTTATATGAGCATTGACTTCTCTAATTCTGGAGTCTTGTGAATGGAAAATAATAATTGTTGTCTTGTCAATGGATTTCAACCCCAGGCAAGTTCACAATGGATTCAGTGAGACTGAGGAATGACAATGGAACATTCTTGCGGTAAAAGGGTTTATTACCCGGCTTGTTCTCCCGGCCATAGGTAGAGCACCAGAATTGCATCTGCATCCAGCAGTCTGCAGCTCTGTAATTCTCCTTGTCTCTGCCTCCTCCAGGGCACTGGGCAGAGCTCTTTCTATAGTGACTCAGTCAAAAATAGCTTATTGCCTCTGGGTGTGGAAGCAGGGGCCCAGCAGCAGGCCAGGTACATCACCAAGTAGTTGAGGTTCAGGTGAGGATCCCGGCCACAGGAAGCTTCGCTTTATGCACACTTGTTTTCACTTCCCTTAGTGAAACACAACATTCTGTTCAATTACAGACAACAAATCCAAGTAGTACAAGCAGTACCTATGATTTTGTCACCAATGGAGTTTAGATATTTTCAAACCATACATCACATGTTGTAGATAGTGTGAAATATTGTTTGTACTGAATGCTTCTCTGAAACTATGGTAGCCATTAGAACTGCCACTAGATTTTGTTATTTAATGTGTTACTATGTCACAGTTAAAAACATAATTTGATTATTATATTAAAATATAATTGATTTCCTTTGAGTCCTTTTTATTATTTTTAATTTCAAACATTTTTTTTCCTGTGAAGAGAAATACAGGTGTCTCCAGATGGCCAACGGGGTGCATGACACACAAAAAGTGGAGACCCCCTGCTCTCCTCACTCAGGTAGAGGCCCATGGTGCGCATCACCCATTTAACCGGCACTCTCCCACTCCGAGGTGGGCACCAGGTACTGTTATCCCTCACCTTAAGGAGGAAGACACTGAGGTGCCCGGCGCCCAAGGCGCTCTCCCGCGGTGAGCGCAGCACCCACCGAGCGCTCACCACGCGGACTCGCCGTGGCCAGCTCAGCACCAACCCTTCCCTCTCGGCGCCCCCGCATCTTCCCAGAAGCAGCCAGGGGATGTCGCTTCCTTCCACGGCACTGGAAAAGACTCGAGCGGAGACCCGTGAGGCACTGGGGAGATGTGGGAGGTGGAACAGGGGCACACTGCCCCCTGCGCATCGGCACGCACTTACCTGGGAGGTTGGCAGACTTCAGCTCTGGGGCGATCCAATGTGCTTTATCCACTCAGATGCTTCTGGGAGCTTTGGCTGCTATTTTCCAACATTTCTGTATTTCCCTTTGCTTACAAAAGCCAACAGAGTTTTCTCCTCATCTTCCAAAGTTCTTGATTCCAGAAATCAATGTGTTCAAACCCTTCCATTTTGAAATGCCCCCGGGGGTTTCTGTCCTGAGTGGACTATCTGCCTACTAAGGGCCAGGAATAAACAGGTTAATAACTGGAAGTGAAACAGTTTGTCGGGATTCTAATAGGAAACAGATGGGGTAATTGGGGAGCATTTAACAAAGGAACTGTTTACAAAAGTATGAGCCAGTTCAAAGGAACCCAGATGGGCTGACAAGCCGGCTGCTGGGAGCGGCCAGCTCTTCCCCCCCCCTCAGGGAGAAGGGGGACAGGGGGAGAGACAGCCACAGGAGCCCCCAGAGAGGGGTAGGGTAGTTGCAAGACATGTTCCTTTCCACAGGAGTTGTGGCCCAGGCAGGGAAGGAACCAGGGGAATGAACACTCCCATATTTCTCTGTTTTCCAATTCACTTATCTCCAGCTAACACCTACTGTATTAACCAAAGCTGACCTGAAGTCTGAGGGCAGGGAAGTCCGGTTGCTGCAATGAAAATGGGTCAGTTTTCTGGGGCACAGAGTACTGTGGGGAAAGGCCAGAAAGGGGATGTGAAGGGTCAAGCGAGGAATATCCAGCAAATTGATGAAAACAGGCATGATTATAGGGAAACCTGTTTTTATGGTATAGATAAAGAAAGAGGAGAAATTAACTCTGATTACACCATAGTACCAGTGTCTTGCCAATGGGTTTCAGCCCTGGACAAGTTCACTATGGATTCAATGAGACCAAAGAAATGACAGAGGAACATTCTTGGGGTGAAAGAGTTATGCCCAACTTCATTCCCAGAAGTGGATCCAGGGATTCAACTGGCATGTGTAGGTAACGGCGACACAGAGCCGTGCGGAATAGCCCAGGCTTGAGTGTGGGACACACGTGAGTTGCAGTTCTGGCTCTGTTAGTAACTCTGCCTTGGGGCAGATGACTTCACGTCTCCAAGCCTCAGTCCCCACCTGCAAAACAGATAATAACATTACCAACCACTTCAGGGTACTGTGTGCATTAAATCAGGTAAACCATGTGAAAGGATTTAGCACAGTGATTGACACAGAATAAGTGTTTCGTTAATGTTAGCTTTTACACGTGGCACTAGTAGGTAAATTCCTTTCTCTGTGGTTTCTCGGGTCGTGCAGGCAGTCGTCATGTGTAGTCTCCCGCCTGCACGGACATGCTGGTAGTTACAAGCCTGACTGCCCCGAAGGGAATCAAGCCGCAGGCTCATGCTACCTCAAACACCGGGATATGAGGGGAGGGCCAGTGGGTGCCCCTTGCATAAAAGAGTGTCTAACAAAAGTAACGGCCTATTGCAATACTTTAGTCAGTGGGCCGAGGGACTACATTTTTGCTCTGTGTTAGACCTATACCATCTCGCCATAGCCATCTGCTTTGCAAATAGAGTTTGGTTTACTGCCAAACTCTGAAATAAGATGCCTGGTAACTTTACCACCCCTGTTCACTGCAGTTGGCACATGTCAGTACCACTGGGTCTCTTATGGTCAGTGATTTCCCATCGCTTGTCAGTCAGCACAGCCTTCTCCGGGTTCCCTCTCCCTCCTGGATCCTGGACTTCTTACAGAATTTCTTACCACTCTGCTGTGTTTCTGATTCCCTGGTGCTTTCCTTCCCATTTTCCTTTTGAATGTTTTATGAAAAACTGGCAACAAGTCTGAACGCTGGCCAGAAGACGAAAGGCACATGAACTTGGGAACAAAAAACAAACATGGCCCCCCCAAAACACAGACTCTAGGGCATAAACGTTTAGTCCCTGAAAAACTTTGTTTACTTTCCCATTGAGCTGATTAATTGAGCTGATAAATCTGCAGCTTCCCAGCTAACGATCTGTAGTCCAAAACACGGTCTAAAACGAATTCCTAGATGAGGCAAGATATTTGCATAGTAAAGCCCAGGATCCACTGCCTGGGTGGCGGCGAGTGGCCGCTGAGTGCCTGTGCCCTATAGGCCCACTGAAGCTTACAGCCCACTCTGAAATGACGTGGGAGATGAGGGCCATCTGGTAGCACCCCAAAATTGCCAAAGGGTAAGGCTAAGAAAATTCAGCACACATGGGAAGGGATTCCCCCAAAGAACCATACATTCGTATAACGTAATTATGTAGGCTTTGATTAGATTTTTAATGTGTTGCCTTAATAACTTGCATAGGTTGAAATTGTTTGAGCCAGTTTAGCGTCAAAAGAACTAGAGCTTGGAGAAGTTATGATCTGTCCAAAGTCATACGCTAAGAATGGTGAAGCCATGTTGATTTCTTTACTCTTGGACCAAGGAAAAAGTGAAAATCCCATTGGGTTTAATAGGCCTGGACAGTTATATAATCCGATTAAATCACTTTCCAAGAGCTCCTATCTACAGTGCTTCTCTTTTTTGCAACAGAAGGCAGTCCATCAGAATAGGAAAGCCTTGGAATGCGCCGTCACTCACACGCCTACTTCCTGAACAACAGAGCAGACATCGGGAGCTTGCATTTATTCCTGGAATACTCTGCCTTAGTCTTGCAGATGGCTGTTATCCATCGATTCAAACTGGCTCCCAGGAGATGAACCTATTTGCTCTATCAAGTCCAGTGCTCTGTCACACCATTGATAAGTATATTTAAAAAAGGAACTACTTAAAACTCTGCATACAATTCTTCTATCATTTTAAGAACAACAATGGTAGTTAAGAACACAGATAACCACATAACCTGTCTTTCCATCAGCCATGTATTAGAGGCCACTACACTTGTAGAATCTTAGTTACCAATGAGTATGGCCATCTTCTTTCTTTTCCATATGATTTCAGCCTCTCTGCCTGTGACAGTGAATGTAAGCACCACGGGGGTGCACTCAGTGACTTTATTGAATCCCTCCTATAGCCAGGTACACGTCAAGGTGTTGGGAATATAGCAGTAAACGAGATGAGATCTCTGTTCTCACAGCGCTTACATTCCAGGGGAGCAAGACAGATGATAACCAAAGAAAAATAAATGCCCAGGATAACTTCTGTTATTGAAATGTGCTGTAGAAGATATAAAATACCGTCAGCTGTTTGTTACTCTTCACAACTACCCTTGGCTGTCAGCGAGGAGTGGCTTCACCTGACAGACCCTTTAACTTCTGCTGTATTTGAAGCGTCGTGTAGTCAGAGCCAGAGCCTCTTCAGCTTGAAGATGATGTTCAAGCTACTCTTCGTGGATCTCCTTTAGCTTCTGGCAAGAAATGGCTTTACGGGCAGACTCTGTAACTTCTGCTCTATTTGAAGTGTGTTTAGTCAGAGTCATCAGCAAGTAAATTTAAATCGTCCTTTAAGAAAACAGCAGGGTGGACGTGATGTCGTGTGCTTTGACGACCTCTCAGAAGAGATATTTGAACTGAGACCTTAAAGATAAGAAGGGATTATTGTTTGAAGCCTTCCAGGCCTATAGCACACACAGAACCAAAACAGCGTGCAGGGCGCTGAGCGAGCTCGGCGTGTTTGAGGAGGAGGAGGAGGAAGACACGGTGGCTGGAACCGAGTCTGGGGAGAAGACTCTAGGGTGAGGCTCAAGGGACGGCAGGGCCGGGTTATTCTGATGCCTTGGTACCAAGCCATGGTGAAGGGCTTGCATTTATTTTTAAATTTTCTGGAAAGTCACTGAAGGGCTTTTGGTGGCGGAGAGACCTGAAATGATTTTCCTGTTTAGGAAGTCATTAAGAATAAAGCACAGATGCTGCCCTCAAGGAGCATATAAATTTCATCACTAATTATGACTCAAGCAGTAATTGAAGGATGAGTTGGAAGTGCTGAGGACAGACCATCCCCAGGCTCCGGCAGCCTCGGGATCCAGCTGGTAAGTGGTATTCCGATCCGTACCACATTCATAGTCTAATACCAGGAGTTCAGTATTAAAGGGTAAAATTAGCTGGAGTCTTTGAATTCAGGGGGGAAATGCTCATCATTTTTATTTTCTTTCTGCAGTGTAATCACTAATTTTCAGAGAGTACAATAAAATCTTTCAGGCCCTTCAGAAAGGGCTTGTGTGGTATGAGTCCTGACATCCAATCTGGCATCTCCGTGAATTGTGGAAAAGAGGGGGCATAATGAATCCCTTAGCATTTATACTCAGAGTAAGCCCTCTTCTTTGTGTTTGCTGATGGGGGCATTGGAAAGGAATGTTTGAACATTTTTAAATCCAGTTAAGAAAAGGTCATTTCTGATGTATCGTCTTTCATCCAGAAGGTTGTAGTTCAGGGGGTCAGCAACTGCTCTGTGGCCTTGAGCAAATGTTTTCATTTTGGGGGTTGGCCTTGGTTACAACCAAAACAAAGGCATTGACTGACAGCACCCCAAGTTCCTCCACGCTGTCTCTTACTTCCAGCGCTCTCCTAACCCCTCCGCTCTTAGGCTGATTTTTAAAGTCCACCGTGTTGGCAATGATCGTGTGCATTAAGAAACAGGACAGACAGCCCCTGAGTTTGGGAACTTCAGAGATCCTGTGATTTAGAGGAGGAGCTGTGTCATATCCCCGGGGATGCCCATAAAGGGGAGGCACACAGTGCTTGCACCGACCATTTGTGGTCTCCACAAGCACTGTCATTAACTTGCTTTGAGTGTTTGACTACTGAGAGGCTTGTAAGGGAATGTAAGAGCCGTTTCAGAGGATTCATGATCCATCTTAGAAGGTAAAACAAACAGATGAGAAATTAATCCAGTGCAAGGTGAGTCATGTGATATGCCACAAAGAATTGCATGATTAATTTTTAAATGAAAAAGGTAAGGATCAAAATAAGTGCAGGAAAACACTGAGCTCTTAACTTCTTTGAGATGTATTTGTTTGTTTGCTCAGTTTGCTCCGCTATTTAACAAATAGTTATTGCATGACCGCTTTGTGCCAAGACCTCTCCTAAGGGGAAAGGAGGAACAGAGGCAAGCCAACCTGGAATGTGGGTTGAATGTATGGATCAATGACTGGAATCTTGGGGAGGGACTCGTAGCTGCTGCGATGTCAGATGTCTCCTTTATTCCAGTCATCTCCAGGGTGATGTGTGCAGCGAAAACTGTGAACCTGGAATATCAGACTTTCATGTGACTTCTCTCAAGATTTGCAGAGTTAGGAAAGTATCCAATTATCAGCTACGTATTACCTCCAGCGGTCCCTGCAGAGATCACATACCCTCAATTTCAATGCCTCTGAGGGCAAAGAGCTCCTTACCTTATGAGAGGTCCATGTTCACTGTTATATGGCAGCAGCAGTTACCATGTTTTCTTCCTACTGAAGCAGATGTCTCTCCGCCCCTTTCACACAGTATCCCCCTGATGGTTGGGAAAGCTGGGGGGGGCATGCCCCGAAGGAAACCTTCAGAACTTCTTCTCTGCTAGCACCAAAGAAACATTTTATAACAGTGCAATTTCAAAGAAATAATGGTATTTTAAAGCTACTTCATTACCTTTCAACATATGTGGTGACATAGTAGGCGGGATATAGGCAGACTCTTTCCAGCTCCTTCACCCCATTTGTTCATTTACAAAGACTACTCCCTCATTCTTTGTGTATCACACAGGGTGTGTGTAATTTGAGAAATAGAATATATACTCATATGAAAGCCAAATTCTCAGATTTAAAAGGCGACTTTGAATTTCAAAAGCCACTTCCTGGAAGTTTGTCTTGGTCCCTGCTTGCATTAGCTCAGTTAGGATGACTTTGGCAATCATTAAAAGTGACTATTTGCATAGTGATATTCCCATGAGACGTGTTTCCTCATTCTTAATAACCCCTGAGGCCTGGCAATATATCTATAAACAGAGAAAACCATTTTCATACTTTCAGCAGTTTTTCATCTTCAGCCACTTAGCTTTATTTGCATTGTGTAGTGACTTCCGAGGCCAAGCACCCTTTGTTCCTTGATCAGTGTCTGTAGCATTCCGCCATGCACCGAGGATCCAGTGGCGAGCAAGCCTCATTTTTGCAAGGGACAGACACCCCCATTCCCAGGTCAGGGCTCTGGTCGGCTCTCCTCGCTTGCACATCAAGTCTGCACTCACAGATGCTCATCCAAAGGGAACACAGTGTCCTTAGGGCTTGGTCTTAGGGCTTCGTCTCATTCTCTTGTCTCTTGGTCTTCCTCTGGGTTGGTTCTGCACTCAGGCAGGTTTCCCTCTGTGGAAGCAAGGAGACCCCCAGCATCTCCAGGCCTATCTCATCCTCTCAGCAGAGAACCACCACCCCAACAGTCCGCCAAAGTCCTATAATTGAATCCCATTGGCCTAGTGTCTTGCCAGTGGGTTTCAGCCCTGGGCGAGTTCAATATGGATTCAGTGAGACTGAGGAATGACAATGGAACGTTCTGGCCATAAAAGGGTGTATTACTCGGCTTGTTCTCCCGGCCATAGGTAGAGCACTAGAATTACATCTGCATTCAACAGTTTGCAGGTCTGTAATCCTCCCCTGTGTCTGCCTCCCCCAGAGCACTGGGCAGAGCTCTTCATATAGTGGCCCAGTCAGGAACAGCTTATTGCCTAGGGTGAGAAAGCAGGAGCCTAGCAGCAGGCCAGTTATATCACCAAGTAGTTTAGGTTCAGGGGAGGATCCTGGCCATAGGAAGCTTCACTTTATCCACAGCAAGACATAAAGCTTCTGATAAAAATCTGTTTAATGATTAAGAGAAATAATTAGAGAAACTGGGTAACCCAGAGGAGAAAAATAGAAGTATTGGAAGTATCTGGGGAAGTGGTGCATCCTTTATATCCCTAGAGGGCAGATTTAAGGCCAATAATTGGAAGTTATAGAAAATAGGCACTAGATCAACATAAGAGAAATCTTAGTGGCTAGACTTTATTATAATTCCTCCAGGGAGAACATTGCCATGGGTTTCTAGAGTTTAACAGCAGCTCAGAGGGAGTCTGGCTGCAGGGAAAATACCAGTGAGGAAAGACCAGTCAGAGAACACATCCAAGTGTGAGGATTTTTCAGAAAGGAAATGGAGGGCAAGATCTGCCCCGACAGGATGGTCACTGTAAGGGTTCTGGAGGGCCCTTTCTCAAATTCAGGGAAGAAAAGGGAAGGTTGTATGTTTCTTAACGGAGTAGTGCATAATAAATTAATCCGCAAAGGGCATTGCCAAAACTGAGATTGGGCTCTATAAAAGTGTGGCTTGGTAAAATCTAATTATAAAGGAACTTTCTAAAAAGTATACCTCAAGTACTTGGCAGATTTTACCTATTATTTTGCTCTGTATTTGAATTTGAGGTTTATTAATAGCTAATAAGGAGAATTCATTACATTGTATCAATGTGAGTAGATTTCCGCAAACACACATACCAATGGGGTATTTCCTGAGGGTACTTTACCATTAATCCTAAAATTCAAGTCTAAACTGCTGTGTTATCAGAGGAAGTATTATCAGTTCATCTGGTGATGGCAATCAGAGCAGAGGTGTGGGCGAAGTGAAGGTTCCTATGGCCCTGGTCAGCTAGCTCACTACACACGGGTGGGCCATACGTCGCTATTGGCTCTATATAAAGAGCTCCGCCCAGTGCTCTGAGTGACATGGTGGCACAGCTGCAAGGCTGCAGGAGAGCCAGACTGGAGTGGCAGCGCCGAGGACAGAGACTGAGATGCCTGCAGGGACAGAGAGGCCAGAGGCAGAGACCGGCTTGCTGCATGCAGGCTTGCTCTGAGTGGACAGGATTCTAGAGATTGACCTGCCACCGTGGGAATAAACTTGGGTATAAACCCTTTTACCCCAAGAATATTCCATTGTCATTTTTCAGTTTCATTGAATCCATAATGAACTTGCCTGGGGCTAAAACCCACTGGCAAGACAAGAGGGTACAGCCTAAAGGGGGAAATCAGTTCATCTCTTTATAATCTGCTTCAACCACTAATGATAATAAAATATCACCTAACCACTACTGATGAGTGAGAAAAACAATTAGCTATAAGAGCATAACAAATCATTGTAGGTGAGACCAGGACTTAACTTATAAGTCACTGGATTAATCTTTTTATTACTTAGTCAGGAAAATATAACTAACAAGCCTGTTTTTTCTAACATTTTATTAAATCCTTCAGGGTGGGGTTATCCAACAGATATAATGTGAACCAGATATGTAATTTAATTTTTTAGTAGCCACATTAAAAAAATGAAACATTGAAATTAATTTTGATACTAAATAACCCAATGCATCTAAAATATAATTTCAATTTGTAATTAATATAAAAATTCAAATGAGATATATATTTTTTTGGGAGCCTTAGAAATCCTGGGTACATTTTACACTTATAGCCCATCTCATTTTGGAATAGCCTCATTTTAAGTGCTGAATAGCCACATGTTGCTATTGGCTACTGTACTCTCTAGTACAGGAGCTTGCACAGGGCTTGCACAGGGCAAGAGCGGTGGGTTCCAAACTTGTTTTATGGTATATGCCTGTTAAGAAAAAAATGAGCATGCATCCCAACATATATACATTTATTTCTTTAGAAATTGTACACATGGATTATGTTATAAATATATGCATTCCAAAATATGCAAAAATACAAATGAAATGAGATACAGATGAAAAAAATAATACAAAGATGTTCTTTAAGTATTTATAGTCCACATATACAATTTCTAAAGGGAAAATTATGCATATGTTGGGTTACATGCTTGGCTTTTTGCCTCATAGGCACATCTTTAAATTTTCATTGGTAATTCCAAAATTTAATCTTACTAACTTAGCTATTATTAGTAAACACAGTGTGATAAAATAAGCCTCATTGTATTTGAAAATCTTCATTTAATATTTATAAGACATAAATCAGCAATTCAAAGGTCTGTCACTAAGTTCATTCTGATCCTTGGTTTTAATGGCTGTCAAAGCTGACAGAACATGATACCTCCTGAAGATGAATCTAAGTTAAAGAAGTGGGTTACTGATTGTGCTTGAAATCATGATACTCATTTTTCAATCTCATCCTCCAATTATGCAAAAGCATTTGCAACAATTTAACACGTAAATTTCCACTTTCCAGATGTCATCAGTAGTTCTTTCCGTTGCACCCTTATATTTTTAATAAATGGATTCAAATCCCACTGAAACTCATTATGGTGAAGATTTGCAAAGGAATTGGAAAATTTGTGTCCATTAGACCCTAAGGTGACCCTTCGTGGTTTCCCCCATCATGAAGTCCATGCCTTTGTGTAATCCTCCTTCCCTGAGTACGGGCACGATACGTGACTTGCTTCCAACCAAAAAAAAAAAAACACACCAAAATGTCAATCACTCTTATAATATATTTAATTATATAAGACTGTCTTAGCCAGCTGGAGTGAGAGACTCTCTCTGAGGTCTGGAGAAAATGAGCGGACATATTAGGGGAGCGCACAGAGTAGGACCTGTAGGAGGCCTTTAGGGCTCGTGGGCAGCTTCCGTGAGCTGCAGGTGGTCCCCAGCTAGGAGCCAGCATCAGTCATCAGTCACACAGTCACAAGGAAAGTAGCTGAATGAACTTGGAAGCAGTTCTTCCCTCGCTGAGCCCCCCCCCCATGAAAATGCAGCCCCACTGAGACGTCAATGGCAGCCTTGCGAGGCCCTAGGCAGTAGGCCCTGAATTGCGCCCACATTCTTGACCGAGGGAGACTGTGAGGAAAAGATATGTGTAGGTGTTTTAAGCTGCTAAATCTCTAGTAATTTGTTATACAGCAATAGAGAATGATACATCCTGTTTCTCATTTTTTAAGGGATGTAGATTTGAGAGTTTTTATAGGTGACACATGATTGTGTTGAGCTGCAGAATCAGAAAGCAATGGAAATATTTCCAAATATCTGTTTTCCAAATGCTCTATCCAAAACAACCTCTTCTGTAAAGCAGTCTCGTCTCCACACATTACTAAAATGTCAGTTTTATGATGAAGAGATAGTCCGTGTATTTATATTTCAAAAATGATTGCGAGATAAGCTAAAACTGATAGCCCCTTGTCATTACAGAAAAGATCAGCAAATTTTGTGCTTTTATATTTTTGTAAGAGGAAAATATATATCTTTAAGCTCCACAGCTCTTTTAGTGAATCTCTAAGTAGTTAAAAAAAAATAGTCGTTGTGGTCTCTTTTCGTATCATTACAAAATGATATAGAGTCTGTAATTTAAAGGTATTGGTTTAAAACTTTTTAATCTAAAAATTAATCACATCAGTGTACCATATGTACTTTTGTGGATTTGACTTCTTGTCTGTATTAGTTTACCTATGAATGATGTGGTGAATAAATTTCAAGTTTGGTATTATCTATGTAACATTATCCCAGAAATATTTCTTTAAAATTCTAATCAGAGAATCTACTCTAACACTGAATATACTTAAATATTTTCTTCATAAAACCTTATGGTAATTATAGAAGCTATTTACTCTCAAAAATATATCTTCTTTGGTTACCTTTAATTCAGTGACGTCCAGAAAAAGGCAATTCTTCATGTTTACTGCTGGCACCTAATGTAGCAAATAGCATACATCAGAACATGGTAGAAACATCTGTACTTTCATTTTGGCTGGGGAACAAAACTCCTATCATGTATCGTGTGCTCTAGAAGTTTCTACAAATCTTCAGCAATATAGGCCATGTATATACCAAAAATATTTTGCTACTATGGTATAATAAAAATACATACATTTGGTCTTTGTACAGGGTTCCTCGCACAGAGCTCCTAAAACTCTTGGGATTTCCTGAGTGATAGGAGTCTTTTGTTATTCATAACAATGCTATTTCTGATTATGCCTAAGTTTATGCTAACGAGTGCTAAGGTGGGGCTCCTGGATGCCTTCCAGAAGGAAGCTGGTGGCCAGAAAGACCAGCAAGTGATCAGAGGGCTGGGATTTCAGCTCCACCTCAACCTCTGGGGAAGGGATGGGGCTCTAAAGATTGAGTTCGGTCATCAGTAGCCAACCATTTAATTATAAAGATTGAGTTCGGTCATCAGTAGCCAACCATTTAATTATGCCTCTGTAATGAAACTTCAAGAAAAACTCTTGAATAATGAGGTTCAGTGAGCTTCTGAATTCGTGGACACGTTGGCCCGCTAGATGCACGGCACGGCCTTGGAAGCCCCGCACCTCCCCCACTCTCCCATCTGGTTGGTCCTGAGCTGTGTCCTCCTCCTGCTCCGTCCCTTGCCCTATGCACCTCTTCCATTTGACTGTTTCTGAGTTGTAGCCTTTACAAGAAAATGATAAATGTAAGTGAAGTGTTTTCATGAGTTCTATGAGTTGTTCTAGTGAGTGACTGGAACTGAGTGGGATCCTGGAAACCCTCAACTTTGTAGTCAGCCAGGCAGAAACACAGGCAGAAGTGAGGTACCCGACGTGTGGCCCGTGTCTGAAGCAGTCTTGTGGGTGGAGCAAACATATTCCTCAGTACTACTGTCAATACTGTGTGGGGTAATTTGGCAACTTCCCATTTTTCTTAAATGGAGATTGAAGGAATAGTCAGGCCTAATTAACTAGTGATCAGAGTGTGCTGGGAGAAATTACTGTTCCTGTTAAGGACACTGCATGGGTTAAAGCTTTCTCATTCACTGAAAATCTGTTTTATTAGGCAGTTACTTTGTTATTGGTGTTATGCCAGACACTGGCCAGACCCTGAGGAGCAGGATGAATCTATGGCCCCTCTTGTAAGAAGCTTTCTTTCCCTTACTTATTTCCATCAAAGAAACAAACAAGGGGCTGAACAGAGAAGGATCAAAGTCTGTTTTAGTGAGAGTGGCCTTGAAAGGTTTCTTTGGGGATGTAGCAGTTAAACTGAGACCTGAAATAAGGGAAATGGCAAAGTGATGTGAAAGTTCAGGGAATAACATGGACAAAACTGTATGATTGAAGAGAGCTTGGCATGTTTGAGGTACTTACACCAGTGTGGCTATGGCCTGCTCGGTAAAGAGGAGACTTGAAGACAAAGATGGAAGAGGCATGTAGGGAGCAGATTATTCAGGGACTTGGAGTCTATGTACAGTTAGAAGCTGCTGTAGAGTGATTTCTTTTTTAAAGGAGATCTCTTTTGATGCTACATGGAGAATGACTGGGAGAAGGGCGTGAATGGACAGTCATCCAAGTGGGAGACAACAATGGACTAAGGTGACGCGGATGGAGATGGCAATATTGAACCAACAGGAGGATTCTGAGAGACAAAACTGACAAGAGTTTCTGATGGGTTTGATAAGGGAGATAAATGAAAAGCAAGGATGAAAGATGACTGTTGGGATTCTCGCTTGAATAACAACGTGGATGGAGGTACAAATGATTGATTATGAGGATGACTGAGTCACAGTGTAAACATTGGAGAGGGAAAATCAGGAGTCCATTTGGCTCATATTAAGTGAGATGTTTGTGAGACAGACAAATGGGGAAGAATGATAATGTCATATTGAATATGTGAGTGGAGCTTATAAGAAAGGTTTGGGTTGGAGATACAAATTTGGAATTCATAGGCATAAATATAGTGTGTAAATCTATGGAATTGATAAAATAACCTCTTTCCACTCCAAGGAATGAGAGAAGGAAGTCCGGACTGAGTCCTGAGGACCACAGGGTATAAAGATCTCTTAGATATGCAGAAACCAGCAGTAATACTGAGAAGGGGTAACTATAGTATCATGAAAGCTAAAAGGGGTCATGTTCAAATGGAGAGACTGTGGTGCTGAATGCTGCCTGCAGGAGCCGCCGAGGACACTGCTTTGGCAAAATGGAAATCACTGGAGAGCCTGAAGACAGCAATTCCAGTGGAGTAAGTGGGAAGAAGCCAGTTAATAAAACTAAGTCGAAGATTAGAAAGTAGGGTCAGCATGTATAAACAACTCTTTGGGAAGTTTAATATAAAAGGGAACAGAATGGGCTGTGTCTAGAAGAATATGTGGGGTCAAGGGAAGGTTTTGGGTTTTTTTATTTGTTGATTTTATGATGGGAGATATTGGAGCATGTTTGTGGAGAGAAATGAACCAGTACAAAGGAATGAGAGAGACTGGGGAAGGGAAAGGGATGAAATTGGAGGCAAGGGGAAGGGTTGGCTTCGAGAGGAAGAACCGGCCCCCACTGTAAGCGGGGAGGTAGGGGAGGATTCCGGATTTTAAGTGCAGATGGGTTTGGTCCTTTGGTCATTGGAGGGAGAGGAAGATTTCCCTGGTAAATTCTAATTTCTCAGTGCAGCACGAGGAGGGGCTCGTTATCCGAAAGGAGAGACTGTGGGAAGTATGAGGAGGTGGGAGAGGGCGTGAGGCAGTGTTCTCGGAAAAAGGGGAGTCACACCTACTCCGGAAACAGTAGGATTCCCGGGGTGCAGTGAGTGCCTCCTGGAGGTATAACAAATTACACTCACAAATGGAGTTGATTTCACTTTACCTGGTGACATTCATCTGCACAGCTGTAGGCCTGGAGAAGGCAGATGGTGTACATCTGGACTCTTTTTCCAGCAGAAGATGGAGAAAGGAATGATGGGCAGTGGAGCTGAGTAGATGTATAAGGGAGTTACTGTGATGATGGATGATGGAATCAAGACCAAATAAGATGGGAAATGAAGCCAGGAGAGGCTTTTTGGGTGGAGGTGATGGGGCAATATGTTATGACCTATAAATTTTTCGAAATATGAAGGGACTGACCTTAATCGGTTGACAAGCCAAAAGCTTAGGCCACAAAATAGTATGTTGGCCTATTTAGTGCCCTGCACCTGGTTTGGATTTTTCTTTTTTCTGTGGTGATTGGCTTGAACGTTTATTTATCATCTTAATCCTATCAGTACTTGTTAAACTAACAACTTGGCATTGGTTTTCCCCAGTTACTTCAAGGTGAAGACTTTACTTTTGTTGTGAGTAATGCCTCTGAAATAGACTTTTTTCTTGTTTACAAAGAGCATGTAATACAAGATCATCTCAAAGTCAGTTATTCTCACCTTTTCCCCTTATTATTTCACGTGGAGAACCAACACAGGCTGATGGAAGAAGCAGACCAGCCACGTTGCCCTTAGACAGCCTTGGTACCATCTAGGCCATGTGCCTCCTTAGCCCGTATACTGCCTCCGTCAGCAAGAGCAGCGCCGGGGCCGTGCCCATGAAAACACACACCCGACCGGCATCTAAATCAAACCCTCCAGTGCCCTATGGTTTGCTTCTTAACGTGAATCCTCTCTAACCGCTCACAGGCTTTGATGGTCAACACGTTCAGACTCTGGTGGTTCTGTTTTCACAATCTCCAAGACTTGAGCTTGGACCTCACTGAAAAAAATTAAAGGCTCAAAATTTATGGGAAAGTGTAATTATCATTTTGCATCTGGTTCTACCCAGTCACTTTAAGTCACAGGACCCACTCTTGCAGAAGCTGCCGATGTCACACCAAAGTCACCCTCGGACACCGACATTGACCGTGACCTTCGCCCTGACCTGCCTCAGCATGTGTCTGGCTCCCAGTGTGCCCTCACTTCTCACTTCTCTTGCATGACATCCAGCACTGTTTATCTGGCTTTATGCTTCTCCTTTTTTCCTCAGCCTCAAACAGACTCTTTTTCTCTGGCCATGTCATGTTTTAGACATCCAAATTAATAAGCATCCTCTTTGGTTTGGACTGGCTTCTAGAAGCTTAGATGTTGACATAGGCCTTCAGAAGCATCACCCTCCCTGGGTTTGCTTTGATCACAATTGCAAACTTTTAGTCCATTGCTGAAATGGCAGGTAACAAGTCTTGCATGTCTGCCAGGAGCCGACCTTCTGTGCACAGGCCCGTGCATCCTGAAGAAACCCCAAGAATAGAACTTGCCACGTAGAAGCCACTCAGTGAATAGTTGAGTTCAGAATAACAATAGATAATACATAGAGGCTATTTACTCTGTGACAGTTATTACCTGCACCTAGAATTGCTATGTGATTTATAGAACATAACCTTCAAAATAGCCCCACAGGGAGGTACTGTTACACCTTCAGTCATTATGTTAGTACAGTCTAGGGGAAGGTTTGACTCATTCCTCCTCCTGCACTCCATTTCTGGTCAACCAAGAGACTGAATTTTCAGACAGCTCTGAGTCTCATGACTGTAATCGTAGCATCTACTGTGGCATTCCATTCCAAGCCCTAAGCAATGGAGCCGTGCGTCGACTGTGAGATCAGTCCAAGTATCTGAAAACCATAGACCCCCATCAGTAGCTAATGTGCACTGAGCACTTTCTATTAACCACACCCTGTTCAGGCACTTTTCTTGCACCCTCTCATTAAATCCTCACTGGCTTCTGTAGGTACTGTTGTTCTTCCAGTTTTAAATTAGTCGAGTAAGGCCCCAAGAAGTCAGTGACCCATCCAAAGCTACTCAGTTAGTAAGTGGTGGAGAAAGACTCAAACCCAGGTCAGTCTGGCTCTGGAGCCAGTGTGCTTCACTACTGTGCTTTATAAAAGGAGTGAAACTTGATATTGCAGTGTCATGTGTCACGACTGCTTCATCTTGAACTTTTACAAATTCTCAGTTGATCAAATGCTTACCTAGGATACTAACTTATAAGGTCTTATCGTTGGGTCAAAGTTGAAGAATTGATTTAGAAATTGCCTCACCAGTTAACAACTCCCTTTCCTTTTCCAAATGTTGTCAATTCTAAGAAAAAGGAGGAACATTGTTTTTCATACACACAAGGGAATCCTTCTGTGGAGTAAAAATAGGGCCATTGTTTGACCTCACTCATTGATTTGGGTGAACTTCCCTTCCACTCTTACTGTGAGTTATGGCTGCAAACCAGTATGGCTAAAGCAAAACCTGAAACTTTGTCAGTAAGAGAAAAGCAAGGTTGTCAACTGAAGTCTTACGTGTCAGGTGTGTGGCCTCCCCGTGCAGTGAGTGGCCCGCCTGGCATCCCCGCCTCAGCGGGTCGGGCTCCTCTGCCTGCACTTCACGGTCCCCAGAGCTGGTCTCTTACCAGTCTGTCCACTTCCAGGCCTCACGCTGCCCGACAGCCCGGCAGGCCAGCCCTCGCTTCTCTGCCTGCGTTCATGTGGCTGCCTCCTGCTCTCCCTCCTGCCCACTTTCTCAGATTGCTGTCTTATGGCTGCTTTATGTTCTGATTAAAGGCATAAACTTTGGGTCTCTTGAAGACCTGAATGCAAATCTCAGAGACTTCACTCACTCTATGCCATTGAGTAAATTGCTTAATTTCTTCATCTGTAATATTGTAAATAATCAGACCTACCTCAGGAGTTGTTACAATAATTAGATAAAATAATGCATGTAAAACACTTAGCCCTGGGTCTGGCATGTAACAAAATGCTATTTGCCTTTATGCTTTCTAGTAAGAGGACTTTATTCTAAGGTGTCCTCTCAAAGAAAAGTGAGACAATCCTAATATTCATTTGGGTGTGTGCTGATAAGATGGAATGCCACCATAACTCCCTTCACTCTGTATTCACATGTCATTCCACCATCTAAAGGCGAAATCTGTTTCTCCCTCAACCCTCTGAACCTAGCCAGACTTAGTCATTTATTTGACCAACAAAATGCAGCAGAAGTGACATTCTGGAACCAGCAAGCAGAGGTTCACTGAAGCCTTACATCTCCCTCTGGGTCTCTTGGAACACTTGCTTTTGGAACAATGACTCTATTAGAATTTGACACAGTGTAAGAAGTCCATTTATTCTAAAACCACTGTTCTGTAAGAACCCCAAGGCACAGACAGAGGCCCAGGACAATAAGATGTGTAAAGAGATACTACATATCACTTCCCAAGTGTTTCCTGCATTTCCCAAAGTCCACAGCCAGGGTGCAAGAGTCCCATAGACCTCCAGTTCACTGGCGTCATGGGAACATTATACCTCCAAGTTGGCTTATAGGCCCTACCAGGTTAAGATGGAAAAAACTTGCTTTTAGAAGACTAGAACAAGATCATTTATGAGGATACAGAGAATGCAAGTCCCAAAGGTGGTATTCATTCATTCCACAAATACTCAGGATCTACTACATGCCAGGCACCACGCTAGGTGCTGAGGATACAGCAGCGAACAAGCTCGACTTTACATGAATCACAAGTAATTTTTAAGTAAGACAGACATTTCAAATAATCTCTCAGATAACCTCTAAGTTCTATGAAAAGAAAGTATAGGATGCTGGTGATTAACCAGAGAACTAAGACTGAGGGTCCAGGAATGCCTCTCTGGGGAAAGACCATCTAAGCTATGTCTTGTATTCAACCAGGAGAGAGAAGTGAAGAGCTATGAAAGAACACATGTGTGAAGGCCAGGCCCTGCCCCTTTGCTATCTCTAGGACAAGGAGGCACATGGAAGCCCAAAGCTCACCACTCTTCCTTCATTTTCTCTCACCTGCCAACATTCTGTACTGTGAGGGATTTATGCTTATGTCTATGTGCACCCATTCTAACCATCCTAGCTCCTAAGCCGTCTCCCCCAGAAAGCAGCTACCCGGAGGTACATACTCTGGTGACATGGTGTGCCCTGGGGATGGCAAACCTTTTCAAGAGACCTATAACAGGCTCTGAAAGCAGGGCTCCAGAACCCCAGA
The DNA here is from genome assembly GCA_029783875.1 of Phataginus tricuspis. Lineage (NCBI taxonomy): Eukaryota > Metazoa > Chordata > Mammalia > Pholidota > Manidae > Phataginus > Phataginus tricuspis. The sequence continues at coordinate 32,004,472 of JAQQAC010025234.1, read as the reverse complement.
GGATGACTTAGAAATTGGTATGATATGGTTCCAGGCAGGCACAACTTGCCCTGTGAATTCTTTGTCCTGTTGTGGAAGTAAAGCCAGAAAAGAGCTGACATGTCTTCATGGCACCCGGATGGCCAGGCCTTTAGATGGCAGTGATCCAAGCCCCAGGCAGGAGATCTTACCCTTCAGAGACTCTCTGACACAGAAGGTCAGGAGGTGCATCAGTGAGACCTTCCGGAACCCCGTTCAGTCTTGTGTGAGCCTGTACATGTGTGTGTTTCTGGGAGGTGGTTAAAGAAATCTGTGATGCTCTAAATGTTAGCAATCACTAGGGCAATTCGAGGTTTTCCACATGACTCTGGCATCTCTGCGAACTCAAAGAGGCACCATGATTCCTAGACAACCTCTACTCAGGAAACTGGTTCTCTAGCTCTGGAAAAACACGGTAGATAAGGAAATATTTGAACATTAATTGAAATTCAAATTGTATGTTCTTCATGTTCACATATGACTTCTAAATATTTCAAAAAGTCATACATCAGTCTATTGGAAAATGTATCCTTCTTCCAAAGCACTAAATTTCTCAGCAGCTAAGAAAGGCTGTCACCAATATTTTATTATTTTTCCTGAAGTAGAGAGAAGCCATTTTCAGAAAAGCAGAAAGGGTGTTGGGGAGATGACACATAAAAAGTAGTAGTAGAATCTGGAATTAAGTCATCTATTTCACTTAAGAAAATCATTAAGTTTGCCCACAGAAAAGAAAGTAAAGGATCCTTTTGAGTTCCTTTTGCTGATGGCAAACAGTGTTTATCTCTGTACCTTCATTCTTTTACCAAGACAGGCTGCTTTGGAGTTGTTGTTCTTGGCTTTGTCTAAAATTGAGAGTTAAAGTTATTTCATAAAATTAAGAGATTATCGGATTGTCCCAAAGACTAAACTGGCTTTGGAGCCTTAGAAGTGGATTATCCTACATGGACCCTAATGCAGTGCATGTTACATGTAAGGCCAGTGGAGGGGAGTTTGGGTAGGTTTGTATGGTACAAGAAAGAATGACGTCATCACAGCTGACAGTGGCTTTTCCAGGTGTCCAAAGAGAATCATTCTTATAACCGCTTCTTAGTCTGTCCACCACCACTATTTATAGCCCAGGCTCTCAGGGATAGAGTTAATATTTATTGAGTGTTAATTATGTGCCAACCCCTCCACTAAACCCTTTACACATGTTAACTCCCTATTTCATTGATGAGAAAAGCAAAGTTCACAGAAGTTTAGTAACCTGGATGGGAAGGGATCAAGGGAATATTTGAACTCAGGTCTAATCGACCCCAAAGTCATTGCTCTCAGCCTCTGTGTGGACACACAGGAGAAAGAGGCCCTCTTTTGAAATGGTAAGACTCAAGCAAAGCGCACTATGCAAGCATAAATTCATACAGTGCTCACATGGTTCCTGAGCCCTCAAGAGACAGGAAATGGGCTGATGAGACCAGATAGGCCTATAAGAGAGAGTTTCACGTGCAGCCCTGCAGTGGGGGGACGCCAGAGTCTCTGCCTGAACCTGAATGCACCCCCTGCTTCCTCCTGCCCCGCCCTGCACTAAGTCCCCGCTGAGGAGCATTTGCCCAGAGCAGGTTCCAGGTAGGGAAGAGGTTAGTGCTCTGTTTCTGTTTTTTCTGCTCAGCCCTAACGGGAAGCAGTAGCTCCGTGTGTTCTCATGAATACAGCATGATCTCCGGATGGGCCTCACAGACAACCATTCTTAAGAAAGATAGGCTGAAAAATATCAGGTTACAAGAGTCCCATTACGGTAACACTTAACAACCTTTTACTTCAGCAGCCTAGAGAGGAAGGCAACCTTGGGATAATAGTTAAAATTGCAGCAGTGATGATGATTGGCATTCGCTGACCTTGATGTCAAGCCGCTGTAGGCGCCCGTGCACATCTGCTTAAGGGATCTGCAGAACAGTCTCCAGGGCTGGCGGCTGGTGTCCGCGTTCTTCAGATCAGGACGCGGAAGCTAAGGAAGTTAAGTGGGTGCTGGCCCAAGGCCATTCGCTAGAAAGGGGCAGAGCTGAGACAGACAGCCACATCGCTTAAATTTTTAGAGGCCCAGCCTTGAGGAGAAACTGCTTTATAGCGCCTAGTCCCTGATTACTATGAAACGAATAATTTAAATTTCCCGATGAAATTACAAGGCACTGTGATCGCTTTGGCAAATGGAAGCCTAGGACCACAAGGGGCTGCTTATCACTAAATTCCACCTGTTTCCTTTTTAAGTATTGCCCCAAATTGTAATAAAGAGGAAATAAGTCCCTAAAAGTCTACATTCTTCTTCGTGGAGAATGATGCTTGAAGGAATTATTTCATGAAATAGGGAAATCATAGATATCAAAATGAGCCTCCCCATCTTTGGTTTTACATGATTTTAACGTAAAGGCGACTGATGCTAAAGTGACGTCCCTGAAGGAAGAAAGGAAAGAACACCAAGAGTGAAGATCTCCCACTCCCACCCATCCCCATCCCCACCATGTCGTCCCATCGGCCGTCCTCCAGTGTATTTGCGAGAGGAATCTATACACATCTATGAAAATTCTCAGCCCAAACGTTTGGCCTATTCAGTATGCCAGCCAGTCACTGAAGAAGTATTTCTGTACCAAGCACAGAGCCAGGAAGGACGCTTTGGGGCTGCACAAAGTATTTACGTGCTTTTCATACATTTTCCACTTGATACAATTCAATCCTCACAGCAGTCTTTTGAGGTAGTTGCTATTTGAGGTAGTTATCCCTCGTCCAGAGGAGGAAACTGAGGCTCAGAGTATAAATGAGTTTAGGGTGGCAACTTGGTAATCAGTAGACCTGAGAACAGAGACCTGGTCTGAGTGCCTTCAGCTTCTGCTCCCGCCAACGACGCGCCGTGGCTGACTGGGTGCCCTTCGCCTCCCTGACACGTGTCTCCAGGATGAGGGAAATGAGACTCAGAGAGGTCACCTAGCAGCTGGACCCCGTCCGCAGATGGGTCTTACCTAAAAGCCTTTCTCACCCTGACTGGTTCCTGCCTTGGACATCAGTGGGTCTCTGTTCAATGGAAATTGTGCCCTTTGTAAACAGCCAACCAATCTAGGGCCTGATTTCTCCAGAAAATATGCAAGGAGCCCAGTCTGCACCATACCTCTTCCCCTGAAGAATGATCGAACAGGAATAGTTCAAGTTTTAATTTGACTTAGGGATAAATGTGTTCATTCATTCCTACTAAAAGTTTGATAAGTAGCAAGCTCTGGTGTCATGGCTTCATCTCAGTTTTCTACATGGCAAAATGATCAACCATGTTCAATACTCCAAGTAAACAAACAAAGACAAACATATTTACTTGAGTTTTTGCAACACAGAATCAAAAAGGCATTTGGGAAACTCCAGAGTTGACAGTAAAACCATCAATCTTAACCTCTTTGAAGCAGAACTCACGGCATTAGATGCTCCAGGACAGGAACCAAACCTGGTTTCCCTCAGGGACAGAACCCAACATAGCGTTTGCAACCCAACACTATTTATTATCATCGCTCTTTGGTATTTCTGTCAACCTCAGTGTAATTATTTTCATTTTTAAAGACCCAGTGTCTAACATGATCCAGAGCTGACTCCAGTGAGACTTGAGAGACATGAAGATGCTCGTCAGTAGAGCTCAGCGAAAACTGCTGAGATGTAGTGAAAGGAACAAGAGTTCCCCTACTCTGGACAATAAGAACTGAATATCATGCTGCCAGAGACGTTGTCTGAGGGCTGGTGCGGAGGACTGGACTGGGTGCCGGAGACGTCGTCTGAGGGCTGGTGCGGAGGACTGGACTGGGTGCCCCTGAAAGTCTTTCAACTCCTAGAGGCTCTGCTTCATTTTCCATTCCACTTAGAATTGTCTCCTGTTCAGTGTTCCTTGTATTGACGATGCTTTGTTGAAATGACGCATTTGAAATCTCAACTTTAAAAACTGGATTTAAAAGTGCCAATAGTTTATAGCAAGTCCTATAACTCCACATAACTGGAGTTCGTGGGAAATGATGAGTTGGGGCGACATAGATTCAGACCCACAGGTGTGCTCCAGTGCTGAGAAAATACATCATTTGAAAACGTACTCAATTCTCTTAAGTCCAGCAACAGCTTGTACCCTGCCCTAAGTAGATCAGAAATGCTTCTTATTAATATTTCTTAAATACCCTCTCTTAAGTTAGGTGATATTTGTATCCTTTCTGTCTAGCAGTTATAAGCTCCCATTTCTACTATAAGCTGAGCATTGAAGACCAATTAAAAATATTTAAAAAGCAAAATAAAAGGAAATGCTACCTACCTGAAATAAACAGGACTTGTGGGGGAAAGCAACATTTTCCTGCAAGGCATGGCTATAATATGTGTACCTACTGTACCTATTAGCTCTTTTGTAAGCGGTGCCTGGAGAGCAGGCGTTCTGTTTCACTGGTCCCAGCCAGCATTTGCTATAGTAACAATTCCACATTGTACATTCACAGGCAATTAACTCGATTCTTACGATGTCCACCTATCCTCTAGGAAGAAGGAAAGAACAGGCATAGTGCTAGGCATGGAGTCAGCATTCAACAAATGCTGTCAGTTGGTTGCTTAACTGAACTGGAAACTGCTTTCATTCTTTCTGAAAATGAGAGTGCCAACTAGGACAATGGGCCAGTGAATTATTCACTAAACATGGCTAATGCTGAAATTCACTTTCTGTGGGCTTTCATGAGAGCTTATCCACCTGCTAGAGATGAGCTTAGGTAAAACACCGTCTGGCTTAGTTAGTATTGTTTTACATCCACAAGGACGGGTTCCGGTGTGCTTCCCTCTATGTGCATGCGAGTCATCACAAAGTCCCTGACGTTGTTATTTGGAGTCCAGAACATCCAGAATGGCCGTGAGGAGCTGAGAGTGGGAAAGTGGAAAGGGGCGCCCTAGGCTGACCCGGTGAAAGTCTGGCTCACCTCTCATTCCAAGTCTCTGCCTAGGTTGTCCTCCTGCTCCCACTCTCATGCCCTTTGTCTCGCCCACGTGTGCGCGTCAGCATCGCTAAGGTCCAGCAGAGAGCACTTTACGTCACAACAAGCTGATGTCTGATGAATGCTCACTGGGAACCAGGCTTTACATGTAAGCATTCCGTTTAATCTTCAAAATAGCCCTTGGTGGACACGTACAAGCATTTGTTTTATAGAAGAGGATACGGGACTTGAAGAGGTGAAGGTGACAGAGGTGGGTGGCAGAGCAGCATTTGAGCCCATGGCTCTCTGGTTTTGAGGTGCGTGCCTCTCATTCTACAGAGCTGTACAGGACCTGCCCTGTCCAACCTGACCATGCCTTACACCATGTCCCCTTAGAACTGTACTTAAACTACAAGTCACAGTTGTGCACATGACTTTGAAAATGCCTTCTACTTGCTTTGTGTTAGTAAATGTTGCCTGCTCAGATAAATGTTAAGGTCTTACAAACAGGAACTTTATGATACCATTTGACCATGTGGTGGACTGCAGAGCTGCACAGCCCAAGCTCAAATCCCAAAACCATCAGTTAAAAGTAGTGTGACCTTGGACAAACTACTGTGCCTCAATTCCTAATCTGAAAACTGGGTCTCAAAAACATAACTACCTTATAGGTGGGTACTTTACAGGAATACGTGGGATGCCTATAGAATGGAATACTATAAGCACATAGTGGTTGTTAGCTACTTTTTCCTTACCTAAACACAAATACAGTGGCAGGCACGCAGCAGGTTCCAGCCGTTTGCTTGAAAATCAAGTGATCCTAGAAGTAGATGAGGGATTTTATCACAAGGCACAGACAGGATCATTTCTTACTTGTGTCAGCCTTTGCCTGCCCGCCACCTGCCAGAACCTGGCTCAGTGCCTCGGGCATCATGTTCAATCAGTAATCACTGAATGAATCTTTTAATAAATCAGCCACTTGTCTTACCTACCTACCAATCGTAGTGTTCAGAAGATGTTCTTTAATGGAGCCTTCATCCTATATGTGGTAGCTCTTCCGTGCCTTCCAGCTAATCTATATTTCAGGATTGTGATGTGCTCTGACTCATACATTTCCTCACACCAAAGCAGATATTATCCATCCTCTATGGCCAGTGAAAAGTTGCCCTTACTATCTGCAAATGGAAAGAGGGAATTTGATCATGCCCAATGTTTTGATGACTATACATTTCCCAGCCAGAGTGTGGCTTTTGAGAGAAGTTAAATTTAAATATCCACGTCCTCTGGCTTTCCTTAGGGGTGATGTAAAGGAGATAAATGTCTACAGAAGTGGTGGTATTACTCTGTAGACCATTATTAAAGACTAGCATGGTGCTGCTGACATTGCTGTGCTTGTCTGTAAAAAGTTCCAAAAAAACATGAGTTCATTTAAAATGATGTGAAGTATGTGAAGTGTAACATCCCTGATAATGGCAGACCTTAGTGAATATGCTCATCCTGGAGCTGACGAGACAGGCTGAGTGTTTTGATTTGGTTCCCCGGAATGATTGTAGATCAGTCAGCTTGCATGTTTATTATGAGGTTACAGGATCAGAGGGATGTTCCACTGGGAAGATTTTATCACTAAACAGAACTAAATACATCTCAGGCAGATATTCAGAAAGAGCAGTCTGTCTTATTAGTCTTTGCAGGAAATTGGTTTTAAAGACCATAGTTGCCCACGTGTAATGAGTTGGCTTTGCTGGGAAACTGTTTATTTTCAACAGCCAACAGTTTCTTAATTGTTTTGCTGCTAATTAGCTAAGGATGCAGTTTGAGATCAAAATATTCAAGATGCAAGGCATATTTAAAAGAGGAAAATCCTCTAGTACCTAATTCCATTTCTTCCTAGCCAGTGGGGATAACCCCAGGCAGAAGTCAGATGTGCTTACCTGCTTCCTAATTCTGAAGGAGGAGATGGGAGAGCCTCTGTGGGTTATTACATGACAGTGACAGCAGCAGAGAAACGTACGCATGGATGCAGTGATACGGGCATGGGAAAGTTTGGTGCAGAATGAAAACGGGTTTTTGAATAAGGGGACCTACTTAAGCTACCTCAAGTAGGTCACGAAAATAATTTCCCCCAAATGGTAAGAGTTGACTGAATACTTCCCCAGCCCCCATTTTTTGGTTGAGAATTGAAGACAATAAAAATCAAAGCCATTGATTACGTTAAAGGAGTATGCTTGGTAGGGAAGTGTGTGTGTGTGTGTGCGCATGAGGGCCTGCGTGTGCTGCACACATGTGTGTCAATTACTGAATCCGCACATGATCTTGGAGTGGGATAAAGAGCTTGAAGTCACATCCCGGAGCTGCAAGAGCGCTGAAGGCCACCTACACCCATTTCTCCTTGGTCTCCTCAACAGGCCTTCCAGAATTAGTCTTTCTCACTGTCATATTTTCCACATTTGGAAATCACAAGCTGATTACTGCGACTATGAAAATTAGCACAGATCTACCTTGCCAGGATCTAGACAAGGTTTTTGTTTATTTATTTAATTTTTTTTTTTAACAATTTATTTTGGTATCATTAACCTACAATTACATGAGCAATATTATGGTGATTAAACTCCCTCCTTCATCAGGTCCCCCCCACCAACCCCATTACAGTCACTGTCCATCAGCGTAGTGAGATGCTATAGAGTCACTACTTGTCTTCTCTGAGTTGTACAGCCCTCCCCGTGCCCCCCCGACCTTACGGCTGCTAATCGTAATGTCCCTTTTATCCTCTTATCCCTCCCTTCCCACCCATCCTCCCCAGTCCCTTTCCCTTTGGTAACTGTTAGTCCATTCTTGGGTTCTGTGAGTCTGCTGCTGTTTTGTTCCTTCAGTTTTTTTCTTTGTTCTTATACTACACATATGAGTGAGATCATTTGATACTTGTCTTTTTCGGCTTGGCTTATTTCACTGAGCATGATACCCTCTAGCTCCATCCATGTTGTTGCAAATGGTAGGATTTGTTTTTTTCTTATGGCTGAATAATATTCCATTGTGTATATGTACCACTTCTTCTTTATCCATTCATCTACTGATGGACACTTAGGTTGCTTCCATTTCTTGGCTATTGTAAATAGTGCTGCAATAAACATAGGGGTGCATCTGTCTTTTTGAAACTGGGCTGCTGCTTTCTTAGGGTAAATTCCTAGGAGTGGGATTCCTGGGTCAAATGGTATTTCTACTTTGAGTTTTTTGAGGAACCTCTATACTGCTTTCCACAATGGTTGAACTAATTTGCATTCCCACCAGCAGTGTAGGAGGGTTCCCTTTTCTCCACATCCTTGCCAACATTTATTGTTGTTTGTGTTTTGGATGTTGGCCATCCTTACTGGTGTGAGGTGATATCTCATTGTGGTTTTAATCTGCATTTCTCTGATGATTAGTGATGTGGAGCATCTTTTCATGTGCCTGTTGGCCATCTGAATTTCTTCTTTGGAGAAGTGTCTATTCATGTCCTGTGCCCATTTCTTAATTGGATTCTTTGGTTTTTGTTTGTTAAGGTGCGTGAATTCTTTGTATATTTTGGATGTCAACCCCTTATCAGATACATCATTTATGAATATATTGTCCCATATTGTAGGATGTCTTTTTGTTCTACTGATGGTGTCCTTTGCTGTACAGAAGCTTTTCAACTTGATATAGTCCCATTTGTTCATTTTTGCTTTTGTTTCCCTTGCCCAGGGGGATATGTTCATGAAGAAGTCACTCATGTTCATGTCCATGAGATTTTTGCCTGTTTTTTTCTAAGAGTTTTATGGTTTTTTGACTTACATTCAGGTCTTCGATCCACCTTGAGTTTACCTTTGTGTATGGGGTTAGACAGTAGTCCAGTTTCATTCTCTTACATGTAGCTGTCCAGTTTTTCCAGCACCAGCTGCTGAAGAGGCTGTCATCTCCCCATTGTATATCCAAGGCTCCTTTATCAAATATTAATTCACTGTAGGTGTTTGGGTTAATGTTTGGATTTTCTATTCTGTTCCACTGGTCTGTGGGTCTGTTTTTGTGCCAGTACCAAATTGTCTTGATTACTGTGACTTTGTAGTAGAGCTTGAAGTCAGGGAACATAATTCCCCCTGTTTTATTCCTCCTTCTCAGGATTGCTTTGGCTATTCAGGGTCTTTCGTGGTTCCATATGAATTTTAGAATTATTTGTTCCAGTTCATTGAAGAAAGCTGTTGGCAGTTTGATGGGGATTGTGTTGAATCGGTAGATTGCTTTAGGTAGTATAGCCATTTTGAAAATATTTATTCTTCCTATCCAAGAGCATGGGATGCATTTCCATTTGTTAGTGTCTTCCTTAATTTCTCCTAGGAGTGTCTTGTAGTTTTCAGAGTACAGGTCTTTCACTTCCTTCGTTAGGTTTATTCCTAGGTATTTTATTCTTTTTGATGCAATTGTGAATGGAATTGTTTTTCTGATTTCTCTTTCTGTTAGTTCATCATTAGTGTTCATCATAGGAAAGCAACAGATTTCTGTGTGTTAATTTTATATCCTGCAACTTTGCTGAATTCAGATATTAGTTCTAGTAGTTTTGGAGTGGAGTCTTTAGGGTTTTTTATGTAAAGTATCATGTCTTCTGCAAATAGTGACAATTTGACTTCTTCTTTACCAATCTGGATGCCTTGCATGTCTTTGTTTTGTCTGATTGCCATGGCTAGGACCTCCAGTACTATGTTGAATAACAGTGGAGAGAGTGGGCACCCCTGTCTTGTTCCCGATCTTAAATGAAAAGCTTTCAACTTCTCGCTGTTAAGTATGATGTTAGCTGTGGGTTTGTCATATATAGCCTTTATGATGTTGAAGTACTTGCCGTCTATACCCATTCTGTTGAGAGTTTTAATCATGAATGGATGCTGAATTTTGTCAAATGCTTTTCAGCATCTATGGAGATGATCATGTGGTTTTTGTTCTTCTTTTTGTTGATGTGATGAATGATGTTAATGGATTTTCGAATGTTGTACCATCCTTGCATCCCTGGGATGAATCCCACTTGATCATGGTGTATGATCCTCTTGATGTATTTTTGAATTCGGTTTGCTAATATTTTGTTGAGTATTTTTGCATCTACGTTCATCAGGGATATTGGTCTGTAATTTTCTTTTTTAGTGAGGTCTTTGCCCGGTTTTGGTATTAGAGTGATGCTGGCTTCATAGAAAGAGTTTGGAAGTATTCCCTCCTCTTCTATTTTTTGGAAAACTTTAAGGAGAGTGGGTGTTATTTCTTCTCTGTATGTCTGTTAGAATTCAGAGGTGAATCCATCAGGTCCAGGGGTTTTGTTCTTGGGTAGTTTTTTGATTACCGATTCAATTTTGCTGGTGATTGGTCTGTTTAGTTTTTCTGTTTCCTGCTTGGTGAGTCTTGGAAGGCTGTATTTTTCTAAGAAGTTGTCCATTTTTTCTAGGTTTTGGAGCTTGTTAGCATATAGATGCTCGTAGTATTCTCTTATAATTCTTTGTATTTCTGTGGGGTCCGTCGTTATTTTTCCTTTCTCATTTGTGATTCTGTTTATGTGTGTGGATTCTCTTTTTCTCTTAATGAGTCTGGCTAGGGGGTTATCTATTTTGTTTATTTTTTCAAAGAACCAGCTTTTGGTTTCATTGATTTTTTTCTATTGTTTTATTCTTCTCAATTTTATTTATTTCTTCTCTGATCTTTATTATGTCTCTCCTTCTGGTGACTTTAGGCCTCTTTTGTTCTTCTTTTTCCAATTTCAATAATTGTGTCTTTAGACTGTTCATTTGGGAATGCTCTTCCTTCTTTAAGTAGGCCTGGATTGCAATATACTTTCCTCTTAGAACTGCCTTCGCTGCGTCCCACAGAAGTTGTGGCTTTGTGTTGTTGTTGTCATTAGTCTTCATATATTCTTTGATTTCTGTTTTGATTTGGTCGTTAACCCATTGATTAATTAGGAGAATGTTGTTAAGTCTCCATGTATTTGTGAGCCTTTTTGATTTCTTTCTAAAATTTATTTCTAGTTTTATACCTTTGTGATCTGACAAGTTGGTTGGTAGGATTTCAATAGTTTTGAATTTACTGAGGTTCTTTTTGTGGCCTAGTGTGTGGTCTATTCTTCATGTTCCATGTGCACTTGAGAAGAATGTGTATCCTGTTGCTTTTGGGTGCAGAGTTCTGTAGATATCTGATAGGTCATCTGTTCTAGTGTGTTGTTCAGTGCCTCTGTGTCTTTACTTATTCTCTGTCTGGTTGATGTGTCCTTTGGAGTGAGTGGTGTGTTGAAGTCTCCTAAAATGAATGCATTGCTGTCTATTTCCTCCTTTAATTCTGTTAGTATTTGTTTCACATATGCTGGCACTCCTGTGTTGGGTGCATATATATTTATAATGGTTATATCTTCTTGTTGGACTGACCTCTTTATCATTATGTAATGTCCTTCTTTATCTCTTGCAACTTTCTTCGTTGTGCAGTCTATTTTATCTGATACAAATACTGCAACACCTGCTTTTTTCTCTTTGTTGTTTGCATGAAATATCTTTTTCCATCCCTTCACTTTTAGTCTGCGTATATCTTTGAGTTTGAGGTGAGTCTCTTGTAAGCAGCATATAGATGGGTCTTGCTTTATTATCCACTCTTTTACTCTGTGTCTTTTGATTGGTGCATTCAGTCCGTTTACGTTTAGGGTGATTATTGATAGATATGTACTTATTGCCATTGCTGGTTTTAGATTCGTGGTTACCAAAGGTTCATGGGTTGCTTCTTTACTATCTGAGAATCTTACTTAACTTTCTTGTTAAGTTATTGTGAACGCCGTCTGATGTTTCTTTATCTCTCCCTTCCTATTCTTCCTCCTCCTTTCTTTATATATTAGGTGTTTTATTCTTTGCCTTTAGTTAGTATTTGGATGGTCTGCTTTCTTTGCTATGATTTTATTTTCTCTGGTGACATCTTTTTAGCCTTAGGGGTGTTTCCCTCTAGAGCAGTCTGTTTAAGATATCCTGTAGTGGTGGTTTATGAGATGCAAACTCTCTTAACTTTCCTTTGTCTTGAAATTGTTTAATCCCTCCGTCATATTTAAATGATAATCGTGCTGGATACAATATTCTTGGTTCGAGGCCCTTCTGTTTCATTACATTAAATATATCATGCCATTCTCTTCTGGCCTGTAAGGTTTCTGTTGAGAAGTCTGATGACAGTCTGATGGGTTTTCCTTTGTAGGTGATCTTTTTTCTTTCTGTAGCTGCCTTTAATACTCTGTCTTTATCTTTGATCTTTGCCATCTTAATTATTATGTGTCTTGGTGTTGTCTTCCTTGGGTCCCTTGTGTTGCGAGATCTGTGGGCTTCTGTGGACTGCAAGACTATTTCCTTCCCCAGCATGGGAAAGTTTTCAGCAATTATTTCTTCAAGGACACTTTCTATCCCTTTTCCTCTCTCTTCTCCCTCTGGTACTCCTATAATGCGAATATTGCTCCGTTTGGATTGGTCACACAGTTCTCTTAATATTCTTTCATTCTTAGAGATCCTTTTCTCTCTCTCTGCCTCAGCCTGTTTGTATTCTTGTTCCCTGTTTTGTATTTCACTGATCGTGTCTTGAACCTGATTCAGTCTGCTGTTAAGCCCGTCGATGGCTTGTCTCATTTCTGCTTGGTCTTTCCTCATTTCCTCCCTCAGCTCTTGCACATTTTTCTGTAGATCCGTCAGCATTGCTATGACTTTTATTCTGAATTCTTTTTCAGGAAGACTGTGCATGTCCATTCCTTGAGATTCTCTCTCTGTGGTGTTTGTCTGAAGTCTTGTCTGTATCATATTCTTCTGTCTTCTCATGACTATAGAGTTGGTTGTTGGTAGTTGTCACGTATGTCAGCTGGGCTCTTATGACCACCTCGCCGGGTGCCAAGCCCTCTCTCAGGTGAAGCTACCCGCCGGAGCTCTGGAATGGGCGAGTGCTCGGGTCCCGCCAGATCGGGGCTCCGTATCTTACCCGCCTCGCCGTGTGCTGAGTTCTCTCTCAGGTTCAGCTGCATGCTGTGCCCTTTCCTGTGTATTCTGGTCTCTCTTTTAGAAATAGTTGTATTTGCTGTGTTTTCGTGAATAAATATAATGTTGAGAGGAATTTTTCTGCCGGTCTGTTCACGTCGCCATCTTCCCGGAAGTCCTTTGTTTATTTTTTTAAGTGTAAAAGTGAGTTTTATTTCTAAATCAAATCCATAACCTGTATGAATTAAGGTCTTTACAGTGATTTAGCTTTAGACACATGGAGAAAACTGGTTGGAATGTTCATTCAAATAATTACTCTTGAGGGAAGGATCATCTCTACCCTGTTCTCTGCTGTGTCTCCAGCTCCTATCAAAGTTCATGGCTTGTAGTAAAAGTCATTTGCTATTAAGTGAAGAAATATTTTATGAATGGTGAATAAAATAATTTGGAGGTCAAATAAAATATTCAAATGTTTTTTTCAATGATGAAATATAGTAGTTAAGGCTAACATCTGATGACCATGTGCCATGTACCCTGGGCTCTGTGCTCAGAGCCTTACCTGCACCATCTCCCAGGTGGACATGTCAAGCTCTTGGCATATTTGACCTGCAACTCCTTGCTAGTGAGATCACACTCCATAGGACAGAAAGAACACGTGGCAGGGGGAAAAAGGGACTGAAGAGGGTTAGGGGATGGGTGAGATATACTGAAGTAAACCCAGCATGACTCACAGATAGCAGGCTCTCACCTCTCCTGAGGATTTATGCAGCCACCCATATTTACTCAGCTCCTGCCTGGCATTCCCCATGCTTGACAGACGCATGGAAGTAGAATTGCTGATTCAGATGTGCATTATTCAGTCATCAGTCACTAAGATTGATTTTTTAAGTCCATTTTACAAAAAGTACGTATTCATTGCTTGCTTGCCAAATGACAGACATGGTACTAAGGATCCAGTAGGAGTAAACTAAAACTCAACTTTGGCCCATATTCCTGTCCTTGTAGAGTTTTTACTCTGCAAGGGAGATTCACAAAGTTTGTACGTTGTTAAGTAACAGTGAAGCCACCACAATAATCAAGATAGTGTGGTCTTGGTGAAGCAATAGACACACAGATCAATGGAACAGAATAGAGAGCCCAGATATAGACCCACACAAATACAGCCAACAGATATTTTTAAATAAACTGTTTCTCTTGGAATGATGTTTGATTTATAGAAAATTTGCAAAGAAAATACAAAATTTCTGCATACCCGTCTTGCAGTTTTCTCTGTTAACATCTTACATTTCCATGGTACATTTTGCAAAACTAAGAAATTAACATTGATACAACATTACTAATTAAGTTCTTAACTTCGGTTCATTTCACCAGTGTTTCCACTCATAACCCTTTTATTATTAGTGGATCTTATTTGGGTCAAATACAGGATACACACTGCAATTGGCAGTTCATTTTTGACAAAGGTGCGAAGGTAATTAAATGGAGAAACACTGTTCTTTCAATACATGGTGCTAGAACGATGTGTCCTTACATACATAAAAGAATAGCCTCAACCTAAACCTTACGCTTTATATGAAAAACTTAAAATGGATCTTACATCCATTTACAAAAACCTAAGGTAAAATATAGGGCTAGAAAACTTGCAGAGGAAAACACTGGAGAAAATCTTCATGACCAAGGCTTATGCAAAGAGATATTATAAATAACACTAAAAGCAATATCCATAAAAGAAAATATTTGGAGTTCATCAAAATTTTTTTTTAGGATGCTGTTAAGAGAATGAAAAGGCAAGACACAGAGTGGGAGAAAATATTTGCAAATAATATATTCAAAAAAGGACTTATGTCCAGAATATGTTAATAAATCTCAAAAATTCAACAGTAAGAAAACAACCTACGCAAGTAAAAAATAGGAAAAATACTTGACTGTATACTTCAGCAAAAAGAATATAAGGATGGCAAATAGGCCCATAAAAAGATGTTGACTATCACTAGCCATCAAAGAAATGCAAATGAGTGCCACTATGAAATACCATTGCCTGCCTATAAGGATGGCTGAATTAGACACACTGATAATACCAAATGTTGGTGAGGATGTGGAACAACTGGGACTCATACACATTTCTGATGGTAATGCAAAATAGGAGACCGCGTTGTAAAAACAGTTTGGAATCTTATTACAAAGTTTAAAATACACCTTTCCTATGGCCCCGTAATCATACTTGTGGGTATTTATAACAGAACAGGGACTGGCATGCTATGGCCCACAGGCTAATTCCAACACCGTGCTTATTTTTGTAAATAAAGTTTTATTGGAACCTAGCTGTACTTATTGGTTCATGTATTGTCTAAGGGTGCTTTCACACTAGTTGTGGCAGAAACTGCATGGCCTCCAAAGCCAAAATATTTGCTGTCTGGCCCCAAACAGAAAAAAGTAACCATTCCCTCCTCTAGAAAAAATGAAAACATAGATCCACCCAAAAACCTGCACAAAAATGTTTTTCTAGCAGCTTTATTTATAACTGCCAAGAACTTGGAACAACCCCAATGGGCCTCGATGCATAAATGGCTGATCAAATTGTGCACATCCCTATGATGGAAGTATTTAAAAGAAACAGTATTTAAGAAGAGCCCGCTATCATTTATTAACGACTTGGAGACCCTCAAAGGCACTGTGCTGAGTCAGGTGAACTAGTTTTAAAAGGTTACTTACTGCTTGATCCACTTGTAGGACATTTTTGAATAGACGAAATCTAGAAACGGAGAATGGCTCAGTGGCTACCATGGGTTCTGGGCTGCGAGAAGGTGTGATCACATGGGAAAAGCAGGTGGAAGTTTGACGTGATGATGAAATTGTTCTGTATCCCAGCTGTACTGGTGGCGCCATGAATCTATGCCTGTGTGAGCTTTCATGGAGCTGTACACCAACGTCAACTTCACTGTATGTTAATTTAAAACATTAAAAATAAAACCCGAAGCTGCATGTCCAGGACCACGAGGAGTAGTCAGGAGATTCTAACCGAGTCTGTGTCACTCCATTACCTTTCAACCCAATGCACTCAGAAGGGTTGAGCCATTTGGCACCGTATTCTAAAAAGTCTGAAGATTCACAGTGACTGTGTCGAAACTTGGATGACCCTTGTTCCCCTGACTTCAGTACCTGCTAAGCAATTCAGGTGGGCCCAAGCCCTTAGCCTGTGGCCCAGTGCTGTGGGGTGTCTGGCCCCTCAGTCCCTCCCTTTGTCCTTCATGGAAGTTCCCAAACAGCTCTCATCCTCTCTTGGGCTTCACGACCATCCAGGTGGAGAGATGGGTCCGGCAGAGATGCTTTATCCACAGGTAGAGACATGGCCACAGAGGCTTGGCCAGACGGAACAGTTTTCCCAGGGTGACAAGGTAATGTTCAGCAGTGTTTGGAGTCTAAGCACTCGGCCTTCTAGCACCTACTGCTCTTTCACTACCAGCCTTTTACGCAGATCTTTCTTGACCTTTGCAGAAGCCTTTTCTGGCTCGAATTGTTGAGCTGTGGAATGAAAGCATTTGTAAAGCTCTCTGGTGAAATGTAGCTTAAAAGGAATCCTCCTTGATAAACGGGTGTTGCTCTAAGTGTATCAGCCCATTTGCCTGTTCTGTGAGATCCACTGAGGTCATGAGATTTACCCATCAACTGAAGTCGTTTTGGACTTTGGTTATCTGGAAGTGAATTCCATCTTACTTCTTAGATTCTTCCCTTCAGCAAACACAGACCACAGCAAATAAACTGTCTAAACCCATTATTCTTGAAGAGGAAAGTTGGGTCATCCAGATAAATGTCTCTGGCCTGCCTGACGTGTCTTTGGGTAAAAGCCTTCTTTCAAATTCTTAATTAGATTTAGTCAACATGTTAACCTTGACTTTTAACCTTGATTATTAACCTTGACTTTTCATTGTTGTTAGTCACCCCCACCCACAACCAAATATATCCTTTTCCTAAAGCATTCAAATCTTGAATTAGAAAGAATCTCTTTCTCACATATTGAACAGCAGACCTTTAAATTTAAAAATTATTTGAAGGCAAAAAAGGTATTTGACTATCATCTAGGCAACCTAAATGCTTTTTACTCTGAAAAGAAGACCTGGGGAGATGAAATCCTAGTGTAATTAATAGGGTGCAATAGATGAACGAATCTAGGAGAATGTCATTAATTCCCATTCCTTCCCGTCTCAGTTTATCTTCTCTCCAGTTTGCACATGTCACAGAGAAAGAAGAACAGATACTTGAAAAATGGTACAGGGAGAGTAAATTGTGGTGTGCACTTGAGAAAGCCAGTTTGCTCTAAAGAGAGACTGGCACGGTCGAGGGCTGCCTGCCCAGTGAGCTGGACTAATTCTATTAGCTCTTGTCTGTCTTTGAAAGTGCTAAGTGTCTGCAGCTTCCCCTTGGCCGGTGAGTCAGCACCTTCTACACCGGAGGACAGATCTGACTGATTGCACTCCTTTGTAACCAGATTATTGTTGTGGAGTCAAAAGGAGACATGCTGCTCTGTGCGCACAACAATGTGGGTCTGCGTATTTCTTTATTGATATGTTTGTTTTTTCACATGTGCAGACTTTTCTACTCAGCCTCGTTTCGGTGGAGGCATAGGCTGTAGTGTGTCTGAAAGATGCTGGTGTGGTATTTCTGACTCTCCTGACACTCACACCCATCATCCACCCCTAAGGACCTGCTTCAGTCATTGCTGGAGGTGAACCCAGAGAAGAGTAAAACACACAAAATAATTTCTGGCTTTCATTTTAATGGCAGCTGCAGCCTCTTTCCCTATTCAGTTATTTTTCTTCGAAATAATTCTTGAATGCCTAGTTTCAGGGAGAAACCATCACAAAATAAACATAATATCAAGTTTGTATTAATGCAATGGGATGGCATTTAGTACTATCAAGTCTTGTTATGGTGACTTACAGTGACGAATAAGAGAAGGAATACAAATTCACTAGCTATTGCAAATCACATGGAGGAAGAAATGTGATTTTGTGTCAATATGGGAAATTGGTATTTGCAAATATAAACACTGACGCAGGGCAGTCCATGGGGAGAATGATCTCTTACAGGTGCTCGTTCACTCAGTCAGTCAAGGCAAGAGCGCAGTCCAGTTAAGATGGCCCCATGGGAACGGCTGCGAGTCGTGTAAGTCAGCCAGGGCCGCGACATACAGAGCGCTGTTCTCCTTGGAACAAGGGCCTTTTGGAGCATCTGTTACCTACCAGACACTGAGCACGTAGCAGTGGGAATGCAAGAGCGCTGCCGGCCTGGGAGTTATTTCTGATGGAGGGCATTCATTAAACAAAGAAAGAAGGTAATTATTGGTGGTGATCACCGCTCTGAAGGAAGTCAATGAGGAGACATGATTAAGAATAATGAGAGAAGAGCAGTGGGCAGAGGAGTTGTTGCAGGCCTCTGGAGAGGTGACATCAAAACCGAGATGAAGGGAGAACGGCCAGCCGTGAGAAGAGTGCAGGTGGAGGGAACAGCGAGCGCAGAGGAAGAGGCTGGCCTTGAGGGCACAGAAGAGGAATCAGGTTGGCTGGCACGTGGAGGACTGAGAGAGCACGGGCGTGAGGTCGCACTGGAGTCACATACGGGCACGCAGACCACACTGAAGGGCTGCTTTACTGCAGACGCAGGGAGAAGGACTGTGGTCTGCAGCAGCCTATTCCAGCTGCTGGAAGGGAGAGACTGTGACAGCAGCGGGAGGAGAGAGCAAGCGAAGAGAGCCATTGGGAGACAACTCTAGTCCTCCAAGCAAGAGTGAGTGGCACGGCTTAGTGGTTGATGAACTGGAGAATAGCAGACAGATATATGATACGGAAAACCAAAAAGTCTGCTTATTTACTGGATGTGAAGGGAAGGGAAGAAATGAAGATGGCTCCTGAGTCTATGATGGCCATTTAGATGAATTTTAGCTGGGGCCCTGTGCCTTCCTGGAGGAAGGTACATTTTATGGTGAACACCTTGACTTTTCCCTACAGAAGGAAGGTGGTCTGTCAGATGGCTATCATGCAAAACATAGGAGGCGAAAGTCAGAGTTCAGCAGTGTGACCTTAGCTAGACACGGTGCCTCTCGGAGCCTCTAAACCACTTCAAGTCAGCTCCATACTGAATTTTCCTGGTGGAGACTGCACCTCCCCATCGCCACACCCTGGGTAAAGGTGGGAGCAGAGCAGTAACAGGAAGTGAGGCAAACAGAGCAACGGGGGCAGGGCTTCCCTCACCACCACCCTGTAATCTCTAGGGAGCTCCCCACTCGTGCTCTTTCTGTAGTTCATCTCTGCACCTTAATGTCAGCACAGCTCTGGGCAAGCGCGATGCAGGGAAGGGGCCGCCCGAAATGCCGCCACCAGAGGGCAGCGTGGAGCTGCGCACGCCAGGCACCCCTGAGGTCATCGGCACCCCCGAGGGAGCTGGGCTTGGGGAAGAGTAGCGCTGGCGTAGGAGTAACTGCTCATGAAGCAAACCAGGGGAGGAAAGGTCCTTGTAGCAAAGGTACCGGGAAGAGAATGAGAGTGACATTGTTGCAATGTCAAACTCTAGCTTCGAATGCAGCTTACACAGTCCAAACAACAGATAAAAGAATTTTTTCTTTAGCTATCATGTATACAAAGCTCTGACCCTGGCACTGATAAATTGATCTACGCATTCTTTTATTTAAGCTTAAATAGCCTCATAAGCTAGATCCTGGTTCTTGGCCTTATTTTGCAGCTTGAGGAAACTGAGTAAGGTGTGAAGACCGCGGGGAGAGGCAGTTTCGTGTAACTGCAGAAGTCTGCGTGGCTGTAGAATCTCCCCTCAGTGCTGCTGTACGTCCACTTAACTACTTTCCCAGTGTTATGCTACTCGCTCTGGGGCAGGAATGAAGGACCACATAGGACTTCGCTCTTGCCCTCGAGGTACAAACACTTCCAGAGTGGAGAGAACGAATGAAACTAAAGAAAAATCCGAACAACTGCATGTAATTCAGAGTTTAACTTCTTGGGTAAAATTATGTCTCCACAAGCCTCCAGTGTCCAGGATTTGCCACCTATACCACAATCTGCTAGAACGGGTCACCTTCAAATTTAAGAAGATGAATGAGAGACACTGAGGAGCGAACATATATTCATTCATTCAGTTATTCTCCAGGTGTTCAATGAGCATCTCTGGTTATGACAGACAATAGATATTACAGTGAACATACCCGGTCCCTGTCCTTAAGGAGATTATAATCTCATTTGGGGGGGGTAAAAAATAGACAGTAGCAAGTAAACAAAAAATAATGTGGGATTACAATTATGTATACCACAAAGAGGGTCTTGTGGTGAGCTGTTATCCCTGGTGACCTCAACTCTTAGTCCAACAATATGTTTGACCTTGACTCCTATGACCTCCTCACCCAGCAGCTCCGCCTCAAGCCGTCTTCCCGTCTGTGACACAGAGTCCCTCTGCAGTCACCATCCGCATCCCATGAGCAGGTGTCTCTCACAGTCCCCTGGACCCTAGTGAGCCTCTGCTCTGCTCTTAGGCTGTATTCCCCTTTCTGACTGTTCTTGCCCGACCTGGGGTGTATTAGCAATCAATCCCATGATGCTCTTTTTCCTATGCTAAAATCCTCCTGGCCTGCCTCAGAATGTTTCTCATCTGTCTCCGTTTGTCGCTCTCCAGGCCGTGCAGGAAGCCTCTTGCCCCCGTCAGCATTCTGTGGTCAGGGTGAATGAGACTTGAGATGAATCCTGTAGAGATGGTTGATTGGTGCCTAGTTGGCACAGAGACACTGCAGGACAGTCTAGGATCAGGGAGGTGAGGTTTGGGTGGGCTGAAGCATCATGGGAGAGGCAGGGTGTCCTGGTACAAGATCAGAGCAGAGAGGGAGGGCCCCTGCCCTGTGGCCTTGAGATCATGTTAATGCTCTGAGCGTATCATGTCTTAGAGAAGAAACAAAGGAAAGATACGGAGCTGAAATGTGGCACGATTTCATTTTCAGTCTCCAAAATACCACGCTGGCTGCTGTGTGGGGAATGGGCCAGAGGAGACCAGAGCAGAGCATAAGGGCGCTCAAAGCTGGCGCAGTGACCTGGGTGGAGGTGACGGCTTCCTGTGCTCAAAGCCCCACTGGCTGAGCACCGAGTGCCCTTCGACCTCTGCAGCCCTTGGACTCTGTGACTCCTCACAAGTGCCCCAAGGCCCTGGCCCCGATCCCCCCCCCATGCATGTCATGCAGAGAGCCTTGTCCTCCCATTGTGCGCTGTGCTCCAGGTGAAGCGAACCACTCTGTCCCCTCAGTGCCAGGGGACATTGCCCCCGCCAGGCCTTTGCCCAGGCTGTTCCCTCAGCCGCAATATCATCCCCTCCCCCAGTCTGTTCCCAGGTCCAACACTTTTATAAAGGCTATTCTTGTTACGGCAAATAGGATAAATGCAGGCTTCTTTGCAATCTCATTATGTTACTTTTATACTATCACTTGTGTTTCCGTTACTTCATCCCTGCCCCCCTCAGCTGTGAATCTTGTAGGAGAGGGAACATGTTTTATTAGTGTTTTTATTCTCCTCTTCAAACCTATACTGCCTTGCTCAGTGGTATATCTTAGTGGATATCTTGGTGGTATCCAATCAAACAGAATCCAGTTCAGTCTAATCCAATCCAGTTCAATTCAATTCAATCCAACCCCTTGTGGATGAATTACTCCCTTTACCAATGTAGGCCCCTTCATTTTAGGTACTTACATTATTCTTCCGTGTATGCCCTACCTACCTCCTACAGTAAGCACTCAATAAATGTTTATTGATTTGGTTCACTTAAAATTAAAGACACTCTTTAATAGTGTGAATTGACCTTGGACCCTTACATCTTTGTAGCTTGCAGTCACTGACAACTGTTTCTTGTGTCAGATATGGCATGTGTAAGCTTGAATGTTATAATTCCATACAATTAAGTAGCCAGAAAATATAATGTGGACTCTTAAGGAATTCCAGCACTGGTCTAATGAGATGCAGTGAGTTTAGACAGCTACATACCAAAGGCATCAACATATTACATTATTCTTATCAGGCTCAGCTTTAAGAGAAAAAAGTACTGAAGTAGGGGAAGGGTTGTGGGTGTGGTGATATGACTTAGATGCCTTGAAGAACCTCCCCTAAATATCTACTTTATCAACGGGAACCCTCCTTGGATGCTCACAGTGGAAGGTGACCTTTGTCGTATCTAATTGCTCAAGACATCATCTATTACTCTAGGGAGCCTATCACATCAGTTTCCCTGGCATCACATCCAGGGCCAGTGACTTGACAAACAGGTCTGGGCTTCCTTACCAATCTCATCTTTAAGGCCACACTGACAAGTTCTTATGGAATGGATGCCTTTGTGAAGGACACCATACATATATACACATATTTTTACTTTGGTTAAAATACACATTTACCATTTCAACCATTTTTAAGTGTACTATCCAGGGGCATTAGCACATTCACACTGTTGTACAACTATCAATACCATCCATCTGCAGAACTTTGGCACCATCCCAAACAGAAATTCTTTGCCCAATCATATTTATTTTATTAATTATAAACCAATATCTTCTAATGGTAGGAAATTCAAACAGTATTAAAGCATGTAAAGTAAAAAGTGTCCGTTCTTTCATCATCCGTTCCCACTTTTTGCTGCTAACAGTTTGTTGTGTATCCTTTGGAGCTTGTGTGTATGTGTGTGTGTGATATTTTTTTTTTCTAGCCATTCCTTTTACTGGCCACTTAGCATTCCATCATAAGGATGTACCATTATTTATTTATTGCCCTAATTATGAACACTTAACTTTTGTTCTTAAGTTTTTTCCTTTTAAATACAGTGTTAGAATAAAAACTCTGGTACCCTCAAGCAAACAGTCCTGTAGGACACGTTTCTGAAGTTTCAACTCCTAAATATAAGGTATTGTACATTAGGACAAAACGGTTGATGTATACTGACTACCATGTTACTCTGCACAGACATTTTAATTGTGCATTTCCCAGTAGTGTTTTGGGAAGAAGGGCTCTGTGCTTAGCAGCCATTATTAACTCATGTCTTAGTGTGGATCCCTTGGAAGTCATTTCCCTCTTTGATAAGACTCTAGATCTTCCCACAAGAGGAACTAGCAGAAAAAAAAGGAAGCAGTTAATTTGAAGAGCATGGTGGACTGATCCAGTTTGGAAAAACAAGAGACGAACACATGCTCACGGGTGGACGTTTCACTTCACTGTACAGAGCAAAGGCAGGAGGCACGTGTCCTGCCGCCTCCGTTTGCCTCTTCTTCACATTCACCTTTTCATCCTCACTGATCCACGTGGAAATCCTGGGCTTCAAACTAGACCTCAGCGGTGTCAGTGTTCACAAGTGTGGGAAGATCTGTGCCTTAGATACATGTAAGTTTCTATTTCAATCAATTCAGGTTTTTTCAAACAGGCAGAGAGCCAATGGGGAAGACAGGCCTAGTTGAAAATTAAACTTAAAACTTCTGAACAGAATTTTTGGCTTTTTACTAGCAAAACTTTAAAGCAGATCTGCCATCATTTGGGGTAAAGGAGACTTATATGTGTGTGTGTGTGCATATTTTTAACTGTACTGGGCAATACTTGTAGTAATGTGTGACCCTTTAGTATTTGCATAGTATAATTACATCTATTAGAAAAGCTGTTCATTTAATTTTCCACTAAAATCTGTAGTTTTAATTAAGTAGAAAATTAATGAAACCTAGAACTTGGAGAGGCAAGTGGTTTTGTCAATAAAGGACCTTGGTAAGTCCTACAAAAAAAAAATCTTATTTTCTATAATTAGCTCATATATAATTCATTCATTAGAAAGGCAGTCATGTATACAAGCAGAAAACCAGACTGCTGAGCTGGAGAGTTTCTCATAACCAGACTCGGAGAATAGCTGTTGAATAGCTGAAAAACACACCAATATTTTTCCTGATAGAGTATATTTCATGGCAGCGTTCCAAAGCAACTCGGTGAAAGCGGCCTCTTATTCTAGAGCCAAGCCAATCTGAAACAGAATGATTTTCTTAAGACAGTTTTTCCATAAGCCCAGGTTTTAAGGGCAAGAATATCTGATCTCACCCTCCTCATGACTAAGTCAAGGAAAGAGACTTGAGAAGACTTGTTCTGTGGCCATGACTCTGGGTGTTTAGAAAATCACAGGAAGCTTTGTAAATAGATATAATCTAAATCCTCAGTATACTAACACTTAGACAGAGGGTTTTGCTATGGTGGCAGTACTTCTCTAAACTCTGTGTTAAGTTGGAAATCTTTCATATAAAGATAAGGATTACTCTCAAATATCTGCCAACAAGTTGCCAGCACATTGTAGCTGATTTCTAGGGCTCTCTGCCCAACTTGCAACGACTCCTATAACTTCTTTTCATCTTGAGAGGTGGGACCCGTTTTATATCCTGCAACTCTACTGACCATCTCTACCGCTGGTCGATCAAATTCTCTTTCCCAGGAATTTGGGATTGGTGCATAATAATATTGAGTCTGGGCTGGTATATGGAAGAAATCTGTCAAGAATTGTGGAATTCCCATCTTCTATTTTCCTTTGCATAGAGAGGGACAGAGAGACAGAAAGAGAAAGAGAATCAGATGCAGAGAAACAGGCTGAGAAGGGAGGTGGAAAAGAGGGTGATTTCCTGAAGCATGACTTCATGATACCCCTCTATCCTTATAACAGATACCCCACTTTTACTTAGGCTAACCTGAATAGAATTCTGTTACTTTCAACAAAAGTTCTAATAAATGCACATGGTGGAGCATATATTTAAGGAGAGGCCAGCTAGGTGTAGAAGACAGAGAGGGAAAGAAGAAAGAACAAATATTTAGTGCCTTCTGTGTGTCAAGCATTTTGCTGAACACTTTAAAATTTATCTTACTACTTTTCAAAGTATCTCTAAAAAATAGATGTTCCTTTCCCCCATACCTTCGGGTAAGGAGTATGAATCTCAGAGGCGTACCTTGTGTCACATGGTCAACTGCCAGCACATGTGGGATTTGCGCTCGGCTGTGGGCAGCTCAGGCTGGGCTGTGGTGTAACTTTGATAAATAAGAACTACTTTGATATTGATGTGATCTTGAGCAAGTCGCTTCACCCTATTCGGGCTCCTCTTTTCCTTTCTGAAACATGAGGCACTTAGGTAAATATTCTCTAAGGTCCCTCCCAAATCTAATAGCATAGTATCACTTGAACAATTCACTTAGAATAATGGTTCTTTACCCAGGTGGTTAGTGGTGGGTGGGGGCAGTGATGAGTTTATTAAGTCTCCTTGGGTGCTTTTTTTCAAACTCTACACATCCTTTATCTGCCATTCCTCCCCAGAATATTCTGATGAGCTTTGCTAAGGGTGGGAAAGTTGTAGGGAGGTGAGTAGGGACTTGAACCCAGAGCTGTTTTACTTCATTGCACTGTTGCCCTCTTTGACTATACCTATTGGAACATAGAAGAATCTCACTGTTTTTTTCAACTGTGTGTATTAATGTTGTCCATAAATCACGAATGTGTCCTATTTTGAATGCGTTACACATTTTTGAATCAACTTGTCAATTCTAATATAAGTTTTGGTGATATTTTTATTGGAATTGCCCTGAATCTATTGATTCGTTTAGAGGTATTGCTATCTTTATAATATCAGGTCTTCTAATCCAGGGTCATAGTATATGTCTCCATTTTGTCAAAGGTCTTCTTTAATTTCTCTCACTGTTTTATAGTTTGCAGTGTAGCATTTTTTCATGTCATTTATTTATTTCTAAGAATTTGATGTTCTTGGATGTTTTTGCAAATGCTGTTGTGTTAGGTTCATTTTCCAATTGTGTGTTACTGGTATATAGAAATACCGTTGATTTTCACATGTTACCTTTATTTCCTGTGACCTTATTATACTAGAAATTTGTTAACTACATGAGAGACTTTGCACATGAAAAATCCTGCTTTGGGGTTCAAGTGACAAAGCACACTTGGTAGGCAGAATAATGCCTCTTCCAAAGATGTCCATGTCATAATCTTCAGAGCCTGTGACTATGTTAGATGACATGGCAAAAAGGAGTTTGTGTTGCAGATGGAATTAAGAATCCTAGTCAACTGTCTTTAAAATAGGGAGATTATCTTGGGTCATCTGGGTAGGCCTAATGTAATCCAAAGAGTATTTAAAAATGAAAGAGGAGAGTTAGAGGGACACATGACTACAGAAGAGAAATTAGAGGTGCAGCCTTGGTGGCTTTAGAGAGGGAGGACGGGGGTGTGAGCCAGAAAGGCAGACAGCATCTAAAAGCTGAAAAAGGCAAGGAAGTGGATTCTTCCCTAGAGCTTCCAGGTGGGGAGAAAAATGTGCTCCTGCCAACACCTTGGTTTTGACTAAGGAAGGTCTCTGTTGAATTTTTTACCTCCAGAACTGTTAAGACACTAAATTGTGTTGCTTTAAGTCATTAAGTTGTGATGATTCGTTACCTAAGCCATAGAAAACTCGTACAGTACAGTTCAGAGCTAGGGAGAAGACAATTTCACCCTCCATTCATGGCCCCTGCCCCGCGCTGGCGCCCTGCAGACTGGCAGCTTTCGGAACCGGGGCAGACAGCAGCAGCATGGGCCTTGCTGCCCCCTCCAGGCTGCGAACTGAGGTCTTCCAGAAGGTCGGATAGCGGATAACAGACCTCAGTTAAATGGAAGCTAGATCAGAGGAGAAGTTGGTAGATGCCACATAGTAATTGCAATAGCCAGGGGGACTTGTGGGTACAGGTAAAATACCACTTTCTTGGATGACTTTTACTGGGGACCAATTCCATTTCGAGAAAGCAAGAGCCTGAAAGGCACTTTAATTTCCATTCACGTGACCCTGTCTGTGGCCTCGTGCAGGTGGGACCGCACGGCTTGGGTTGCACTACTAGTGACAGTTAATTCCACTAATATTTGTTAAATTTCTGAAGTTTATAAGTGAAGTGCTTCTAATTATAATCAGGGAAGAATAAAGGTTGCCCCTGTGATGAGATCGCCCTTGCATATTCGTACGCCAGTATGTTGAGCTGGAGAAGAGGAGGTCGGATGCGCAGGGCTGTGCCGGGAACGGCGTGCAGCCCTCAGACCGTCCTCTCTGTGCGCGTCAGTCCAGGCGAGCGTCCGCTGCGGGGCGTCGCTGACACGTGCGGTGGCCAGAGATTATCGTCGGCGGTTGAAGTTGTGGTTTTAGTTTGTTTGCTGCCGTTGTCTTGTATTTTGCCCTCGTCTATATGTTTAATAAAGAACAAGGCAAGGATAGATGAGGAAAATACAGGGTATTTTTATCTTCAGTGCCTGTCAGTGAAAACGATGTTATCTATGAAGTTTGAGTTAATAATACAAAAGCTCCAAAGACCAAACCAGAAATAAAGTGAATTTGCAATAATATTACCCATAGTAACATGTTAAAATGCATCAGTATCATGTGCCGTATAATATCTGCCTCTAAAACTAATTGCATTTGTGCTTATTCCTCGATATTATAATCGGTCATCTCATTTCTATTGCCTGTTGAGCAAAAACCTAAAATAAAAAATTTTGAAATAAAAAAGAAAACCCATATATACATGACTCTTTTGCCTTGCAGAATGAAAATTCGGAAATAACAAATGGTTGCTTTTATAATTCATATCCTTACATAGTACTTCTGTTTTTCTCCCAAAAGAAACCCATATGCTATATACTCTAATCTTTCACCGATAGGAAAATATGTGGATATGCTTGGAAATGGCAGTGTCTTTCTTTATCTGAGTTTCTGAGTTAAGGAAACAAGGTCATGTAAACAGATAATTCATAGTGGTCCCAACACATGCCCTATCCACTTTCTGTTTTTCAGTTTAGCTAATATTTATTACCTTCTTCCTCTGTGCCAGGCCCCGTGCTAGGTGCCAAGGATACAGGACCGATTAAAACACAGTTCCCTTCCTCCAGAAGCCCATGCTGGGATGCAGTAGGCAAACAGGTGCTTCAGACCGAAATGCAAAACTATGAGGGCACCAGTGAGGGGCAGATTCATTTTGCCTGGAGACAAATAAAAGCTTCATAGAAGCGGTGACATTTGAAAGGGCCTTAAAGGAAAAGGAGAAGGTCCCAGTCGTACATTTTAAACAATGCAACAGCATAAAGGCTCTAAAGAAAGTTCTGCTTGTGGTCTCTGAGCTGCCTGTGTCACTGGAACCGAGCGTGCGTTCAGGGCGGGGGTGGCCGAGGGGACCAGCCAGGAGGCTGGAAGAGCGAAGGCTCCCGGAGCCCATCAGCGCCCCCCAAGTCCAGGGGCCGCCGTCTGCAGGGAGCAAGCACCGGCCCACCTCATGCCGCCACCCGCGCCTGTCCAGTAATCCGAACTTAAAAAAGGGGGTGGGGGGAGAACAGGGCCTTTCCGCCGCTCCCAGGCTCTGCAGGGGCGTTGAGGTGCTTGAGTCTGGCGTCTTTATCGGCAGACGGGGGGCAGGCATCCCTCCCTCCAGGGTTTTGTGAGCATGAGAAAGAGAAACGCATATAAAGGCTCCGTCCCAGGGCCGGACGCCGAGAAACGGCAGCGTGGTGGTGAGGGTGCTGCTGGGGGCGCGACGGGACGCGATGGGACGCGATGGGCCGCGATGGGACGCGATGGGCCGCGATGGGCCGCGATGGGGCGCGATGGGCCGCGATGGGACGCGATGGGCTGCGATGGGACGCGATGGGACGCGACGGCACGATGGGCTCAGGCCTGGTGTCTGGGCCGCCCTGCGGAGCCTCGGCGCATCCCGGAGGCGGGCGGGAGCGCGGGTGACCCCGGCCGGCTTCCCGCCCCTCTGCCCGCACCTGGCCGTTCCTCCTGCGGCCCAGGCGGCCCAGCCGCGGCCCCACGTGCTGCCCCGGGCGATGGGCTGTTGAAGCGAACCTCAGCCGGAGGCCTCGGCCGCGAACAGCCCGGCGACAGGTCCCGCTGCTCCGCGCCTGCTCCCCCTGCAGGGCGCCCGCGCTCCGCCCCGCGTCCCGCCCCGCTCCCGGCCCTCGGCCCCCCCCCCCCCCGCCCTCTCCGCGCCTGCGTGCGGCTTCTCCCCGGGTCTGGGTCCCAGCGCGGGTGCCGGGAGGCCCGGAGCCTGGCCGCTGCGCCGTCCGCGGGCTCGTCTGCAGAGTGACCGTGAGCGTCCTCGCCGCCCTGAGGCTCCGTTCCGTCCCTGCCGTTGGCCGCCCTGTGCGCGCCTCTCCTGCCTCGGCGGCCCCACCTGCCCCGGCCTCTCTTCACCCGCGCCCCGCCGCCGCCTCTCCCGAGGGCCGCGCAGAAGCCCCTGCTGGGGGAGGTCTCCCTGCCTCCATTCCTCCCGCGCCCGGGACAGCGGGCCCACGGGCGCCACAGTGACCTTTCCAAACGCAGACGCGATGGTCCCTTCCTCCGCTCAGGTTCTCACAGGCCCCTTCACGGCCACTGTCCACCCCGTCACCTGGTGTGTTTTATTTAGGGCACTTATTACTTATTTGTTTCCTCCTTAACTGCTGGCTATTTCTGCACTTTTTACGGTTTATCCTCCCCATTAGAATGCAGGCCCCATGGTGGAGGGCATTCAGCCGTCCTGTTCACTCTCTACTCTCACTGCACATAGTAGTCCCTCAATAAATCTGGGGAGAGGACCCTCCATCCCCAGTACAGCCCACCTCTCCCCTTCTTGAGACTGTTGTCTCCTAACAACACGTTTTTTTTAACTTAGAAATCTCTCTGCCTGCCAGCCATTCGCCCTCGCGCCCAGGTCCTGTCCTCAGAGGATATGGCAGGGGGCAATGGCACCTTTGAAGTGGATTCTTTTCCCCCTTAATTTCAGTCTGTGCTGTTGGTTAGTTTAGGATAAAAATCACACAACTCTTAGACTCTAATTTATATGGCTCTTTCTTACATTGCCAAGAAAGGAACTTCTTTAACAAAATGTATTGAAACCTTCAAAATTCTGTTTGTGGTTCCTTGGAAGGATGTTAGGAGTGGCCAGGCTCTTTAAAACAACCGTTTGAAGCTGATAATATTTATATGCCCATTTTACAGGTAACAGAAATGGAATCAGAGAGATGGTGTAGCTGGATCAAGGTCAAAGAGCCAGTGGGGCAGGGGGCCCGTGTCTGAACCCAGGGCGAGCCCCTGGTCACCACATTATTCCTTCTTGCTCTTTAGACTGTTGCCCTGCTCTACGCTCATCATATCACTTACGCATATCTGATGTTGTCTGATTTATTTATTTCTTGACGTTTTTGTGGGTAATTCCTTCCAGGGTAACATCAGCTCCAGCAGGCCAGGTACCATGGGTGTCCTGCTCCTTGCACGTTACTCGGTGTTCGCAATAGTGCCCGGTGCATAATGGACCCTCAGTACGTATTTGCATAATTAGAAGATGAGAAATAATAGAAGTCCTGAGCATGCTGCTTATAAAACTCAATCTTTCTTGATGGAACTTTCTCAAAAGTATTCCCAGTGTTGATGTATCTTTTTCCTCTAATAATATGTTTGATTGTTGCAATTTGCCAAGACTGTTAAGGAGTTTCCTTTTCTTTTTTCTTTTCAAAAAGAGCATAGGGGTTTAAAAGCATTATGGCTGTCTTCTTGCCCTGAAGTCAGACCTCTTTGCAGGGAGACCTAACTTTCGGTGCCACCAGGGCCTTTGGCTCTGTGGTGAAGCCTCTGGACTCCATCACAGAATAATGATTTTAATATCATAAAATTTATAGGACTATACAGGAACGAATTATATTGAATTGTTATCAAATAATAAAAATTGTGGTGTAGTGATATATTTGCTTCTTTATTAACATATTAAATAAATAAGATCTAAGAAAAGGTCTATATCTAGTTTCTATTGGCAACAAAATCATAGGAATTACTAATGCTTTCATAGTTAAAGGAGACTTAAATGTCAGGAGCAGGTTAATAAAAATGAAGATACAATATTTTCCCATACAAGTATATAGGCCTCCTGAATTTTATCCACAGACCCCCATGGACCCCAAATTTAAAAACCCTGTATTAGAGGAATCCAAAACAGACTCAGCAATAGCACCTACACTTGAATAAGTGTATCACTTCCAAAGATGACCAGTAAAGGGGTTATTCAGTATAGGTGACACATCCAAATGATTCAAAAATTCAGAAGATATAAAAAAGCAGAAACATCTCTCTCTTCCTCTGTCCACCAGTCACTGGGTCCCCTCCCAGCTGACAATCAGTATTCTCAGTTTCTTATATATTCCTTCAGAGACGTTGGATGCATGCAAGCAAATATGTTTACATATTCTTTTCCCCCTTAACACAAATCGTAGCATATTATTCACACTATTTTCCGCATTCCTTTTTCATTAAAAAATATGTCTGGAAGATAATTCTGTGCTGGTGCATTAAGAACTTTCTTTCTTTCTGTGGCTCCATAGTCTGTTGTAAGGATGCGCCATAATTATTTAATTGCCCCTATTGATGGGCATTTAGGTTATTTCTAAATGATTTACTATTATGAATAAAAAAGAGGGGCAGCAAAAAAATGTATCATCTAAGTTGGGCATTTTGTCACGTACACTTATATATACTGGACCAGAATCACGAAACCCAGATTTAAGTAGGTAGTAAAAGATTTACATCACAAAATTGAAAAAATATTGAGAATCACAATATAGTGGGCAACTCACCAACAGGACTGAGGAGAGAGAAAGAGAGGTCGTCAACTCTTTTCTAGCAGCCTAGGAAAAGTTTCTTGTTTCTCAGGGCTGAAGAAGTGATCGCTGAGGAGAGGCAGGGCACCCCAGGCTTGAGAGCCGGCTTTGGCGAAAGCTCGGAGGCGTCCACTAGGCACCTCGGTTTCGTCTCTGTTTACTGTGACTCTCAGAAGCAGAGGCTCGAGTTGATAATACTCTTTGGTTCCGATACAGTGTCATCGTTGGTCCCAGAAAGGCTCCTCTCTTGTTTTTATTCTCATTCACCTCCATTTCCTACTTCCACCCACCCCAGTCATTCTAGTTGAATGCATTTAAAGTGTGTATTTCTCTTCATATGCAGACTGGCTGTATCCACACACGTTCTCAAGGAGGGACAGGTGGGTCGCCTCCAAGTCCTTGCCACCACAGGTAAGACTGCAGTTCACATCTTTCTCCATAACCCCCTCTGGATCTGTATGAGGCCTTATGTGGTGTGTATGCCTGGAACAGAATTGCTGGGTCATAGGATTACATGTACTTAGAATGACATAGTGCCAGATTATACCCCAAGTGGCTCTCCAGTCGGCAACACAACACCACCTAAGGGTTTCCCAGTTCTGCATCTCTGCCAGCTCTTGACATTAACCTGCTATCTAATCTTTTCCAATCAAGTGACATATCCCTACTATGTCATTCTGTATTTATCTATTACAGATGATTCTGAGCATCTCCTGAATGTCTGTGTGCTTTCTATAGCCTGCCGTTCATAGCCACTGTCCATTCCTCTACTGGGCTTTTTGTCTGTTGCTTTAGGGTCTGTAAGAGTATCTCATATAATGTCAATAAAAATCCCTTGTCACTTTTACGTATGACAAATATCTTTTACAATTTTATCATCTGCCTGTTGACTTTGCCCTTCATTGAACAGAAATTCTTATTTTTGAAGTAATCCTATTAATCAGTATTTTTGCTTTATAGTTGTGCTTTTATTGTTTTGATAGTTTGTTCAATAAATCTTTTCCCACCCTAAGTAACAAAATTATTATCTGACATTTTCTTCTAGTACATTTATTATTCTATATTTTACATGTGAATACTTTTGGAGTCCACTTATATGTGTGGTGTTCAAAAGGGATCCAGTTTTATTTTTCTCCAGAAATAGTGAGAGCTTTAGACCAATAGGCCTGAAAGAAGCAGAAGAGGCAGGCCAAGAGAAATGGAAAAGAGGAGGGAAATAAGGTATCTGCGACCCATAAGTAAATGACAAAGAAGCAGAATCCAAAGATCCCGTCTGGCCTGTCCTAGGAGGTACCCCTTTTTCTGTGGTCTGTAATTAAATGCGGAAAAAGCCAACATTAACTGCTCTTCTCTTACAAATAGAGCTGTTTGCAAGAGGAATTACCCAGTAGCACTGAGGTTCCAGTATGTGGCTTCAAACATATGCTCTGTACAGAACAGAAGGACTTTCCCAACTGGGAGGGGAAAGTGGGTAAGTAGGGAAAGCGGAAGGTAGGAGAGGGAAAAAAGCCACTGCATACAGAAGCAGGTTGCTGAGAATTAATTGTGCTCGAGACAGACTGGATGAAAGACAAGTCAAACAATTATTTCTTGTTCTCAAAGATGAAAATTCACCCATTTAGGAAAGGTAATTGGTTCCTGTCCAGTGTCTGAGTCTTAAGCATTCTTCTATTTCCAGTTCATTAACAACTGCCTATGGTTAATTCAAATGCCTATCAAACAAACACTGGTGGAAAACAGTCTAAGGAAATTACAGGCAAGTGGTGGATATTTTCAGGCTTATGATCTGCATATATTATATGAAACCAAATTTATTTTTTTAACCCTCTTTGTAAATGGACTCAGTGGTCAGCCTTTCATTCTTCTGCAGCTTTATCGAGGATCCACGGCATACCTGCAGGGAGGCCATGAAAGTGTCCTAAGACCACAGTTCAAGAATGAGCAGGGGAAAAACCTTGGGAGAAGGAAAACAGGATAAAACCTTTTCTCTCTTTTCAAATCTGTAGAAACTAATCTTAAGAGTTTGCATTTTCTTGTCCAGCAAAAAGCAGTGGTTACCCTGTGTGAGGAAGGAGCAGAAGGAAACAAAAGGTCACAGGGAGCATTTTTTGCTTGTTTTTCTTTTTGTTTTTGCCCTGAGTATGTTTTTCCTATAAGAGAAAATTCCAATCACTGTCTTCAATCTATGTGCCAGGGCTTCCCTTACCACCTCCCGTAAGAAAGAATCTTTCCGATGGCATCCTCCAGTTTCTTTATAAAACTCATAGTTTATGAAATATCCCCAACTTAGAAAAACATCACCAAGGTGTAGTGAAGCATTATGACACGTGAATAAAAATCACATGTGAAGACACATGTCTTGTTGACGACATTACTTCTGTCCCACCACATGGAAAGTTTCTAGGGCTCTTGGGTTAGACAGACTGGGTTCAAATCTTGCCTCTGACCCTTACAAAATGCAAGGCCTGCCAAGATTTACTTAGTCTCTCTGAGCCTTTGTTTCTTCACTGATAAAATTAAGATAATAGTAGTACCTATATTATAGTGTTAGAAGACTACATGTCACATTCCTATTGAACGACTAAAACTAAAAATGCTGGCAATGCCAAGTCCTGATTAGGGTGTGGAGCAACTGAAACTCTCAAGCGTGGCTTGTGGCAAAATGGGACAGGGTACAGCCTCTTTGGAAAATAGTTTAGTAGTTTCTTACGCATACAGTTACCGTATGACCCCACAATCTTACTCTTGAATATATTTACTCAATATTTATATTATGAATACTTATGCTCACATAAAAAGTGTATGCAAATATTTAGAACAGTTTTATTTATTATCACCAAAAACTAGAAACGACCCAAAGGAGTGGGTGAATGAATAAGCTGTGGTATATCCATACAATGACTGCTACTATTCAGCAATATTAAGGAATTATATTGATGCATGCAACAGTCTGGATGAATCTCAGAAGTATTAGGCTGGGTGAAAGAAGCCACTCTCAAAGGTTGTATGTTGTACGATTCCATTTATGTGACATTTTTGAAAAGACAATCCTATAGTGACAGAGAAGAGATCTGTGGTTACCGGGGGTCCATATGGAGTTGGGGCTGGGGACGTGTGTGAGCGCGAGGAGAGAGGGGCTGGGCTCTTCTGTGATGTGTTTCGGTAATGGTTCATGAATTTATAGCTGTGTTAAAATTCAAAGATCCATACACCAGAAAAGTAAATTTATCGTCTGATTTACAAAATGGAACTTTAAACAAGATTACATGAAATAATGCATATTGCGTACAGTACCTGGCACCTAGTAGATTTTGGCTATCAGGTATTTCAAGGACTGTGATACAGAGTGCATCTCCATGCAGCAAACTTAAGAGAGTCAACTGACAGAGTCCACACACTATGCCCAGGCCAAAGATGAGAAAAAAGGGAAATACTAGAAATGATGTAAATAATGCAGGTGATTCTGCCTGACCACATTTCTCAATTAACATATGCTTGCAGGCAGGATCGATGGGAGAAATGAATCTGATCTTCTCTCATTTGGCGCAGTTCCCACATACGCATACCTCTGTGCTGAATATTGCTGCTAGTGTTTAAAGACGAAGATGCTTCCTATAATATGGTCCTAAAACACAAGCCGTTTCCTCATTTGGTAGTAATCCCAAAAAGCAGGGATGGGTTTGGATGGTGGAGGAAAACTGTGTTGGGCTTACTGGTTTCCAGTTTGGTATCTTCCTAAGGGAGTGTCAAGGGTAATTGGGGCTACATGCAACTTTTCCCATACACAGTGATTTTGATTTAAGATGAGCTCTTGCTCAGAGATAAGGTGACCAACTGATATTTAATCCAGGCTGTCATATACACTTGTTGGGAATTGCTTACAGTCCTTATGCAGTGTTCCTTGAACATGTACTAGCCATTGTTAATAGCTCAATAACTAGACAGCTGAGACACTTAGACCCAATAACAAGTGCAGGGCCTATTCCGGGGGCTGCCACGCCTCCCATTGTGTCGATTTAACAGAGTGTAGAAAGTCTAAATGTTACCCTTCCCCCAAAAGAGAGTCTTAACCTAAAAGAACTTCTCTTTGAGAGTGACAATTAGAATCTGCAACATACTGTTCTTATTGTTTTCTAAGAGTCCACAAAATCTTCATCTTTTAAAGTTGAATTTGATTTCTAGAACAGCAAATACCATTTTGAACTAAATCTTGTGCTTAGGTAACATAATTCTGTTGGAGTTACCAATTTTGTTTAAAACCAGAAAGATGTGGCTAGGAGGCAGTGAGCTGGTTTGGAGGGGTGGGGGTAAGGGGGCTTCCAGACCGTTTGAAGCCCATATGCCCACACAGAGTAGAAGAAGGTTGCAGATGGTTAAAGGGTCTTCTAAATGTCTTAGGTCAGATGTGTTAGTTTCTCAAGTTGAATGCAGCAATATTAATTTAAAGGTGTAAGTTCTAACAAAATTAAGCCTCCTGTTTCCTGAACCCTTGTTCCATTAAGAGGAACACAATCTTAACATAAGTGCCAGAGGTATCTGATTGAAAAAGTCAAATTGAGTAAATGCATAGGCTTGAATAAGAAAACAATAATTGCTAATCTTGTGTTGCACTGCAGCCATCACATCAAACCAACTTCATAGGAAGGCCATTGTTGCTATACCCATTTTATAGTACAGAACTCAGAGCCAGAGAGGTCCGGTAACTTGCTAGTGGGCTAACAGGCAGGGGGGTATAAATCAAGGACCCTGACAAGGACTGCGTGATACCTGAGTGCCTAATTCCCAATCACTATGCTAAGCTGCCCACCTGGAGATGCACGGGGAAGGGTCAGAATGATAGTACAACCATCTGAGACGGGAAATGAGAACCAGGAGAGACGCCAGACATGACTGGGACTGAAAGTGTTGAGTTCGGGAGAAGCGCAAAGAAGCTAATAACCTCTTGTTCTGACCACTCCAACAACTGAGAAGTTATCTAGAGTAATCCATCATTTATAATTTTACCAAAACATTTAATGTATTAATTCACTTAAGTATCCTTGATCCCCTATTATGTGCTAAGCTCTGAATTAGCTAGGCACCCAGAGCTGAACCTAACAAGATCTCTGATTTCAAGGAACTTCAGTTCTGCTATGCGGTCTATAACTTAAAACACGTCATCATAGGCAGAGTATATAGAAACCTGTATGTTCACCCACACCCTAATCAGAGCTCCACCCTGCAGGGTGGTCAGCCAGCCTCCGATCGGCCCCGCCCCGCCCCGGAAGTGCTGCTGCGCGGCCCTCTTTATCCCTGATCACGATGGCTTTTGCTTATTAGCAAGAGGGATGATAGAAAGGCATTTCATTAATGAAATTAGGATGCCCAGGATGTATATTGGCTAAAAATAGTCTAGAGACACACTCCATCCTTGCACAACGGGGTATGAGAATCTTCCAGCCTGGCTGCATTTTCGTCGAATGTTGGCTTTTGTGTATAAAAATGTATGGAGGCCCTGGATAATGTTGTCTTCCAGCAGAGGGACCAAACCCTTCCCGGGAGCCGGGGAGACACCTCGCCGGCACCTGTGACTGGGCTGCGTCTTTTCGAGGTCTGCTCCTCTCCCTGGGATGAGGCCCTTCTTTCACGGGGGAGCCTGACGCGCTGACCGAAACTATTCACTTCTCGGTGCTGCTTTTCAGAGGTTTTTGATTTGTAGTTTCCTGCTCTGTGAAGCTTTAGAATTCTGCAATTCTCTTGAGGGGAAGCCAGCTGTGTGTTTGAGGCCCCTCAGGTCTCCAGTTTTATCACTCCAGCCTCATGTGCATGCCAGTATTTCTGTTTTCCTGTCCCCTAGCGGTGGCCATCTGCTGGGCCACTCTGGAGTCTCAGCTCTGGCCACACCCAGAGTGGGCGAGAGCTCCTCGGGTAAAGATGGCTGTGGACAGGGCAGCTCGCCCCGCCCCTGGGACCTCTTAACCAGAGTTCCTCCTCCAGCAGGTCAGTGTCTCCTCCGAACCATGAACTTGGGGGAAATTCTGCTCTGCTTTTCAAAGATTTTTCAGTTTATCTTCTAAGTCCATTAGGCTGCCTAGCCCCTGAACGCAGCGAATGTCTTGAGGAAACCAGCCATGTGTTGAGGCCACTCCCCTTACCAGTCGTGATCACATCGAGACCGCGTGATGGCCAAAGTCTCTGCTGTTCTCTCCGTCCCAGGAGCGGCCCTTTGCTGGAGGCAAATTGAGTTCTCAGCTCCTAGGTCACACCCACAACTGAAATTGCCCCCTGGGAAAAACCTGCTAAAGATCCTTAGATCATCCCCCTGGATTAGTTTCCCATCTGGAATTTTAGCCTATCTTGTCCTTATTCTGCAGCTTTCTATGTCTTAAAACTTTTTTTTTTCATTTTCCTTTTTAAGTCAATTTATTTAGTTTTTGTATTTACAAAAGATGTGACATCAGTAGTTCTATTAGGCAGTGATCATTTATTCTTATTCAATTATTCCAAAGGTAATGCACTGACTTTTTAGATTCCCAAGTCCATCAATCAAGTTACATTAAAACAATTGTACCACAGGTTAAAA
Source organism: Phataginus tricuspis (assembly GCA_029783875.1). Classification (NCBI taxonomy): domain Eukaryota; kingdom Metazoa; phylum Chordata; class Mammalia; order Pholidota; family Manidae; genus Phataginus; species Phataginus tricuspis. Next base: position 31,966,292 of record JAQQAC010025234.1, on the reverse strand, counting down.
TTAAAGCTATTATAAAATTAAATATATATTTTAAGAATTCTATAGCAGTATCAAACAGAAACGCCCTTTGCTGGCTTTAGCATGGTGCTCCCTTAAAACTTAAAAAAATTTTTATTTAGCTTTCTTAGTTACACTTAAGTGGGATTGTTAAAACTGCCATAAACCATCCCATTAGAAGTAGAAGTCCCCATCTGCATCTTTTGAAATGACAGCCAACGCTGGGTCGGCTGGACCACGGATCTGGAGGACACTGCCCACTGCCAGCCAGAGGGCTAGCTGTGCCTTAGTCCAGAATATTATCCATTTGTGTCCAGTGAGACTTTCATGTAAAAGACAGAATTGGGACTCAGGATTACCACATGGGCTCCCGGCTGTTGGTGCCTGCTTTCTAATCAATCCTGTATGTATGCAAGGTTTTGGTTTAAGACTCGTTTTCATTTTAACCTGATAGTAAAGTCGTAAGGGAGGATATCTTAAATTATAAACTACCTTTAAGTTTTTTAAGGCTACTACTGGTTCTAAAAAGAACCTAATAATTGTGAGTGACCAGAACAGCTTAGGGTCACTCCACATGGCTCATATGTAGACCAATTTATACCTTTTCAACTTATATTACTTCTTGAGTAGTCTAAGTCCCAGGAAAGGAAATCCCAGGGCAAAATACCCCGAAAAACCAAAATCAGTCAAAGGGAGAAATAAAGTTTAAAATCCATTTATTGCTCTCCAACTGCAATCCCGGGCCGTCTCTCTCCTGCTCCAGCAGAAGCAAAACCGGCCCTCCCCTCACCTCTCAGGTGCAGATAAGCCCTCCTTGCCCAGGTGATTACCCATTGATATGGAGATGAACTTCTCTCCACCCCTGAGGAATGATGCAAATGCACTAAAGCCATACTTCTTTCCACCACTGAACGCCTAGTGATATGCAGATGTACTAAAGCCAGGCGAGATATTCTGGAAATATTATAATTTTACCCACAGGTAGTAAATGCTAGAAATCAACAAAGCAGTATATAAAACATTATTTATTTTTCTTCTAAAAGAACTTCCTGTCCACTGAGCAATTTAATTTGCCTGGTTCTAAAGGTCCACAGGTTTGTAAATACATTTGTTTTTCACCTCTGGGCCCCTTTGATGGATTTTAAAACATCCATCCTAGGTTTTCTCAGTCTTGCTCATTCCTATATCTTCCCATCGGTGTATTTAACAAAATCCCAGTTCTTGATCATTTTAATTTGTCTTTTCCAGAGACTTTTTCTTCACTCATTCATTCCACAAAGATTTATTAAATATTGCTTTATTATATCCACAGCTACTTACTGTATATAGCTACATGGTAGTTTTGTAGCAAAGGAAAACATTTCATTCCATATACCTGATGGTAATTGATACTAAATTGTACAATCAACCTTTTCTCTAAAACAGAGAGTCTGAGGTGGTGTTCACCTTTGTTCATCGCTTCATCACCAAGCCTCAGCATACTGTCTTGCACATTTAGGCAAAATAGGCATTTCATAAATACATACATTAATAAATTAGTCAATGAGTAATGTATTAAAGTCATCCAAGGAGTAAGTAAAAAAGCACACACAATTTGTAACATCTTCCATGTTCTACTCATGAATTTATCTCAAATAAAAATCCATGTTACAGAGCTAGAGATCTGCTTGGCACTTCAGGACAAAGAAAACAGGCATCAGAAAAACTTTCTTCTAAAAAAATCAGCCTTTGCTTTTGAAAGAACAGAACAATGAGGATAAAAGACTCATCAAAAGAGAGAGGATTGCAGGCCGCTCTTGAAATGACAGAACAGGTACAGGTGAAGGTTTACATTCAAGACAAGAAAGATAAAGGCATGAAAAGGCAAGAATATGGAGGTGTGGGAAGTCCATTTACATTTAACAACACGGTCACCTGAATTGACTTTCTAGATAGAAACTACAAGGAAAAGTTTATTGAGGAGCCTGGGGCAAAACAGAAGGCAGCTCATTTTACTAACTTCCCTTTCAGACCCTAACGCACCCCCTGCGTCCCGCTGGTCGTGCTGAGCCTTCCGACCACGGTGCGAACGGGGTGTGGGAAGGGGGGTGTGCGCAGGCGCTGGGATATTCATGAGGGTCTTCCTGTGGCTACCCATAGGCTGAAGCAACTGTTTCTTTGGCCTGTGGGTTTTTTCTCTCTCACCTTTTTTTCTCTTTCAACTGGAAGAAAAGGAAGAAAGGAATGATTTCTAGAAACCATTTCTCTGGTCAAAGCACTTATTTCTCTCACTCACCTTCCCAGTCGACAGGAGGACCAAGGACGGCAGGAGCGCATTTAGCACTAAGGGTGATGTGTGCAGCTCACCCGAGGCAGGAGGGTTCGGTGGCGGAAGGATGGTTCCAAATCCATTTGTGCATAACAGAGGCTTAAGGCAAATGCCAAGCACAGAGCAAACGTTTGGTGGTAACAGTCAAGTGAATGAATCAATGAACGAAGAAAAAAACCATTGAACTGTATGTATACAGGGAAAGCACTACAGTTAGAGTCAAGCTGCCTGCCTGCCTGACCACAGATTTACGGCACCATCCACAACTTACTGCATCAACAAATGAAACAGTAGATTGAATCCAAACTTGCTTTGAACATCTAAAAAATTGCTTATAGATAGAGGTGTCTTAGATCCTGAGAAGAGGAGACAAGTCTTGTATATGCAGACCCTGATGAAAAAGCAAGAAAACAAAACACAGTTCATCCAATCGGAACATCTAGTGGAAAATGAATGCATGTCAGTCCTAAGTTTGGGTTCCTACTCCATCTCTACTAACTGTTTAAGTAACAGGGACATTATTTTATTACTTTGGACCTGTTTTTCCATCCTGAAGCATGTTCACTGATGACACCTTACTATAAAGTCATGTACTCATGCTGTTTTCCAAGACAAATGGGAATTTATTAGTTGATCACAAAAGCATGCAGTAAGGCTGATACTAGAGAAAAAAATTTCTTCTTCTCTAATCCTTGTTTTTGTTTTCTTTGGACATTCCATCTCTACAGCCCCTCCAAATTCCCCATAGATCAAGATGATGGTCCCCTGGACCATAGATGGAAAGGGCCCAGCAGAGGCCTAACCTTTTTTTGGTTAGGTCACTTCTCTCTCCTGGCTGTGTGTGGTCTGCATACAGGTGCTTTCATTGTTCTATTCAACCACATTGCAATTCCCATGCCCATAGGTGGGTTCAGACAGCCCTATCTACCACCTCTTTGTGCTCTTTGGGCAGAGAGCCTTGAATGGCTTTACAATAAGTCTAAGGCATCATAAGACCATATAGAACAGTGGCCCCCTTATAGCTGGAGCAGTAGTTTCCCAACTCATATTATCTTCATATGGTTTTATCATAGTCGCTTCATATTCCTTTAAATTACCTCCCCTTTTCACTCTCAAAGTTATTTAAGACTTCATATTATTTTAATTATAAAAATCACTGTAAAAATACATTTCAAAATTGAGCTCTAGGTAGACACTTTGACTAAGATGGTGAGCTTGTAACATGCTTTTTAGTTAAAAATGGAGATTATGAAGTATAAAAGAGGTATTGAAGATTTAATAACTCCTAACTGAGACTTTCTGGGTGATGAAATCCGTATTGAGAAGGAATTTTAGAACGAATCATTTCCTCACTCTATGGGTCAAGGAGAGTAAATGCCTGATCTAAGGACCATCAACAACTAGGGAATGTGTGTCACCAGTGCGTTGCTCAGGGCAGCCCGTTTCTCTGGCTCCAGGGATCTGCCAACTTGCTGGCATCCAGGAAAGCATACCGGTGTCAGGGCCAGCAGGTGGGGAGACGGGGCATACCTCCCTGGTGAGTACGCCAGCACGTAGCCAGCATTTAGGCAGAGCTGGTTCCCTGATGGAGGCCTCTCCCTCCTTCTCTCACACCCTTATCAGTTCCAGTTCAAGTCCTACCTTAATAAAAGCAGCCATGACTTCTCGCTGAGGGCTCTGTCCGTGCCAAGCATTTCCATGTATCATCCAAGCTTCACAGCACTTATATTTTTAGTTGAGGAAGCTTTTATATGTATGTGTATATATATATGTATATATATACACATACATATAAAATATAATATATGTGATTGAGGAAAATTCTGTCATTGAGAATCAGAAAACTAAAGCAACTTGCTCCAATCACCAAGGGCAGGGATAGCTTAGGTTCTGGGGCTCCATCACCCCAGAGATAATTAGAAATAGGGATATGCGTCAGCTAAGTAAGTCAGACAAGACAAACCACAGTTACCCCCATGATCTGAATTTTGGCTTACTATCACTAAAGTCTGGCTTTCTTTTCTCCAGGCACAGTTTTGTTTTGGTTTGGGCCTGGGTTGTTGGGCTTCTTACTGCCTTAGTAGCTCCTACCTAGTGCTGTTCACAGAGGCACTCATCAGCACGGACTGGGGAGGACGTAAGGGAAAAGGGAGAGAGGGGGGGAAGGAGGCTGCGTCTTTGTAAGCAAACCCACTTGAAATATACACCTGAGACTTGAGATCCAATCAAATGATTGCAGATGAGCCCCCCCCCCTGAGCCCCCTTTTCGGTCACTTTCACCACTTCAGAACACTCAGAGTGTCTTTTCTGCTCCAGCCCTAAAAGGGAGCTTACACGGCTGGCCCTACTCTACGGACAGGGCTGTATGACAGCCTAATGGGATGTGTTCCCAGAGGCACTTGCACCCATGAACACATGGCTTCATGTGGGGTTCTGCTGGTTCCCAGAGACCTGCCCGATGCCCTGGCCTCGTAGGAAGCGGCAGTGCTGCAGACACCTTAGAACGGTGGTCCATCTGGCCTGGCTGGAGGGGAGGAACTAAATAAGACGCTCTTGGTCCTATTTAAATTTGCCATGCCTTTTATTTGCAAATGTAGACATCCAAAACACCAGTTCCAGCTTCCATGTTCTATTAATAATATTCTTTCAGCCCTCAAATAATTAGGTCACTCTGAATGGATTTAAGATACCTTTGCTCAGTTACTCAAATTCAGACACCACCTCCCTGAAATGAAACAAAGCAAGTCACGTCTCCCAAAATCTAAACGTGCTTTGCCTCAAGTTATCGTTGACAATGTGGGGAGGGTAATAAGTAGGTGATTCAATGCCTCAGTTGTCTACTTCACTTTGTATATATGTGTGAGTACCCACAGGATACTTGTAAGTATAAACTATGGAGATTTTTCTCTATATCTGATTTTTAAAATTCCAGTCCTGGCTGAGATTCTGTGCTGCTTGCAAACAAGAATGTTTGGCTCCTGGAACTTTTTCATTTAGTTTAAACATCTCAGGAATAGCTTTAATAATTGTTGTCCAAGCAGTTCTGTTTATGGACATGTTATCACAATAGGACTTTCACTTCCTAATTATAAAAGCCTCTTGAACTTGTCCTTTGAACCTTCACTCAGAGCCTCCGGATTTTATGACAGTTTGTTTTTAATCTACAAACTGCAGCGTTCAAAACACAGCAGTCCTGCGCTTGCTGAATTCCGTTCTCCCAGCTTTTACTGTCAAAGTCGGGTAGCATGCACCCGTTTGCCAGGGGGCTGAATACATCTACATCTGCCTGCAGGTTAACGGCGCGTCCCAAGCCCTAAAGCCCCCAGGGAACCTATGACTGTAAGAACCTGCACGTCCCAAACTATCCCATCAGAAGAACTTACAACTAAGGAGTGAGAAGCATTTCTCTTAGGGATTTGAAGCGTTGCCCAAAGCAACTCAGAATGCATATACATTTAAAGGCTATATTTTACCATATAAATCTCCGTGAATTTTGCACGTACTTCAGTTCAGGCCTGAATACAGGGCTGCCGTACATTCTTGCGTCCGTCGGTCTCCCCCTCCAGGGTGCCCCTCTGGTCCCAGCGCTCCCCGGACAGCAGTGGGCCCCCCACACCACCCTGCTCACCCACATTCCGGGGTCCACGCAGCAGCCCCAGTGATCTCTAAAGACTCAGATCTAATCATGTCACTTCCCTAGCTTAAGAAAAAAAAAATACTGCGCTTTCCCACAATCCAAAGAAGTAAGGGCAAGACAGGCGCCCCGGCCCCGCCCGACCCCGGCCCCAGCTCCGCCGCCCTCGGCCCCTCCGGCTCGGCCCGCGACGGTGCTCCGCGTCCCTGGCGCCGACAGCCTTGGCGGGGCAGAGGTTAAGGAGGCCGGTTCTAGGAAGTCCCTGGGAGCCTTGGATTGAGGACTCAGGGAGTTGCGACGTGAAAAGCGCTTAGAACCCAGCCTGGCCCACGGAGCTCTTACAGACTCACAGCCTCTCCAGGGAGGCGTCCGAACCCCCGGGGGGCGTCCGAACCCCCTCCTGCGAACGCCCGTGACCTCCTATACCTCCTTAGAGCACGCGTCACAATTTGTAGTCACATATGCGTGTGATTATTCGATTGATTTATGTCTCTTCCGCTAGGAAAGAGGACAGGGACCGTGTCTATTTTGTTCACCATTTACTGCGAGCACCTAGCTCAGTGCCTGGAGGTTGCGGGGTAATCAGTGTATTTATCAAGGAATGCAAGGATGGATAAGTGGACAGGTGGATGAAGGTATCTGGGGAAGTGTTGTACTGATTAAGATAAGGCACCAAAAAGATGATTCGAGATCTAAATACACTATAGATGCTGTGGAGATAGAGACAAATGTTGGGTGGTAACATGTTACCAGTGATTTAAAAGAAGGAGAGTTTTGTGAGATTTGTTGAACAAATACTGACTTCCTGCAGAAGGTAGCACTCAGGCTGAGCCTCAGGGTGAGGAGGGTCTCAGAAGAGAACGGTTCTTGCAAGGTTTCACATCCTAATGCCCAGGAGCGCCCACCTGGTTCCAGTTCCAGCCCTGCTGCCCCCTCACTGGGCACAGTTAGCCTGCTGCGTCGCACGCGCAATTCCACTTTTTCTTCTGCAAAGTGGGGTGATAATACTTCCTCATCAGGATATTAGGAAGCTTATGTAAATTCTGAATGTAAAATGCTCTGTGCCAAGAGCATAAGAGGAAACTGCCATGTTGGACTCAATCCAGAACTATCTCACTTTTGGGCTGCTGTGTTGTGAGGAGCCGGAGGGATTGGAAATGAATCACAGCCCTGCAGAAAATCTGCTCCCACTCCTACAAGGCCAGACACCAAGCCGTCATATCTTACGGGGATATGTTTCTCCTTCTGCCTGGTGCCTAGCTTCCTGTTCCCTGTTAGTAACCTCAGGTCCTTAGGGTCCCAGCTGGTGTTTTCACTGTTGAGGAAACTAACTTCCTAATTACTTGAATCATTTGAATTACTATAACTTCAATTTTTTCCAAATATGTATAATTCTATAGACACCACTAATTTTCTCTTAATAAAATAAAATCCTAAAGCAATCTAGTTGTTCTTTTTCCCCCTAGGCCCTGCCAATAAGAATGGGGAACATGTACTTTTGAAATCACCTCATGTCTCCTGATTTCCTCATATTCACCAGCAGAAAATTTAATAATGAACCCAGCCCAATTCTCAGGGAAGGGAGAAAATGCCCCATACTAGTCCTCAGGGAAAGAGACATGAGGCTGATTGCAGAGTGAAAATTTAATAGCTGGCTGACGTTGAAATCAAAGGGAATCTGAGCCCTTTGAACAGTTATGTACTTAGGAAATGGGTAATTATGTTATCCCAGCCAAGAAAGAACATTGAGCCAGGTTTTCACTCTTGTGCTTAACACATTGGGGACTGCAAAGACGCCTACACAGATGACAGACGACGCAGAAGGACCTGCTTCTCCCTGAAGGCAAAACATAAGGTGCTCCTTGCTGATAATATAGGTTGGGTGATCATGGCTGGTGGGCAGAATTAGGGCTCAGTTTGGTGGCTGTGGGTAGTAAGAGTTCCATAATATAGACAGACCTTAAATTTCTGTAGAAATTATCCTAAGTCCTGTGGGAATATCCATACTTGCGCACCTACAATTTCCTCCATTAAATTCAGATCCATAGTGGTTCTTTGCATAAAAGACTAACATTATTCATGAAACTGTTTTCCCTAGCTAATTACAGATAATCATGTTAATTGTGTAGCAAAACTCATTTATCTCATTTGATTTTGCTATGACCCTCAATGAAACTACTCTAAGGATTCCTCCTTTACTGAGGCCTGTCCCTTTGTCAGCACGTGGGAGAGGTAGGATTCAAACCGAGGTCTCTGATGCCTCAATTTTTCCCACCTCAGTATTGTCTTTCCAATATTTAGGACATTTCAAGGAGCACAAGGGCCTTTGTTGTCCAGAAGACTCTACTACCTTCCAAAAATGTGTTTAAAAAATTAAAAAGGTATATCTAAGAATGTAAATTAATATCTGGTATTTCTGCAATAAATTTGGGTTTAAAAGGTCACACATCCAGAATACCATTTAATCCTCCCAACAATCTGTGTTACTTACCTTATTTTACAGTCAGGACACTGAGGCGGGGAGGGGTCTGGGAACCTGCCTGGGTCCCCAGGTCAGTAAGTGGTGGTTACCCCCGATTCCAACCTGGGCTCTCTGTCTCCACAGCCTTTCCTGTCTGCTTTGCCATTGGTTCTCAGCCCTCAGAGGATCGGCTTCTTTACTTTCTCTGCCTCTCCTGCCTTACCACACAGCCTCTGTGTTCCTTCGCCCTTCCTGATGAAAGATCCAAGCACAAGCTGCTTAATGCTCGAGCCTGTGATGCAGAGCCATCTGACGCAATCACCTTTTGCACCGTATACTCCAGGAATAAATCGCAGGAGAGAGAGCCGCTGAGGTTTTTTGTTTTGTTTTGTTTTAAAGAATAATAGATGTTCAAGTTGCTATCAGTGTGTGAGGTTTCTAATCAGCCCGAGCTGTCTACTCTATAATATATGCTGACCTTCTAGGCTGATAAACCCGCATGATTACTGACTTCTGCAGAAGTTGGTGTTTGCATATTATTTTGGGGATGCAGTTCTGACAACATCGGGAACATCAAGTATGATAAATCATTACAGGGCAGGCTGGCTGGGAGAATAGTACTTTCAATTGTACCAGGCAAATGGCAAACAGATGAGTTTATACCAAGGCTAGAAGTAAATTTAAGTTTTCTCCACACACTCAGCCCTCCAAATTAAACAAGAACAGCAATTTTTGTTTCCATCAATTAAAGGACCTGGTCTCTAAGGGGTCACAGCTGGTTTATTTTCCATGTCTAGGACAGCAATTGTGCCGACAGAGGCTGATGTACGTCACCCATTTAAATGAGAGTGTGTGGTCCTGGTTTAATTTGGTGAGACCTGTCATCAAACTAAAACATTATAAAGCATCGACTGTTTCTTCTTGAATGTCATGGAAAACCACATACCTCCCCCAATTTCTCAGAATTATTTAGCCTAAAAATTAACTGACCATTACCTAGTATGGTGTCTGATATTAGGTCACCCAAGAATATTTATTTATTCTGCTGTATGGAAAGTACTGTGCTAACACTGGGAATACAGTTAAGTATAGTATAGGCAATATACCTGCCTCATAGGGTTTACATTCCAGAAAACGACAAAGAAGTAAATCAGTAAAATAAGACATGTCCTTAAATTACCAAGGAAGGCCTCTCTGAAGAGGCAGTATTGATCCTTTACTAAAGGATGGAAAGAAGCTTGCTGTGTAATGTCCCAGGGAAAAGCATGACGTGAAGAGGACAGCAATGCCTGAAGCAGGAGGTGCTGGCCTGTGTGAGGAGCAGAGAGGAAGCTGAAGGAGCTGTAGGATGGTTAGCAAGGGTATAAGGACGGCACGGGGCAGAAGGGAGAGGGCATAAGAATGGTCTGCTTGGAAAGGGAGCGGGATAACAAGTCGTATAGGCCTCACATGCCTCAATAAAAAATTGGGTTGACAATGATAATGTCTCCACCTTGCTTAACTGGGTCAAGTGTATGTGCCTCTATCCATTTCCTCTACTTCCTCCCAACTCTAAGGAGGCACTACTGGGCATTAATGTTTCCTTGGGTCTTCCCAAAAATGACTGGTGCTCTGGGGAGTTCAGACCAGGTAGTTGTGGTGTGGAAAGACATGTATGTGAGGAGGCAATGGAGTATGCATCATAAAAAAGAAAGACTCTAGCAGTTAGCTACTCCAAATTCTCTTTTTATCCCAGAAGCTCTCCTTGAATTAAGAGTCCAGGAAGAACGGGCTAGAATTCAGAAGACAGAGAGTGCTCTCTCCTCAGAAGAGAAGAGAGATACAGAAAGAGTACTCTAGAGGTATTCAGAAGACCGCCTTAAGTACTCAACTGAGTACAGACCAGTGCGTGTACAGGAGGAAACCGTGAGAATGGAGACAGACTCACCCAAAAAGATTAGAGGAAATAGTATGTGGGACTCATGCAGGACCAAATATAGTGCCTGTGCCTGTTAACCAGATTGGGGAACATCCTGGCTCACAGGTGCTTGTGTAGACTACTCAAAATACCTTGCCAGAGAGGTGGTGAATACTCGTCCTTAGACGGATCATGGCCTTAGTGTCATCTAACAATTCTTGACAGCAAATCCCAAAAGGATCCAACTATTTCCCGGTAACTCATGACTCAGAACGAAACTCATTGACGTTTATAGGATACAAAAATACTCAGCACCCAACAAGGCAAACTTCGGTTTTGCAATGAAAAAAATAATTACTAGACAAGCAAAGAAGCATGAAAACACTATGATGAGGAGAAAAATTATCAGTTAAAACCAACCCAGAATTGGCATTGATGTTAGAATTAGCAGACAAGGGCATTAAAACCATTATTATAACAATATTCCATATCTTCAAAAAGTTGAGTAGAGACAAGGAAAATACAAAAAAGCCATACCACAGTTAAAAAAAAAAGACCAAAATTGAGCTTTTAGAAATGAAAAACACAATGTTTAAATGAATATGCTAATGGATTAATGACAGATTAGGTGTTGAACAAGAAAAGATCCATGAATTTAAAAACATCAATAGAAATAATACAAAATAAAATGGAGTAAAGAGACTTTTTACATGAAAAGAGCATTTGTTAGCTGTGGGACAACTTCCAGCAACGTTATGTATTTGTATTTGAAGCCCATGAAGGACATGAGAAACAGGAGAAGACAGAAAAATATAGTTAAAGAAAAAAATGACTATAAGTTTTCCAAATTTGATAAAAACTATAAGCCCACAGATCAGAAACTCAGTGAAAACTACAGTAGGATACATCATAATCAAATTGCTAAAAACTAGTGATAAAAAGAAAACCTTAAAAGCGGCCAAAGGAAAAAGGTCATGATACATAGAGAAGAGCAAAAATAGAGATGTCAACAGATTTCTCATTGGATATCATGAGAGCAAGAACACAGTAGAACATCATCTTTTAAGTACTGACATTACTGTGAACCTACAAATCTATACCAAGGAAATGCAAAGAACCTCTAGAATAGCCAGTGTGAGGCTATGATACTCAAGGCAGTGTGGCAATGCCATAAAGATAGAAAGGCCATCAGACTAGGACAGAGTCCAGAAACAGACCAAGTATATGGAGACAATGGATTTTTGACACAGGTAAAATTCACTGGAGAAAGTATAATTTTCTCAATAATGGTACTGGATCAATTGTATATCAAAAAAAAAAAACTTCAACTCACACCTTACACCATAAACAAAAATTAACTCAAGATAGATTCTAGACCTAGATGTAAAACAAAACAAAACTTCTAGGAGAAAATCTTTGTGACCTTGGCTTAGGCAAAGATTTCTTAGTAAGACACAAAAATTATAATGCCTAAAAGAAAAACAACTGATAAAATGAATTTTGTCGAAATTTAAAACTTTTGCTTTTAAAAAACACTGATAGGAGAATGAGAAGACAAGCCACAGACAGGGAGAAAATATTTCCAAATTATATATCTAATAATGTACTTATACTCAATGAAAAGAAGAAAATCAAATTGTTTAAATTCTCAAGATTTGAACAGACACCTCACCAAGGAAGATAAACAGATGGCAAATAAAACATTAAAATATGCTCAATGTCGTTAGTCACTAGGAAAATACAATTTAAAACCACAGTGTGATTTTACTACATGCCTGCTAGAATGTCTAAAATTAAAAAGACTGACTATAGGAAGTGTTAGGAAGGTATGCCAGAATGGGCACACTCATATTTTTCTAGTATGCACGTAAATGGTACAGCCACTGAGAAAAATGATTCGGCAGAAAAATTAGACACACACCTACCATGTGATTAGCCACTCCTGGATGTTTGCCTAAGAGAAATGCAAGCATATATCCATACAAAGGCTTGAACATAAGCATTCATAGTAGCTTTATTTGTAATAGCCAAAAACTGCAAACAACTGAAATGTCCATCAACAGGTGAACAGATACACAAATTGTAGCAGCATATTTGTATAATGGAATACGACCCAGTACAAAAAGGAATAAACTATTGGCAGAAACGATGATGTGGATGAATCTCAAAATAAATGAATGAAATGAAAGCAGCCAGACTGAAACAAAAAAAAAGACAAGAAACACTATTATTCCATTTATATATATCTAAACTTCTCAAATAATGCAAACTAATCAATAGTGTCCGAAGGAAGGCCAGTCGTTACCCAGGGATGGAGTGGAGATAAGGAGGCATGGGAGGGGGGTCACAGCGGTCACGAGGAAACTTCTGGCGGTGATGGAAATATTCAATGACTTGACTGCAGTATAGTGTTCTCTGGGCGTAGGCATATGTCAAATCATTTCAAATGATACTCTTTAAATACACCATTTGTTTTATGTCAGTTATACCTCAGTAAATCTGTTACAACAGTTCTTGCCTGACTGAGACCTGCTTTTCCTTTAGTAAAAGGCAGATTTGCTCAGATTAGAAAGTGTTGAAGGCATGCAGTGTGGGGGCTTCCACTTTGATGCACAAAGAGGGATTGAAAGACAACTCCGGAGGGAATAACCTAGTCTTTGCCTTCTGTTACTAATGCTCTGTCCGTGACCACTTGAAACAACCTCATGTATCAGTAGGTGGGATGTGTATCCATCCTGCCCTTTGGGAAACACTAGACCAGGAGAAATCCAGTAAGAATGTAGAAAGTATGACCAGGTGACTTTACTTAGTCTTAAAGTAAAACTGGAAGTCTACAGTCTTGCTTAATCTTGGCGCAACAGACTCTAGGCCAGCCCTGTTTACACGAAGAACCCAGGACCCTCCCCGATTCCTATAGGCTATTGATTATAGCTTCTTAGAGATTCTTCATAGTCCCAATTCTGCCTGTTTTAATAACCCATTGCTGTTCTGGCCTCTTTCCCTGGTTTCATTTTAAGATCTACAGTAAGCAGTAAAATGTGAAAATACGAATTTCTGAAAGAAGTGGAGGGTGACTGAGATACCATTCCCATCTCACTCATGTGTCTCAGAGGGGAATCACTGTGAGCGGCACTCTAACAAAGCTATAAAGGCCAAATCCCCTTTTATTCTGTTGGTGCCTTCAAAACACGTACGAAATACACTCGTGATGTACAATCACATCATGGTCTCGGTCAGTGGGCTTCCTTCCAGCTGCAGGAAGAAGTGGTCTCCCAAGCACGGAAAGCCAGCAATCTGCAAAAAATGACTCGAAAACAAGAGTCATAACACACTTGGGATAACACAGGTCAACCTAAATGAGGAAACTGGCCAAGGATGAAGACACAAGAAGAGGTAGATGCTACAGGAGGTTTATCTGAGCCATGGCTCACTAAATTTGTTGGCCCTTAAAGAGAGACGATTGCAGATGCCACTGTATTGGTTTTCTAAAACTGCTGCTAACAATTCACTGCAAACTTAGTGACTTAAAACAACACGAATTTATTATCTTACAATTTTTAAGATCAGAAATCTAACATGGTTCTCACTGGGCTAAAATATTGATGTCAGCAGGGCTGTATTCCTCTCTGGGGAAGGACCTCTATTTCTGTCTTCTCTGGCTTCTGGAGGCTGCCTGCGTCCCTCTTTCCACCGTCCACGCCCGCAGTGGTGAGTTGAGTCCTCCTCACCCTGACTTCTCTTCTGTCATCAAGCCTCCGTTCACCTCTCTCGTTTGCCCCCCTCTTCTGCTCTTAAGGACCCGTGAGATCACATTGGGCCCACGGGTAATTCAGGAAGATATCCCCCCTCAAGATCCTTAACTTAATCACCCATGTCAAGTCCCTTTTGCCACGCAAGGTAACATTCACAGTTCCTGGGATTACGACGTGATTTTTGGGGGGTCCTTATGCTGTCTATCACAGCCACTGAGTTACTGGTATGTGTGAAACCACTGTCTGTGTGGGGAAAGAACAATCCTAGGACTGTATAATAACGGATTCTCGGGGCAGGAAGGGAAAGCAGGCCCTTTCCTGGTGTCCTACAGAAAAAGTAAGGATGTCAGGCAAACGGGAGAGGCCTGCCGGTGGAAAGCGCTTAGATTTTAATTAGAATATCGTGAAGGAAGTGAGGGGTGAAACTTGCAATGAGAAAGGAAAGGAAGGAAAGACTGTCTTGGTGTGTGTGCTCCTCCACACCCGCTTGTCTCCGTGCGTCCCAGATGGCGATGGGAAGACTGAGAGGCGGCCCTGCAGCTCGCTGAAGGGTGACGCCAGGCCAAGTTTGTTCACAGGTCTGTGTTGAAACGCCCCCCTACCCCTTTCCAATATTACCACTTCCTCCAACTCACCAGTGAAAGATCCTGGACACCTTATTCCTTACTCAAGATTCAGGCTTTGGGTCTATGAAACATTCCTGTCACCTCTGGGTGCAATAGAGCTTTGAGCTGTCATCACTGTGAAGAAGGGGGTCCTTGTCTCTTCTTGCTCTGTTTCTGCTTTCCACCAGCTCCACGCTCCAAGGAGAAGAGGGTGACAAATCTCAGATTCTAGGACACCACTTGGGCCACATTTACTGGCTAGCAGAGTCAATATGATTTCAAAAGTCATATACCCAATGAACAGTTTTCCTTCTATGCAGAATCTGTAAGCAGAGTCAGACTCCCTTTAGAGCCTCGCTTCCTCAAATGAGCCTAAACACGCCCTCACATCAGGCTCCTACATCCCGAGTTCAGTAGGAATGTAGTGAGATCCAGAGATGTTAGAACACCTGGGCCATACGTTCTATCTCAACTTTAACAGGTAATCGTGGACCAACGTATAGTTTCTCACATATAACTCTGTCCTTTCCCACCTCTACCCCCATTTGAAACTTCTAGGAAACCCACTCTGAACATACACACACAAACACACACAGTTGAAGGCCCTCCGTACTAAGTATCAGTGAGACCCTGGACAAAGGGCAGGTCACCTAACCTTTCTGTGGGTTAGTTTCCTCACCTAAACATTGAGATACTGTGCCGTGTATCTCATGTCATGAGGAGTAAATTAGTTTATATATGAAAGGTGATCAGAACAGTCCCTGGCACATAGCAAGCATTCAATTAAGATCTTTAAAAATATGTCAGGGACTGTTCTTTTGCTTCCTTAATTACCTCCTCCAACACTCTGCTGACACATTTTCTGTGTCGTTATCTTAGTCATTCTGTGCTTTGGCGTCTCTTCCCTCTGGGCTGAGGACAGGAACTGTGTCATACATATCCTTTATCCCTGACACTGAGCACAGTGCTGACACACAGACACACCACACATGCCCCTTGAATAAATGTCACCAAATGAGAAATTTAAGATCTGAACAGACTAAGTTTAGTCTTTTTTTTGCTATAGAAAAAAAAAAGAGTGAGAATATATAGAAAAAAAAAAGAGTGAGAGGAAATATACCAGATTACTGAGTGCTTATCCCTAGAGAATGAGATGATATTTAGCATGTGTTTTCTTCTTTCTACTTTTCTGTTTTTCCTATAATGAGGGTGTGAATGGGGCAGAGCAGGTGCAAAGCAGTGCATGCAAAGGAGTGAGGCCCGCTCTGACCCGAGAGGCCCGAGGGTCACACTGGTGGACGTGACACTAGCCGCACTAACAGATGGACTTGGACATTTTGGCAATGCTGTCATGTTGAGTGGTGTCTGTTTGCAGGCACTCCAGGCAGTCATTCAGGGACCCGGCCCCATGAGAGCTCCTCCATAAACCCATGGTTGCCAGGTCACCCTGGTGTCCGCATCAGCCTGATACACTAGGAAGAGAGGTCACAGGGAGGTTCAAATGGGAGGTTGCACATGGTACCCCTCACTTCTGCCCACACTCCCCCGGTGACATCACCCTGCCTCATAAGGGAGGCTGGGAAATATAGACGAGCTGAATGTCCGTATGGGAAGAAAACGGGTTTGGTGAACGCACAGAGGGTGAGTTAACTTTCCTCCCCTACATTCCCTTCAACTCAGCCTCTTGACTCAACCTCCTGATGGATACCGCCTCCTCAAGCCCTCTCCCTTTCTATTCAGGTTTCACACTGCTGCCAAAGTGACTTTCTAAAATAAATATTTCACTTGTTACTTGCCTTGCTTAGCTCCCTATCATCTACTGAATAAGGTTCAAATCTCTGTAAAATAAATCTCTCAGTCCATAAACTCAAAGGCACAAATATTTCTATGACTTAATTTAATTTCAACGTGGAGCTCCCATCCTGTCAGGTAGTAGAAATTTTGACTTTATTCAGAGTTGGCTCCTCTTTACTGGGGTGGGGTCTAAGTTCTTGGGGTATCAACTGAATGGGCATAAGATCCTTGGTGGCCACCTTAGAGGGGTTTTTCTGAAAGAAACCAAAAATATCTCCTGCCCTTAGAACACTCCAGGAAACCCCCTTGAGAATCCCATTCAACAAGTCAGGGAAAGGAAGCAGAGCAAACCCAGCAGTACTGAAAAAAAAACAAGCAAACATATAAAACAGAATGAGAAGAGGAGGCGTCACTGTGGAGGTGGGTGTGGGGGAACTATTAAAAAGGAATGGCGCAAGTGGAAATCTTTTCTGTGTGTATCTTTACAAAAGAATAGAAAAGCAACTTGGGATAAGGAGTCTGGCATAGAGCTGGCCTCTATTCCAGCTAGTCTGGAATAGTCTATAGTGCAAATGAGCTTTACCACTTTTCATTGG
Source organism: Phataginus tricuspis (assembly GCA_029783875.1). Lineage (NCBI taxonomy): Eukaryota > Metazoa > Chordata > Mammalia > Pholidota > Manidae > Phataginus > Phataginus tricuspis. The sequence continues at coordinate 31,949,248 of JAQQAC010025234.1, read as the reverse complement.
TATTTTCATTTATCTCTAAGATTCATATTTACACATACAGTCCCACTCAGTCCCACTCAAATCAAAGTACAACTTTCACTTGAATTTTTACTGGCATGCAATACAATTCCAACAAACAATATAGTGATATATCCACTTTACTCAATTACAGTGAGATGTGTGAAGGGAGGGTATGTGTCTGGATACAGAAATGACAAGACATTACATCTCGAAGGTGGCTTCCTCGCATACAGGGAGGGTCTGGGGTCTGGAAGCAACGGCTCATTCAGGCTCATGCACCTGATGAGTGACGAGCCGGGCCCCAGCCCCAGGCCCCCACGCCTGCCTTCAGCTGGAACCACGCAGGTGGCCGAGCAAACTGGCACATTTCACTCAGAGCTTTAGAAGGTAGAAGCCTTCAGAGCTGCGGGGAAAGTAATGTCAAAGCATAAAACAACAGAAAGCACCTCAAGGTTTCCTTGCGTTCTGAACACACTTCATCTTCTTCCAGACAGAATCAGAACGGACTTCTAGGGCTCCAAACCTCTCCATGGCTGATGTTTCCTGTCCACACTTCGTAGGCCTGCGTTCACCACGCACACTCCCCCTCCTCTGCTAACAGCCCCTCCCCATTGCACACCGTCCTGGGGGAGGGTCCTGTTCAGTGTCTGCTGTTCCTGGGCTGAGAAGAGTCCATGTGGTACATAGGCCAGAGTCCCTCTCATGGAGACTGGGGTGCTGAGCAGAGACACAAAGATTAAGAAATAGTTGAAGCCAGTGCATCAGTGATACACCCTGTCCATTAATACCTGCGCCCAAGATACCCAGGGCTTCCCTGGTCCCCCATCTTTCTGGAGGCTGGTTATTTAGCTTTTCCTTCACGTTGATGTGTCACTCAGATCCTTCTAATAAGTTAGTTAGAATTCGTTTCAGCTATTTGCAAATACCTGAGTTGATGAAGCATACAGTGGGCAGCCTTACTGATGGACTTCCATCTAACTGACTTTTTACTAATGGAGCAGGTGAACCAGCGCCCAGCATGCTTCTCCAGTAGATGCACACATTCCGCTTGAGTTCTGTACTTACCAAGCATCACTGTATTTATTCCGAAACCTATTCATGCCCGTGGTACACAATATTGCAATTTTGTAATGTACTGAAATAACAACTACACTAATGAAACTCAAAGGCAAAAACAGTGTTTATTCTTGTGAAGACTGAGTTGAATTCTTTGGGGGTCTTATAAAGGTAAGCGACTAAAAAGTGCTGTTACAAATTAGATGTAGATGAGAGGATGATCAGAAAATGGTGCATAATTATAAAACTCTAGGAGGATTTTTTTTAAACCACGTTGCTTATCAGAGTTTTCTAAGCTCTTATTCCCCTTTGAACAAGTCAAAACTGGAAATTGTGGAGAGTTCCTAATGGGCAACTACACTCCACAGACCCAAAAATCAAAGAAAAGGTTTTGGTCCTGTGTAAAACTGGGAGATACATATTTACGTGTGTTAAGTTAAAATAAAATTAAAGTACACCGTTGATTCTTGAACAATGCACGGGTTAGGGATGCTGACTCTCTACGCAGTCAAAAATCCATGTGTAACTTTTGACTCCCCCCAAACTTAACCACTAATGGCCTACTATTAACCAGAAGCCATACGAGTAACATAGTCAGTTAACACATACTTTGTGTATAATATGTACTATATACTTTATTATTCCAATAAAGTAAGCCAATGAAAAGAAAATATTTTTTCAAATTGTCACAAATCTCCAAAACGTTTTCAAATATATTTGTTGCAGAACAGCCCATACAGTCCTAACCCATGTTGTTCAAGGGTCAATTGTGTATCATTTACTGTCATATCTTGGTTTAACTATATGTTTTTTAATTTAATTAAGTAATCAAATTGAATAAGAGGTTTTTGTATACAGAAACCCAGAGGAAAACTCGTACTACTCTACTTATATTTACTTACATGTGAGTACTGAGTGGTACTGGCCTGTCTTAAATTTAGGGATAGCTTCTATAATTTTATGCCTTGCAAAAGGTTAAGAGTTGCAGAATATCTGAAGGATCCTCTAGTTCACATCTTCTCTTTACTGATGTGAAAATTGAGGCCCGGAGAAGGGGAGTGACTGAGCTGAGTCATTCAGTGCTTGGTGACAGAGCTGAGACGGTGACCCAGGTCTCCTTAATGTGCGAGCTGTTCTGCAGCACAGGAATTTGGTCCAAAGGATTTTATCCATTTATTTGTTTCTTTGTAGACAAACCTTTAATACAAGAAGGAATTACTGTAACAAGACAATGTGAAATAAAGTATCAGGTCATTTCGTAGAATTGCCTGTGTTTGGGGCAGAACTGACAAGACTGAATGATGATTTGCCGTTAGGTTGTCAAGGATGGAGACAGTTGGTGACATACCTATCCTAGGTGGCATGTTGGCCTCTGGCAGGACCAACTCTCCTCCTACCACTCCTATGAGGCTGCCACGGCGTAACTCACCCCCTCCTCAAAGGAGGGACGGGGCTGCTCAAAGCCACAAACTTGGTGGGACAGACTGCCAGGGTTGGGGTGGGAAGGCACCTGCTGCTTTGCTGGGGCTTGTTTCCTAGTAGCTGTCAGCAGTCCAGACCAGACAGGTGGCACAAAGTCAATTACTGCAGACCTGGGTAATGAGTATGCGTGGGAGGTGGACAAGCCAGGCTGGGGAACTCCATAAACTGGAGAGTCCATAACTCACCAAAGGGGCAACCACAGTGCATGTCCAGACTCCTAGGAGAGTGTAGGCCTGGTCAGTCAAGTCTGCTAATTTTTTAAGAGTGCTAGAAATCGAATTATTTCATGTAAAAAATCTCTTGATTTTAGAATTAGTTAAAAGTTTAAATACTGTTGAAGCCAAATAAAATTGGCAAGCCAAATACCACATGGAAATAGTAAAATTTGAACTAGGGCCTTAAGCTTTGGAGAAAAAGATGAAGCTTCAGCCTGCTTAGTTCCAGACAACTTGAACCTATCCAGACTCAGGGAAAAGGACCCTTCCTGTGACCTGCCCTCAAGCAACCAAGTTCAATATTAGGTCTTGGGGCCAAAGCCTCAGCCTAATAAAAACCTGTCAGTTTTGCAGACTAATTTTCTTGTTCTGTGTTGGTGAATCTCCACCCTCTATGGTCGTCTGGGATGGTGATAAGCGAGTCAGTGATTCAAGATCCCTTGTCTTTGCCTTCTTTCTTTTAATTCTCTGCAGGTAACCCTGCTTTACCACCCCAAACTGCTTTTGTAGGTGTGTGGATGAGGGGAGTAGGCAGAGGGGGAGACTCAACATATCCTGACCCCCTACATGAATTAACTGCAGTGTCCATTTCATCGATATTGCACAGACACACCAGAAATTTTGAAGACCCCACTGTAGCTCACTATTAAAGCTGCAATAATGTTATTTAATGAAAATATTCTATTTATTTCCCACTCTAGTATTTCAGAGATCAAGCATTTCTGTAAGTAATTAGAATTCAGTAGGACTAATTGTTCATTACAGAGAGATCAAAATACTTTAGATAGCCTTTAAGATTTCTTCATGTAATTATTCATGTCATTAATGACGTATCTGGCATTTGACATTCCTTATTGCTATACTTTGTTAGTAAGTTTTTAATTGAAAATCATCTCAGTGAGTGGAAGTGCAGTGTGTCAACTGGACCAACCAGATGGTCTGATATCGTCATCAACAGTGTGAGATGTCAGAGGCTCGGCTGTGCGTGCTGAGCGCCTACCATGGGCAGCCAATCACTGCATACTAGGAAGAGTTAGAGACTGATTTGGTCCCATTTCTGCTGGGAGGCGCCGACATACCCGCCGAGAGGAGGAATCCGTGGGTGAGACCAGCCACACTTACAAAGTAGGTGCAGTCACACTCCCACTGTTCTTAGGAGGGTGGGCCCTCTTCTCAGAAAGACGTGTCCCGCCCTGACGCTGTAAAGCAGGCTGGACTCTGGACTCCCGTGTCCCTTGCCTTACCACTCAGTCACCGAGTGACCTTGGGTCAGGCCTTTCGGCATCAATTTTCTCATCTGTTGAGTGAGACTAATAATATTACCAATCTCACTGTGATCGTGAGGATTAAAGGGAAGGACAGATATGCTTGGAAAAGTGCTTGTTGTGTAATAAGCAACAAAAAAGAAAGAAAAAGGCTAACAAATACTATTCCAGCACTGAAGTACATATGGTTCATACAAGGAGGCCACTGGCCCGCTGAGAAGGGGCCCTGGCTTTTAGTCCCAGCTCTGCAGTTAACTCACTCTGACCCTAAGGCAGCGGGTCTTAAAGCCCCTGATCCCACATCTGTAATAAGAAGGCTGGACTGCCGTTGCTGATTCTCGACAACTGCTCTTTCATCACTTGCCAGAGGTGAGGTGTGAGTTCTCCTCAGCAAATGCTGAAGGGTGTATTTCTACTGGGGTTAGCAGGCCTCACTGTAGGATGTGGATTAAAATGAACAGACCTGTCACATTGCACAGAATGGAGGGTTTTAATCACAGATAATACACCTTTTTGTATTTCTGGGAAGGGACACATTCCCCTAAGCAAGAAAAGTATGAAACACTCGGGCCTCCGTCTCCCTGCTGCCTTCCTCTTCCTCTTCCTCCTCCCTGACCTGCCGAGTGAGCTGGGCCTGGGCCTGGAGCCGCTCGCCTCCCCAAGCATGTGGTGAGTGGCTGGCCCCCCTTTGCAGCTGGGTGGGATGTTTTCATTCCGAGAAAGAAACGTTAGTGGTTGCCCATCCATAACTATGCTCCAACTCAGCTTTCTCAGTGAAAGCTGGCATTTTGATCTTTACCCATCTCATTTTCAGCGATGTATTTCTCAGTGAGGTCTGAGCCCAGAGGGGGAAGTGAGCTGTTATTTATGTAGCCCCTAAAGCTCCAATAATATCTTGGTGTCTATTTGAACTGCTTCGGGAAAAAAATGCTGAAGCCCAGTATGGCTTGTTTATACAATGCAGTTCCCTAGTCAGGCCAGACCTCAAGGATCCAGAATTTTCAAGGACTTATAAACAGACTTTCCTGGTGAAAAGGTGTGAGTCTTTAGCTTCCAGCTGCCCAGCCACTGCTTTCTGAGCCAAACCTCCCTGTTTGAAGACTTCTTCCTTGGAAGGCGACTGCCTCTACCGGTCCACTCTGGCTCAGCTGGAAAGGTCTCTGTGCCAGCTCTGAAATTGTGAGGAATCATCCGTCTTGTTCTTAGTTAAACATTCTAACCCAGAAATAACTTGCAGGATGAAAGGGGTGTTATGTCAGCTCTGCTCGGGCGGTTTTGCACTGGCACAAGCACTTTCCGTGTGCTCTTTGTCTGTACTCCCCATGCAGGACTCATCAGGAGAAAGTTCTCTCCTTGGCTTCACATGAGCTGTGTGAACATCTCAAAGTGTTCCTCCCACTGAAGTGACTGCACACGTCACTGCCGGAGTAATTAATTGTATCTGCATTCCATTCTTTCTACTCGTCTTGGCAAGTTAGTCGTGATAGATTTGCAGTTTTCTCAGAAGGAACCTAGTAAGCTTTCCAGATAATAAAAGTAAAACTAGCATTTGTTTCTCTATAAGACAAGAGAGTGACTAGCTTCCCCACGCATATAATACTAACCGTGTATAATAATAAGTGTGATGCATTTACCCGCAGTGAGGCTCTGGATTTTGGAAATTCAAGTTCTTTCTGATTCATGTATCTGGTAATAATGAAGATATCTGTCTCGGAACTAAAGTGACAGGGGGCTCTGCCAGGCATTCATTGATTCCACAAATGGTTTCTTTTCCAGACTGTGAAAGGAACGGATAAGCCATTTCCTCTAATCACCACAGCTGGATGGCTCCCATACTGCTCTGCTCCCTCCACTTTCAGCCCTCACTCCAGCCCGAGGCAAGGCAGAATTGCCTTTAAAACATTTCAAGGCACTCCACATAATTCTGGTGAGGTCCAAAGAGGTGTGCAACTTCTCCTGGATTTTATTTCTTGCTTTAGCTATGGAAAAGGGTGATTATTAAATCTGTTAAGTCAGAGAAATAGGTGCCTTCCTCCAGTGTTGTGTTTTTAAAAAACTAGATCACAGTCTACTTCTCAGAGAATTATATACTCCTGAGAACAGCTAAAGTTGCAGATGAGACAAGTAGGAATAATGTCTGAGTACAGAAATGTCTCATTTATGTTGTTTCATATTTAGATAGTTTTTTAACATGTATCCTAAAATTTTTTAAAAATAATAAATCACGACAAATGAATAAAAATCCTAAACCAGTTTCTCCCCTAGAAACTGGATTGATACTGCTTTGGAAGGGTATTTAACATATGTGCAACTGAGCAGAGTCTGCCAGAAAAGGCTTGTCTAGACCACACCAAGGTCCAACCAAACAGATCCCAAGGTACAGAGGGGAGAGGAGAGCCCCTGCTCATCTTTCAGGTGCTCTGGCACCCACAGGCTCCCAAAGGATTTATTTCCAGGAGACCAGTGAGCTGGAGGGTAAATGATGTCTGGGAAATTTTTAATGAAAAAAAAAACAACTAACATTTATAGAGAATAATACAACAAATACAGATCCACTCACCACTCAAATTGGACAGTATTTTGCAATAGTTACCTCAAGAGTCTTTTTGCTTAAAGAAATAAACACACACATTACAGAGAAAGTTGACACCTCCTCGTTCCCATCCTCAAACATATTTACCTCTCTTGAATCCCAGAATTAACCCATCCTAAATACACAGCATGTTTAGTCCATATTTTTAAACTTTTACCATGTGTGCATGTCTACATATATTCATAATGTTGTATAGCATTACCATGCTTACCATTTTTAATTTAAACAGTGGTATCAAAATGTAACTTGCTTTTTCTCATTCAACCGTGTTTTTAAGATCTGTCCATGAGGACATATGAAGATATTCCTCATTTATTTTAGCTGTTGCACAACATTCCATCATTATTGATACATCACAATTTATTAATCCCTGTTCTCTTACAGATGAACATTTGAGTTGTTTCCAAGTTTTTTGTTACTAAAAACAATGCCTCAAAGAACATTCTTTGGCATTTCTCCCTGTTGCACATGTGTAGAAGTTTCACTAGGATATAAACACAGAAGTGGAATTGAGGGTCATAGGAGATGGGCATTTTCAGCTATGTTTAATATCAACAAATCACTTTCCAAGGTAATTATCTCAATTGGCACTCCACCCATCAGTGATTCTGATTCCCTTTCCCCACCAGCACTTGATTTAGCAGACTTGTTAAGTTCTGCCAATTTTGTGGTTATGAAATGGTTCATTTGATTTTATGATTCTTCTGATTGGTTTTTTTAGATTGAAGTATAGTTGATATATAATCTAAGTTTGGTTTTCCAGTATACAACACAGTGGTTTAATAGTTACCCACATTATTAAATCCTCACTCCCCAGTAGTGGAGTAACTATGTGTCAACATAAGAAGATGTTACAGAATCATTCTGTGGCATCTTACTACACTGATGGGCAGTGACTGCATTGCAGAATGGTTGGGGACTTGATAATATGGGTAAATGTAGTCACCACATTGTTTTTTCATGTGAAACCTTCATAAGAGTGTATATCAATAATACCTTAATAAAAAATTAAAAAGAAAAAGATGTTACAGAATCATTGGCTATATCCTCCTTGCTGTACTACCATCCGTGACCAACTTGTATTATGATTGAGAATTTTTGTGTCCTTTTATCCCCCTCACCCTCCCCACCTACGTACCCAACCCTCCCCCATGGTGACCATCAGCCACTTCTCAGTGTCTATGAAGTCTCCTGCCATTTCGTTCATTTTGTTTTGTTTTGTTTTTAGATGCCACAAATAAGTGAATCATACAGTACTCGTCTTTCTCCATCTGGCTTATTTCAGTTAGCATAATTTATATTTCTCTGAGTACTAATAAGGTCGAGCAGCTCTTCATATTCTCATTGGCCATGTGGATTTCTTCTTCTGTGAAATTTCTGCTTATATCTTCCACCTATTATTCTGTACGGCTGTTTGTCTTTTTCTCACTTATTTGTAGGACTTCCTTATATAGTCTGTTTACTAAGCCTTTTGTTTTCTAAACATATGTTGCATTTAGAAGCCCTACTATGCCTTGACAATTAATTAAGAGTTGAAGATTCACATACTCAGGCCCTTTTTGGAACATCAAAGGTTAATCTAAAGAATTTATGGAATAGTGATATTAAGAAGCCTCTTGGCCTGGCCCTGGGGTGCTCAGAAGGACCAATGAAAGATGCGGTGAAGGGCAGAAACCAGAGGTTTGATGAAAAGGCTTAGGAGGACAATTCTGTCTATGTCTCAGGAATACATAGTTATGACCTAACTAGAAGCGGTTTCAGAACATGATTTGAATTTTAACACTGTCCCCACTTTGATCATTTTTAAGCCATGCTCTGAGAATTACTCAAGCTTTGTATCTGGGCGCTAATCATCTGTTTTCAACATTTATGTTGGTAGCTTTTCCTTTAAGGGAAGGGAGGCTACCCATTGACTTATAACAATGACTATTACCATAAATGGTATTCCCCTTGAAATTTGCTGCTGCAGAATAAGAATGCTGGATTTCCCTAGGCAATGTGGTCATCAGCTATTTAGTTTGATTATCACACTGTCATTTTAAAAAGTGGTATTTCTAGGAATTTTTTCTGTGATTTTTTTTTTGTATTCCTGGGAAGGGTCTTCCTAAGTAACATTGTAGGAAGGCAATTAACAAAAATTAAAAAAATATTTCCTAACTCCTTAGACAGAACTCACTCCCACTCCTGAATGGAGAAGGGAAGGCTTGGGAACACAGGCGGGAGGAGAGCCGCTGAGCCCTTACGGGCAGGGACGCCCCGGCCGCGCAGGGGAAGCGTGGTGAGCAGCGCTCTGGGGAGGCTGAGGGTAAGGGTGACCCCGTTAAAGGACAGACCTGAGGCAGCTCTTCCAAGACATAGACACATAAGGAACAAAAGGTGGATAAAACCAATGAAAGAGAGAGAGAAAGGTGGCTCCTTATCCCACCTCCTCACCAAAAACAGGCAAGAAATGGTTCAGAGATGAACTGGTTCTTCTGGACCTGGTTACAGTCCTAAATCCTTCCCCAGTCTCAGTGAGTGGGGGGAAATCACTGACATCCTGGAAACATACCAGATGGCCCTCCACTGTCAACATGGCAGAGAATATTCTAACAGGGCTTAGGTATAGGAGGAGAGTCCACATAGAATCTGCCCACCTGTTCTAGACCTAATATGGGGCCTAATTCAGTCTCTTCATGTTCAAGGGTGGATAAGCCATACAGCATCTATCAGAACATTCTGAAAAGTAAACAGAGATAAAACATTGTAATCAAAAAACAGAGAAAGAGCATCCATCTGAAAAATACTACATTAAAACAAAAAATAAAGTTCAGATAACATCTGCTTTGTGCTCACAGTGAAATTCAATTAAACAGCCTCTGAGATGAAGAAATATGGGATAGTCTCAGACTGAAAAGAAAGGGAACTAGACAGTGAAGAGATATGAAGACTAGACATTACTATAATTAAAATTTTAAACTACATTATAATCAGTAAGGAGTAGAATGGCTACTGAATAAAACTGAGTTGGTTGTGTACAGGAAAAGGTTGAAAAGACAGATGAAATAAAAAGAAGCCCATAAAATTGAAATAAAAGTTGCACACAATAGAAAAATACTTTCCTGAGCTGAATATCTGAATCTGAAGGTCAAGGGTGTTTATCATGGAGCAAGAAAAATTGCTCAAATGAGGCTGGCACTTACACATATCCTGGTTAAATAATTGAATCTCAAAAGTAAAGACAGTTTCCTACAGGGTCAGGTTTTGTAGTGGAGAAGGATTACTTATAAAGGAAAAAAATCAGCTTGCCTTCAGAAGTCTTCTATACAACACTGAAAGTCAAATGAGAAAAAATAAAATATTTAAGATAAAATAAATTAAAATGATAATTTTATTATCAAGCTTCTGGAAACAAAGACCTCAAGACTACAAAAGATGAATCAAAGCAAAAAACCTAAGAATGAGTAAATTATCTAATAAAAGGTTAATAAGGAAGATTAATGCCACATTAATATAGACTTGTTCATGTCATTATCTTAAACATTACAAAACAGCATGAAAATTTAATAATTCTTGAAAAGAAAAATGTGTAATACTAAAAAATAACAATTTACAATAATAAACTTCTGTGTTCAAAGCTCCAGAATATGCAAAGAGTAGAAGGACATTGGGGTGGTTACAGAAATGACTGGATTTCTGAATTTTTATTAAGGAATACAATATAAAAAGTTTCATTCATAATGTTGATCATACTTTTTTTTTAATTTAAGGAAAACAAGTAGGAAAATGTAAACCAAGATGCATGCTATTCAAGTTATTGGAAAGAAAAATGTTTGGATAAATGATGCCTCCTCCCCATCCTTATCCTGGGCCAGTTCCAAAGCCTGATGGGAGCCGCTAAGCCACATTTACAGCACTTTATATTGACAGCATCTCTGTGAGAAGATACACAGCAAATTAACAGCCGTGCTAGATATGTACCCAAGAAGTCCCTGGCCGGCTAGGATCTGGGTTTAAAAAGCCCTGTAGTCTTGACAATAGAAGTCGCAAAATATTCCTAGTGCCCTCTTCTGAACTGAGATGAATTTAAGGCTTATAGAGTCACTTGGCTTGCACTAATGTTTCAATGAGTTTAAATTCTTTCTGCAGTTAACCTGTCAAACTCCTGGCTTTGAATTTTATTTATCCAGAATTTCTTTACTAATCAAACTGCCCCATTAGTATCATGGGCTGAAATTTCATTTAGGTTTTGAAAGCCATGACGATTCCAGAAGGATAATAAATGAACACTCAAGTTAAATGAATTCTAACCACCCTACTAGCTTCAGGGAGACTCGGCCTCCACGCCTGTGGTTCCATGTCCGTGGACACACATTCAGGGCAGTTTGCTGCATAAGGAGACTTCTTAGCGTGCTCTGGTCTCTTTCATTCGACCAGTGAGTGAAATTTGGCCTGTATTCCAGCTAAGCAAGGTTGGATAGAATTGGTTATCCGGAACCTAAAATACTTAATGGACCGCTTTTTAATTTTTTTTTTTTCTAAAATAGATGTAGCTGTGGTATTAGATTAGGGATAAATGATTTCATAAATATAGAAAAAATAAAAACCCAAGGACATGGTAGATGGAAAGTTGAATTTTGTGTCACAATTTGTAACCTATGTTGGGCATTCCAGATAAGACACTACAAAGATGGAATCTAAGGAGAGAGAGTTGAACTTGAGAAGTACCAAAACAGCGTATCTTTGTTGTATTGGAGGGCATGATTACTGCAAATGCATTTGCTGTTTAGGCCCAAGGTAGAGCAACAACCTACTTTTGATGCATAACAACAAAACCTTTCTCTCCCTCTGTAGAACATTTTAGAAAGTGTAAAGAAAAAGAAACGATAAAAATAAACTCATGTTTTTAAATCTGTTTTTGGTTAATTTGTTCCAGTTTTGAATAATGAAAGAAGGCAGATTTGACAGCAGTGTTGCTGAAAATTGTAACAAATTTATTTATAATAACTATACAAAAAGAATGGGTTTTAATTTTTTAATTTTTAACTTAATATTTAGCTATTTTAACATGAGCATATCTTTGACCTACGAACTCACTGATTATAATAGTTTTTATTGCCTGCCTGAATATGCCAGGCATATGTGACCATTACTTTTCTTCCTTACATTTTATAATTTTATGAAATAGCAGCCATTGGTAAACATAGAGCTGTACTCAAGTTAATGAATAATTATCCTTTACATTGTAACTATAAATCTGCTAATCATTAATATATTTACCAATCATTCCTTCTTATTATGAACATTAGCCCAGTTTGACAAGGATCTTGAGTGTCAAATTAGCGTCATTTTGCTTCTATTCTTTAAAAGGATGTGAGTGTAAATAGGAAGAAGTAAAAGGTTGCAGCCAAGCCCAGTTCCTGGCACAGAGTAGAAGATAAACACTAGTTGAATGTCTGGGATGAGTGTTTATTGAGTGACTACTATGTACATTATTGTCACATGTAATTCCCCCCAGTCCTCATGATTACTCTTCTCATTTTTCAAATAAGAAGGTAAAATTTTGGAGAAATTAACATACTTTCCTACAGCTTGGATGCATTGCTAAAATTGGAATCCAAATTTGTTCAACTCTGAATCACAGCTCTTTCTACCACATCATACATATCACTGAAAGTTACAAACTATGTGATATGGGTTTGAAAAATTCTAGGAACCTCAGTCCAATAGTGAGCAATAATACAATGATTTGCAGTTCAGTCATTTCTTTAAAGTCAATCATTTTTGGTGAAAAATGATGCAAGTTTATATTAACTTCGGAGTTGGCATTAATATCATGTTGAGAAAACCTTTAAAAGAATCGTAGAGCTGAGGTTCTGAAGAGACTTCAGATTTTATCCAGTCTAATCATAGTTGGAAATCAATGTCTGTTGCTACGATTAGGATGTTGGACACTTTGAATACATCAAGCTGGAACTCTTCTAGGTATATACTCTTTGGGGACAAAAGAGAAACCAGGGGTTGAGCGAGTTGTCAGGGAACCAGCGGCAAGCGAGGAAGACAAATTGGGTGAGAAATTGAGAAGTAACTGAAGTGCTTCGCTTTGCATCTTCAAGCCTGAAGATGGATAAAAATAAATATTCAGCTGGTACTAAACAAGATGAAATCTGAGATCCTTTTAGACCATGAAGTTCTCTGATGATACTACAGGCCTTTTCAGAATGATGATGATGACGTCATTGAGGAAAAAACCCACATAAAACCTCATGAAGCTGAGAGGGTTGGGGAAGCGATGTTTAAAGCCTTCGCATTGGTTAGGTGCATTCAGCTGGGAGGACAGTGATTTGGAAGCACAGAGGGTTTATTTCAATCCAATTGAATTGGGGTGACTGGTAGGCTGAATAGCAGCCCCCCAAACAGGCCAATCGCCTAATCCCCAGAACCCGTGAATGTTACCGTACACGCCAAAGGGCCTTTGCACATGTGGGTAGATCAAGGAACGTGAGATGGGAAGTTTATCCTGGATTATCCAAGTGGGTCCCTTGTAGGCACATCAGTCCTTGTAGGAAGGACTCTGGAGAGGCAGAGGCAGATGAGAAGATGACCTGAAGACAGAAGCAGGACTGGAGTGTTGTGCTCTGAAGATGGAGGAAGGGGGTCACAGGCCAAGGGACGCAGGTAACTACTGGAAGCTGGAGAAGACAAGGAAACAGATTTTTTTCTCAAAGCCTCCAGAAGGAAGCAGTGCTGCAGACACCTTGACACCAGCCCTGTGAAACTGCTTTTGGACTTCTCAACTCCAGAACTGTCAGGGAATAAATTGCCATTGTTTAGCCACTAAGTTTGTGGTACTTTGTTTACAGCAGCAATAGAAATCTAATGCAGTGACTCACTAGCCAGAACTGAAATCACTGCCTGAACACATTTCTTTCAGGATAAGCCTTCAAAGAAAAATGAGTTCTAAAAGACAGGTCATACCATTAACGTGAAGCACTTGTTTCTGCAAAATTTATGTTATGCCAATAAGTAGCAGAAATCTCTTCCCTGACATTTCCCGATAACACGGTGGGCTGCAGGCTGTTGATAGCCTGTTTGTCCACTGGTGTGGACGGTAGGGCTGGTCTGTAAACCTGACCTCTCCTCTGAAATCTGGGCTCACATTTTGATTGCCTGCTAGGCATCTGTCCTTGGATGTCCTGCCATACCCCAGAGTTAACAAACCAATCCAATCTACCATCATCGAAGGTACAGAGTGAATGTCATGTGATTCTTTCTGGTCTTGTGGAAACTGCTTACAAGTTTCACCTCTGTCATTCCTCTGTCCCCTGGTGCTTTTTAGGTCCCTTTTTGGTTAATAACATGCCATCCCCCTAGACTCAAAGCAGGGTGTCACCTTTGACAACTCTTAGTTAACTAATTACCAGGCACTAGAGTATCTGTCCCCTACATTCTACCCCTACTGTTCTGTTCAAATTAAGGTCCCAGCAACCTTACTGCCCAAGTAATGGTTTCATAGGGATTTTGGATTTCAGTCTCCAGCGCTTGACTCCCTCTTCCCAGATAAACATCCGAAAGGAACAGGGTGTTGTGATCAGGTCATTCCACTGCTTTCCTTTATCCACCATTGCAAGTACCCTTTTGAAGTTCTCTGTCTGCTTCCCTTCCCCACCCCATTACTCCACTATCCTTACTCTGCATTCTAACTCAGGATCCTTGCTGTTCTCCAACAAACCTTGCTTCCCTGCCTGTGTGTCCTTAACTCGGAATTTGTTCTCTGCAGAGGAAAATCCTCTTTCTGGAGCCCCATTCCTGCTGAAATATTGCCCATGTAAAATAAGGTTAGAAGGTATAATGGTTTTAAAATATGTCCACAAATTGTTTAAGATGTCCCTCTATAAGATGGAGAGTCTAATTCCCTTTGTTTTAAATGTGGGTTAGACTAAGTGACTCGCTTCCAATGAACAGAATATGTTGGAAGTGACCCTGTGCGAATAGGTCATAAAATTTCTCTCTATCTCTTGGATTGCTTACTCTGGGGAAACTAGCTGCCATGTTGTGCAGACACTCTCTGAAGCAATTCTATAGAGTGGTCTGCATGGCACGGAACTGGGGCCTCCTACCGCGCTGAGTGAGCCGTCTTGGAAACGGATCCTGCAGCCCCAGCCGGCCCCCTCTAGCACCCCAGCTGCAGCTTCCTGAGAGACCCTGAGCGGAACACTGCTGCTCAGCCACTCCTGAAGCCCTAGCCCACAGAAACTGTGGGATAATAAGTGTTTGTTGCTTAAAGCCACTAACTTTAAGGATACTTCGTTACACAGCAATAGGCAATTAATACAATAGTCAGTCAGCCTTCATGTTCTATTTCCACAAGCATTGCTTGAATGCCTTGGAATTGTTGGATTCAGACCTAGGGACTGGGATGCAGCGGTGACTTCCCAAATCTGGCCTATGCTCTTACGCTGTCAGGAGAAAGATGGGTTAAGCAAGTAATTACCCAAATATCTAATTTCCATTATGGTAACTTCTGCAAAATAGAAGACAACTAGGATAGCATTGACAAATCTGCTCCAGCACACTGGAGGGGACTTAAGAGCAGTGAAGGCACTAAGAGTCCCCATGAGACGGTCCAGGGCTATGAAGAGGCCTTGGGGCAGCAACAGTGAGGAAGGTGGGCTCTAGACGGAACCACCTCGACTGGAAGAATGCCTGGCTCTCACTAACTGCATGACTTTAGGCAGCTTTCTTACCTCTCTGACCCTAAATTTCCTCACTGGGAAGTAGTCATAATAATAGTACCCCCTCATAGAGTGTCTGAGGGGAATACATGAGCTGATACATATGAAATAGTTATAACAGTGCCTGGCACATTGTATATGCCCAATTGAAATGAGCTTCTCATTTCAATTTTTAGTCTCTCTGGTCCATTATTGTTTTCCAAATCAGTGGACTTGACCCATCACTCTCAAGTCCCAGCTCCATCTCCCTATGAAGGAGCATTGTGAGTACTGCTTTATTAACCCCAAGTTGTAAGCAACCACCTTCTTAGAACATAACTTTAAGTATACGCACCAAACTGGCCTGGGTTTGATAAGCAGAAGGGCCCCTATGAAGTCCTCAGAGAATCTCTGGAAACATAGGGTCAGATAGAAACCTATACAAATGCCACACATTTTTTTGCCTCCACGCCATATTATTTGCACAACTTCTAAACTTACACATCTTAGACTTCTAGTGTGGCAGGAGCCTTCCATCAATATCCAGCTAAAGGCTTTTCACTGTCATCATT